>JAGGAP010000019.1:0-220872 GCA_017657235.1 Termitomyces sp. T73sscA
TCTTCTTTAGACCAACTCCTAATTGTATTTATCCACATGTCTCCCCACTCTTTGTCTTTGTTTTTATTTGTTGTTTGGTTTTTGGGTGTTGGGGGGGGGGGGGGGGGGGGGGATGGGCCTCTCTCCGCGCTGTCCACCACCACCACTACCTACAATCCTCCGCAACCACGCCACCAGCTTTATCAAACACACCCCAAATCCTCCTCTCGACCTCCCTCACAACCGCAGACTTGGTATTCAGACTCGTCATGAAATACGCCACGTTCCCCAGCGTTCTGAAATGCACCGAGTAAGGTCCGGCGCCGAGCACGCCCGGCGCCAACGCGTGCTCCGCATCCTCTCGTGGCATGTACAAGTGCCTCAGCGACTCGAACGCCTTTTCCGCCGCGTGCGACGTGTATCCTAAAAAAAAGCCAACATCAGCCGCGGTGGACGACGAACAAAAAACTCCACAACACGCACCCTCATTCCCATCGCGGACCTTGATCGCCAACACACACCCAAGCGCCATAACCTCCTCCACCTCTTCCACCTCCGACAACCTCCTCACGAACCCCGCGTCCCAAAAACTCCACACGCCCGACTCGGACTCGGACTCCCCTCTCCACCCCACCTTTGCCCGCTCCCACACCGCGCCCTGCGCGAGTCGCTCAATCTCCTCCAGCGTCGCAGCAGCAACCTCACACCCGACCGCATGCGCGCTATACGAATGCCCATGCAACAGCGCCTTTTCCTTTCCCGCGCCCAAGAAAGCCTCAAAGATGCCCTCCCGCGCGAGCGTCGTCGCAAGCGGGACGAGCCCGCCCGTCAGCACCTTTGCATTCACCGACACATCCGGGTGCACACCTAGCACCACGCCGGCGCTCTCGACGCCGACGCGGTAGAGCCCGACAAAGACCTCGTCGTACACCACAGGCAAGCCCTGCCAATCCTTGTCATTGTCCTGTACAGCGCACAACCCGAGATCCTCCCTCCCGCTCCTCACGACGTCAACCAAGACGCGCTGGAAGAGGGGATCAACAAACTTCATACCCCCGGCACCCATAACGAGAGGCTCAATGACCAGCGCCGCGATCCTCGGCCCATCGACCGCTTTCCTCTTCTCTTCATGCTCCTTTAATATCCTCTCGATATACCCCCGATACACGCGCTCAAACTCGGTTCCAAGCCTCGCCTCGACGTCATACACGTCTCGCAGAGTCTCAAACCAATGCCAAGAAACGTCCGTCGGGATCCTCACTCCCACTTTCCCGCGCACGAAAGCAACGGTAGGCGGTTCGATCCACAGACCCCTGCCCTCATGCCACTCACACGTATAGACCCCCTTCTTCTCGGACGCATCCATCGCCCCGATGGTATCGCCGTGATACGACCCCGTCAAGCCCAGCACGCCGAGCTTTTCGTTGGTCATAGGGGAGACGCCCATCCTCCTTGTCCACGCGCGCAAGGCCATCTTGATCGCAACCTCCATGCCGGTGCTGCCATTGTCAGAGATGAACACTCTCTGTGCCCACCCCTTGCCGGGACCGCGGAGCAGCGCCTCGGTGAGGCGGAGGGCGGGGAGGTGGATGGCGCCGGGGAACATGACGTGGCCGTATCGACCGGCGGCGCGTGCGGCAGCGAGGGTTGTGTTTGTGTGTGCGTGGCCAAAGGTCTGTGTCCACCACGAGGCGGACGAGTCGAGCTGGGGACTGAGGAGGGACGCGGTGGACTCCGCGGGGTTTTTAGTGTAGGTACTGAAAAAATCAGACGAGGCGCTGTCGATGACGTTGACGTCTGTCTCCTTTTTGAAGTGGGCGTGCTGGACGAATGGCCACCAGACAGAGTCGAGGGTGCGCCGGGGCATGGAGTCGAGCTCGGCAAGGCGGGAAGTGTGGGCGTGGTCGAGGTGTGTGACGGCGTCTAGAACACTGTCTGCGAGTCGGCCGTAGTAGGTGTCTGTGGATTGAAAGTTTTCACGGGGGTCGGATAAGAGAGGAGGTGGTTTGTCAAAAGAGGCTAGCCAGATGTTGCGTTCTGCAAAGTATTGACCGAGGTACTGCTCGTTGCGATAGTAAGAGTCACTGAAGAGGAGGACGGCGTCGACGATGTAGCCGCGAAGAAGGAGGGCCTCGTACGCGGCAATGGTGGAGGAGATGCCACCGAGCTTGGAGTCGCCGATGAGGATGGTGGGCAGAAAGAGCGGGCGATATGCCTCGGCCTGGGTGGAACCTGCGAGGGTGGGACTGTGCACGCCTGGGCAGGTGAGGGAGGGAAAGGCGAGGGAGAGAGATGGACATACCGCCGGCGGTCTCGACATAGAGATGTGCGGGCTGGGGGCTGGCGTGTGCAGTTGTGCGGATGTAGTTGGCTATTGCATGGACGAGAGACTCGTCAGAG
Organism: Termitomyces sp. T73sscA; assembly: GCA_017657235.1. NCBI lineage: Eukaryota > Fungi > Basidiomycota > Agaricomycetes > Agaricales > Lyophyllaceae > Termitomyces > Termitomyces sp. T73sscA. The sequence goes on from JAGGAP010000019.1 coordinate 2,380, forward strand.
ACATGAGCGCGGTGGGCGAGCTGGGCAGCGAGGTGGGGGCTGACGGGGTCGTCCAACTGGTAGAGACACTGCGTCGACACCCGCGGCGATGGGGCATGGCGGCGCACGTGACTGGAGGCTGAGCACGGGGACGGGGGACAGAGAAGGGACTCACGCGGTGTCTGCGGCAGCGGGGTCGCCGGTGGAGACGGGCTTGAGGTAAAAGACGGGGCTGGAGCGGGCAGATGCGCGGACAAGGGCGGTGGTGAGGACAGTCTTGCCGACGTCGGTGTTTGCGCCAAAGACCTGGTGGACCCGCAGATGGCGGAAGAGAAGAGACATGCGTCACGTGGATGACGCACACGTGATGGATGTACCCACCTCGCGTCCACGTGATGAAAGTCCTTGAACCTCGCCGCCATGTCGCCCAGAACACCGTCGCGCAGAGCTCGGGCGCGGTCAGACGCGCAGACGCCGCTGACGCCGTCGCTGGTCCACGCGATCAGCAACATCTCGCTCAACCCCTTTCTCTCGTCACGCCCCTCGTCCCCCATCAAGCGCACCACCTCGGGCGCCCTTCCTGTCTCTGACGCCCTCCACCGCCAGGCTGCCACTGGCGTCATCCGCAAGGGCGGCGTCGAGAGCAGGCTTGACGTTGTCTCTCGCGACTACGTGCCCCCCAAGCAAGAGCTCAAGCGTTCCCGCTCCACCCCCGCCTCGGCCCGCCGCGACCGCTTCATCACAAACCGAGACAACGACGCAGACGTCGCCCCGACCCTCGAAAACCTCCACCTCAACCCAAAGTCCGCCTCCCCCGGCCACACCGCTCGTCTCGTCGCCGCCACTGGCGTCCCCCTCAACCGCCGCATTCTCGCCTACCACGAGCCGCCCCCTACCGCCTCCTCTTCCTCAGACCCGGCCCTCGCCCAGCACCGCGAGTTTGCACGTCCCCTCTATGCCCAGCGCAACGCGTCCATCCCCAACTCCATCCCTGCACAAAAGTCCCGCAAGATTCCCACGCAGCCAGAACGCGTCCTCGATGCCCCCGGCCTCGTCGACGACTTTTACCTCAACCTCCTCGCCTGGTCCCCTCTCAACTCTGTCGCCGTCGCCCTCGAGGCCTCCACCTACATCTGGAGGGCCGACACCGGCGCCGTCACCCAGCTCGCCGACGCTCCAGACGGCACCTACGTCTCCAGTGTCGACTTTTCCAACGACGGCGCCTTCCTCGGCATCGGTCTTGGCTCCGGCGACGTCGAGCTCTGGGACGTCGAAACCGCCCAGAAACTTCGCACCATGATGGGCCACCAGGGCCAGGTCGCCACTCTCTCCTGGCACCAGCACATCCTCTCCTCTGGCTGCGGCGACGGCAGTATCTGGCATCACGACGTCCGCATCCCCCGCCACAAGGTCATGGAGCTCCTCGGTCACACTGGCGAAGTCTGCGGCCTCCGATGGCGCTCTGACGGCGAACTTCTCGCAAGCGGCGGCAACGACAACGTCGTCAACGTCTGGGACGGCCGCGTTGGCAACGCCGCTGAAGGTGCCCGCGGCAGTGCGAAATGGACAAAACGTAATCACACCGCAGCAGTCAAGGTATATCACCCTCAAGTCCCCTCACTCTCATCTAACCCTCTTGTAGGCAGTCGCCTGGTGCCCTTGGCAGCCCTCCCTCCTCGCATCAGGTGGTGGCACAAACGACGCAACCATCAACATATGGAACACCACCACGGGAGCACGTCTCCACTCTCTCAAGACCCCCTCGCAAATCACCTCTCTCCTTTGGGCCCCCGCCAAAAAGGAGATCCTCTCAACCCACGGCTTCCCCACCAATGCACTCATGGTCCACGCATACCCATCCATGGAACGCGTCGCCGAGATCCGCGACGCACACGACGCAAGAGTGCTCTTCAGCTGCCTCTCGCCCAACGGTGACGTCGTGTGCACCGGCGCCGGAGATGAAAATCTCAAATTTTGGAGGATCTGGGATACAGGCGGGGAAAAAACGAAAAAGAAAAAGATTGTATCAGCTAGCGAGAACGTTGGCGGGGGTAGAATTAATTCAACGAGAGAGGGGATTCTCAGTATTCGCTAATGTTATATACACATGGACTCTGTGATGTACATTTACCATGCATGGTGTCCTCCGCTGACCAGGATACTAAGAAGAGTCAGGTCGCCCTAGGCGCAAAAAAGACAACGGCACGTACTCGCTGCCAGTACAAAAGCTCGACGCGTCGCTCGCAAGCCACGTGATGACGCCCCGCAGCTCGTCCGGACGCCCAATACGTCCCATCGGGTTGAGGTTTGACCACTTTTCAAGGAGTTCAGGCTGGGTGTCTAGGTACGCAGCAGTCATCCTTAACCCTGGATTAGCAAACCACTTGGAGAAAAAAAACCCCGATGCGACAAACTTTGTGTATATATGCCCTGGCGAGAGGGAATTGACTCTGATCCCCTCGCGGCCCAGTTCACACGCCATACTCCGCGCCATCTGAAGCACCGCCGACTTGCTCGAGTTGTACGATACCCACGCATGGTCCTACACCCTTCATCAGCGCTGCCAACCACCCCACGCACGCACGCACGCACCTTATTCGTAACACTCCCCGACATACTCGCAATCAAAACAATACTCCCCCCCCTCCCAAACCTCCTCATCTGCCTCCCCGCCGCCTGCGCCGTCCACAACACCCCATCCACATTAACCCCAAACACCTCCCTAAACTGCTCAGCGGGGTACTCCAAACAATCCGTATGCGCTTTCAACACCCCCGCCGCCGCAACACACACGTCCACCCTCCCCTCTCTATCCCCGACCTCCTCCGCGCGCGCCCACATGCCCCGCTGGTCACGCACGTCCGCACAAACGTACTCGAGCCGCCCGCCCGTCCCAAGCCGCCCGACGTACTCGCGTGTCTTCGTGAACTCGTCCGACGGCGCGCGGGGGAGGTCGAAGCAGTACACCGCGCGCGCGCCGGCTTCGCAGAGCGCGAGCGCCATTTCGAGCCCGAGGCCGCGGTTGCCGCCTGAGACGATGCACACGCGGTCGGCGAGGGAGAATTCGTCGAAGACTTGAGGGCGCACGGGGGCGCTGGGGTCCGTTGTGAGTGCGGCTGTTACGCCGATGGGCGCGAGGGGCGATGTGGATTGTGCACGGGGGAGGGGTTTCGAGAGGGGGAGGGAGACATGAAGAGGCCGGTGCAGCCGTGGAGTGGTTCGTTGCGCAAGGCGGGGGAGGACAGTGCGAAAAGGGGAGTACATTGATAAGGGCACATGTATATGGGGTAATTTTATAGAAGCTGAACCCTGAGGCGGCTGACCTTGGCGCATCGAATCATCGAAATCCAATTGGACGTCCCACCATCAGGAATCCACACCATGCTGGGATATGTCCACGTCAGGACTCTAGAGTGTGAATCTTTGAAAACACCGCTCACCCGCTCCCAAGGTAAAAACTTTTACACAAGCCAAGGCCCTTTCTAAAACCCACTTGACGTTTAAGAAGCCTCGCTTTTGATTTGGCTCGCGATGAAAGAACGGATACATGTAAAAAAGAATCATATGACATATGCCGTGAATGAGTCCGAGTTAATTTCTAGGAGGAGTGACGAGGAATATCAGACCAATGTCGCTGGTACTAGTAGTAACAGACGCCCATCTACGCATCCTAGGTACAAGAGAACTCTCGAGTCTTTGATATTTTCAAGCCTAGTTTACGTCCTTTCCAACTCGCACCGTGTCCGCCTTTCGAGCGTCCCCACAGAACAGGCCAAGACAATACACTTATTTACAGACGCCCATGCAAGCCCAAGACCACGGCCTCAATATCCGCCGGAAAGTTAGAAACATCTTGGGTGGTGACTTCGACTGGCACATGAGAGATCGATCACCCTGCGCGGAAGTAGATGCAGATTGATTACGGAAGCTTATCGAAAAGGCTGCGTGCGAGAGAGTATAGGGAAAGGGCCTACAGACGGGCAGGGAATAACCAGTCAACATATTTTGACAGCACCAGGTTCTGTTGCAGAGATGACTAGCCCATAACAGTGCTTCAGAGCGCCGGATTCCAGACCCTTCTCATCAGAAATGACGAGCGTGTGGACAGTAAAGTAGTCAGAGAAGTTGGGTGGCGGCCGACTAGACGTTGATGGGTCGGAATTCGGAACACCACCAGGCGTATCGAAAAAAGAAAGAAACAGCGTACAGAAAACTTGACGCCAACCATACAACGGCCCCGGCCGGTCACTGATACATCCTCTTACACCCTTACCAGCCAATGTCCACCAGATTCTAGTTGGAATGTGGAGCCATCCTTGCTCGCAATGTACTGATCTAGATGACACTTCCCGGACTTTAATCGTCGTCCTGTGGCCTGAGAACGCTCCATCTGCATTTAACTACACGTATTGTCAGCTAATGATCTTCTGGAAAGCTCAACATAGTGAGCGCCATTTCGGGGTCGAGACCTCTGTGGGGGAGAATTCTTCAGAGCGTGGTACTGCAGGTGGGCCGTTGGCCGCCTGGATTGCAGCATTTTTGCCAACAGACGCCAACTGTCACGTAGCACTGCGTGTGTATACTCCCGTCAAACCAAGAAGTCCAGTTACTCTCCGATGTGCCAGAGTACAGGCAGGCTGTGGTAATTCGCCAGGAAACACATGCTCTCATGAAGCGGAACTTCCGCCTTACTTCCCGAGTCATCCTGTCACTTGCAATCTTCCATAATTACTCGATGATAACACGCCAGTAATCGCTTCCTATTTGCTTTGGAGAATTGAAAAAGAAGAAAGAAGACGATGGCATTACTTTCGACAGATGAAACACTCATGTGGAAAAAAACTTGTACACGATAGCATGATGATCTACCTAATTGCCTTACCAAACCTCTGTATGTCCGTTAGCTTCAACTCTTTTCTCTGCTTCGGGTGTGCGCTGTTCAATAGCTGCTTTGAATGCGCATTACCATGCATGAAACCCTCCACTAACAAAGATACTAACAAAACTTGTCGGTCATCAGAATAAAATGTCGATAAGGACTACTCACTTGCTTCCGGTACAGAAACTCGATGCATCACTCGCTAACCACGCGGCGACGCCTCGAAGCTCGTCTGGCCGACCAATACGGCCCATTGGTGCCGAATTAGACCATCTTTTCAACGTCTCTGGTTCTTTGAGGAACTCTGCTGTCATTCTGGTAAATTTATGATGTCAGCTCAGCTCAAATCCAAAACAGGGAGTAAATACAGACGGGCTACGGATGTACCCTGGGGAGATCGAGTTCACACGGATCCCTTTGCTTCCGAGCTCGCAGGCCATACTCCTCGTAATCTGCAGCACAGCTGACTTGCTTGCACCGTATGCAACTACATCGTCTTCCTGAACACTTGGTTACAAAAGTGGCCTGGCATTCCATCTAAGAACTTACTTTCAAGCTGTCATGTCCAGCAATTGATGAGATCAAGATGATACACCCTGGATTGCCGAATCGAAGCATCTGCTGTCCCGCAGCTTGGGCCGTATAGAGTGACCCGCTCACATTTGTATCGATGACCTGGGGTGCCTCAGTCCCTTCCTACTAGTTTCAAGAGACCAAAACATACCTCTTGGTAAGGACCTTCAGGGAACTCGATGGCCTTGTTAACAACCTTAGGAACGATACCTGCAGCCGTGATACACACGTCCATTCTCCCCTCTTTGTCTCCAATGACTTTCACCTTATCCCACATTCCTCTCTGGTCTCGCACGTCAGCCGACACATACTCAATCCGACCTCCCAATTTCTTCACAAAGTACTCAGTACTCTTCCACTCTTTCGATGGTTCTGAAGGTAGGTCAAAACAGTAAATCGCCCGCGCGCCCAACTCGCATAGTGCGAGAGCCATCTCCAGGCCAAGTCCACTGTTTCCACCAGACACAATGCCCACTCGATCTTTGAGAGAGAATTCTTCGAATATCTTAGGCCGTGGTACTATTTTCGGATCGGCAGCGGCCTGGACTGCAGCGCTAACGCCTAGGGGAGCCAATGGTGAACTAGATAGAGTCGTGGATGCCTGTAAAGTGGCAGTGGTCGTTTGAAACATGCGGCGGCATGGCTTTTGCAAACGCTGAAGATTCAGCAGTACTGGGGTAGCAACATTATAAAGGTTCCTGAGTGGCATCATTCGAACAGGTAGTTCAGGTTCTACACCCAAATTCTTATATAGTCAATGGCCTAGTGATTTCCCACCCTGCCAAAAATGACGGAAGGTGGTAAAAAATAACTCGTCATTAATTTATACCGTTGGGAAAATGTACACGTAGCAGGTCTATGATTAACAACTGAGTTGCACTGCAGCGAGTGACGTGGTAAACTCCGCGGGAGAAAGTGTTTAGAGGGTTCACGTGAGTTCAGGCGTATGGATAAGCCAAGGTATGACCCTGGCACTTGTTACGCGTAAAAAATGAGCGCCATTCCAGTTAGGCAAATCCTTTCCGTTGCGTTGATCAACCATCTTAGTGATCTTATCATCTTCATCGAGGTCAACGACGACGATAGAATTGATAACCTGAAAGCTGAGAAAGTATCAATAATGACAATCATAATGGCTTACCTTCTTCCGTGTTAGAAAACGGTAGGTATATTCCTGCGATAAATAGAAGACGAGTCGGTTAGGTGAATGGGTGGATGACATGACTCGCATTGACAATGTCTTTGATCTCGAAAATAGCTTGGGCTGAAAAAAAAACTTAGTAAATTCCAGTTTGAAAAATTCAGTAGCCATACCATAATAAACCACTAAGACAGAGGAAATCGTAAAAGACAGATTCAAGATTCAAAATATATACACACCTGAGCTGCATACTCGGTGTATCCTCTACATAGCGATGTTGAATCCTGGAAAGCGATTACGAGAAGAAGCAGCAAAAGGAAGAGTACACGCCTCGAAGACAGCATTCGGACTCCACGTCCTTTCAAATATTTCAACTGTCGGCCGACACTCGTACAACTCTCGTAAATCATTTAAAACCCTCCGGTGTTCCGTTTTCAGTTGCGTGTGGTTCTCGCCATAGTCCTGACTACTCGTCCTGTGCTTGACAGGGGATTGATGGTCAAGTTTAGCTCCTGAGTAGTGGGCTCCTCCGGCAACAGATTCTACGAGAGCGGATGTGTGAATGGGAAGAAGAGGAGGATGATGGTAGGTGAGGGTGGGTGGTGAGGGGGATCTTGGAGGGTGGGATGTGACGGAACCTCGTGAAGTCGAACGCCGATGCTTAGAGTCAGACATGACCGTCGTGTAATGAGCAATGGCTGTGACGTAATATGAAGTCATGCTTATACACAACATCGATAAACACCGAGATCCATCGGGTACACGAAAATGATACAACTAATTCCCATTAGTCCCTTGCCACAACCCATACGTTTTCCCTGGCGTCGTTTGCCATAGACGAATCGTACCTTTACACGAAACAGTTAGTGAATATCAAGGAAAGCTACAATTAAGCTCTCACCGTCCTCTGCAAAATGGAACGAGTAAAGTCAACTTGTCAAAACGGGAGATGCGAACTGAGGCTTACCACTTCCACTAGCGTACATCTCACCATCAGGACTGAATTCCACGCAATGCACAGGTCCATGATGCCCCTTCAATACTTCCCGCTCCTCACCATCTATCCCATGAACGCGTACCCACTCGTCTCCAGAGCTTCCGGTCACAAATCTGTCTTTGAAAACCGGATGGATAGAGGCCGAGGATGGAGAATAGGGCAAGGCGAGGGTGTGCACAGCGTTTCCATTGAGCAAGCCTGGAATAAATGCAACCGTGTTTCCTGATGTAACAACAAGACGTTGAGTTGGCGCCGACCACTCCATCGACGTGATAGGGCCGGGGAACGTAAGAGATGTCGTTAAATTTCGTGTCCGTAGATCCCACCACCTAGTCAAGGTTCGAGGCGAGATGTCGTCTGTGTAACAGTAAGCACGCACTTGATTTTGCCATCTTCGCCCGCGGTGACACCAGTGTGGTCGCCGATCCAAACGACACTCTTCACTGTTCCATCATGGGATAGTACCCCAGAGTCGCATAAGAATTCCGGTTCTGCATCTGGGCGATTAAGATCAAATATCCTAACTTTCTTCTCTTGACCACCCGTTAAAAGATGTGAGGCCGTTGGTGATAGAGCGACGGTCCGGACTATGTGATTGTGGGGTAAAGAGTGTATCGCAGATCCTGTATAGGTATCCCAGATTTTCCTAAGTGAGTTGAGATTTGATTAGGATGGAGGACTCGATGAAAGATTATTTTTGACATACGCCGTGAAATCTGCGCTACCTGTAGCAGCTCGGGACGCATCGAGCGAGAGCTTAGTGCTCCAAACGGCTCCCTTGTGGCCGAGAAAGGTACCAATCCAGTCTCCAGTCCATTCTCTCAACATCGGATTTCCATCCTTGCAGCTGGAGACGAGTAAGTAGGTACCATCGTCTTGGATTCCTGAAAACGAAAGGTGTGTGACGGGTCGTGTATGGCCTGGTGCCACGAGAGGAGTAGACTTCTGGTTCATTGACATTAAATCGTATAAAAAGCGGAGTTTGTCGTAATGCAGGCGCGCCGCGCACTGGGCTGGAGGAGAAGACGAATCAGCTGGTGGTTGTATCTCGTGGCACACCACATTCACTTTCCTTTTCGAGAGATTACTTTTTCTTTGTACCTCTTTGTCTTTCACCAATCTCAAATTCCTTACTTTGAGTACTGCTTGAGTATGACAAGTCCCCGAAAAATGAGAGAAAGAAATCTAATGGAGAGGTGCGAATTCAATGGGTAGTTGGTGGTCACTGGCTGTTTAGATATCTATATGTAATTAAAGGCCGAAGATTTTCATATGTATGTCCAATTATTCGTCTGGATACATCCAATTCAGTCAGCTTTTGCTCGCCGCCGACACGAATCCCGACCCTTAATTGCATAGCCAAAACACCTCGCAGTATGGCGCGGGAAGCAAGGCCTCAGGCCTCAGGATAGAGTATATTTATTAGTGAGTGTAGGGTACAGTTCTCAAAGCACTCGAAGAGAGCAAGTGTCCGTTGCAATGGTACGCGATAAACAGTACGGGCTCCCCCGGTTGTTCAATTCATGCATCATGCGTGGACCCTCAGGTAATCACACCACATCATCCCCTTTGGAATACCTTCAGCCTCGCACTTCGCCAGATTGGACTGTTCCAGGGGGATCTTTGATCACTCAGGAATATCTCCAACCTTTCAGAGTATGTATTTCACATACCAAAGTCGCAACGACATTCTACATGATATATATGCTGAAGGACGATCGATGAGGGAAGAACTCAGAAGGGGTAACTCGAAAGTACATAAGTATGTATAAATAGGGATGCGATTTAGAACTCCGCGCCCTTCGGGTCCAGAATGGCGCCATCCCGTCAACAAATTACTACAACTGTGCTCATACTGCCGATCATGAGAGAAAAACATATGTGGCGCGTGGGGGTTTTATAACCATTAACCAGGCACTCACCGTCCTCATTATTGCGTTCCCTAGGCGCTGAAGCTCGTTTCTTGACGGGCTTTATCATTCGGCCGTTAATTCGTCATTTCCACGCGACTTCGAATTCCTATAAAATCGCAATCACCTTTTCTTCGTCCTCTTCTGTCATGCATTTACTTTCTTCAGCCAAGAAGGTCTGTAAAAAGGCCATTGGATACCCCGAGGAAATTGTCCCTGTCGTATCTGTCAAGGAATGGGTGGGTGACCAAGCTTCCAACCCTAAACGACGCGTAAGTTTATGATCTACTTTGTCGCCAGAGTTGGTTACATCGTTTTCTAGATGATACAATATCTGATTAGCATGTTCCCGGTCCTACAATGGATCACGCGGTACAGTCAGTATAACTATCCTCCGGCCCTTCTAAAGATGACTGGAATTCATTGATTAGATTTTGGCTGGTTGACGGGCGATGTTATTGCTGGATTGACTGTTGGAATAGTCGTAGTTCCACAAGGAATGTCGTATGCTACGGTGCGCTTCTTTCCCAAGTTATCGTGCTCCAATTGATTCTAACTCAGATTGCGACCCTTCCCCCGGAGTATGGTCTTTACTCTTCCTTTGTTGGCGTCTCAATATACTGGGTACGGTAACCAGCTGTTTCTTTCGAATTGGAGGGTTGACACCGTATCCAGCTCTTTGCGACGTCCAAGGATGTATCGATTGGTCCTGTTGCTGTCATGTCCCTCACTGTAGCACAAGTGATCAAACATGTTCAAGCTGCGCACCCGAATGAATGGTCTGGGCCGACTATCGCGAGCACACTTGCATTGATCACTGGCTTCATTGTCCTCGGCATCGGTCTCCTCAGGATTGGCTGGCTCGTAGAATTTATTCCTCTTCCTGCCGTCAGTGGCTTTATGACTGGCTCTGCCATCAACATTGCAGTTGGTCAAGTCCCTGGTCTGATGGGAATCACTGGATTTGAGTATGATGAATGCCATAAAATGTCAGATCTGTCTGTTGATTGTTGATTGAATTATCTCCACAGTACACGTGCTCCAACATACCAGGTCATAATTAACACCCTCAAGGGACTTCCGAGGACTCAACTCGATGCCGCTTGGGGTTTGACTGGCTTAGTCGTTCTTTATGCTATCCGTATGTCGTGCAACTTTCTGTCAAAGCGATATCCTCGTCGAGGCAAGATCTTCTTCTTTCATCCTCGTCTCCTAGGGTTCTAAGCCGTATTCTGCCTATAGCTCGCTGGTTCTTTTTCATAAGCGTTATGAGAAATGCTTTCGTTATCCTGATCCTCACCATTGCTGCATGGCTGTACACACGGCACAGAAGATCTGCCTCTGGAAAATACCCAATCAAAATCTTGCAAACTGTTCCTGCTGGATTCAAGCATATCGGGAAACCATCTGTGGAACACAAACTCCTTACTGCCATAGCTCCCCAACTTCCTGTGGCAACCATCATCCTTCTTTTGGAACACATTGCTATCTCTAAATGTAGGTCGTTTACTTCATGATTCTTCTCTATTAACCGTTACTGGTCTAGCCTTCGGCCGTTTGAATGGATATAAGATCGATCCTAACCAGGAGCTCATTGCCATCGGTGTAACGAACACAGTTGGTTCTTGCTTCGGAGCATATCCAGCTACCGGTTCTTTCTCTCGCTCTGCATTGAAGTCAAGGTCCGGCGTTCGCACTCCGGCCGCTGGTATCATAACCGGTGTTGTCGTGATAACTGCACTATACGGTCTTACGCATGCCTTCTACTGGATTCCAACCGCCGCCCTGTCTGCTGTCATTATCCATGCGGTCATCGACCTCGTTGCGTCCCCGTCTCAGGTACTGTCGGATATAGATAACTTTATGTGAATTAGCGCTTATAAAGTTTTGTCAGGTATACTCATTCTGGCGTGTCTCCCCGTTGGAATTCCTCATTTGGGCAGCAGCTGTGCTCATCACAATTTTTTCATCCATCGAGAACGGCATTTATACCTCGATTTGCGTATCTCTCGTACTTCTCCTCATCCGACTCGCCCATCCACGAGGCTCCTTCATGGGTAGGGTCACACTTACTACAAACTCTCTCGACTCAAAAGGTGTTGAGACCCGTGAAGTGTTTGTCCCGTACAGCAAGAAGAATGTCAATCCGCACCTTAAAATTGAACCTCCTCTGCCTGGCGTAATTGTCTACCGTTTCGAGGAGAGTTACTTGTATCCTAATTGTTCCCTTGTGAACGATGCTCTTGTCGACTATGTGAAGGAAAATCTACGCCGAGGAAAGGATATGAGTAATGTCAGTGCCAGTGACCGACCGTGGAATGACCCTGGACCCAGACGTAACGCAAATACATCAGAACAGGAAGAGAATTTGAAAAAGCCAGATCTCCATGCTATTGTACTGGATTTTTCTCAAGTGTATGTTTCTGATCTGCCGGTTTACCTTGACAAGATGATTTATTCTGTGTACAGGTCTCATATTGATACCACTGCTGTCCAATCACTGATAGACACGCGTTCTGAAGTGGAAAGATGGGCTGACCACCCTGTTGAGGTGAGAGATTCTTGGTTTTTTTGAATACTTAAAGCCTGACTTCAGCTTATCTAGTTCCATTTTGCAACCATTCTTTCTCCATGGATACGCCGTGCCCTAATAGCCGGAGGGTTTGGTCTCGGAGTATCTTCTTCTCGAGTACTTCCGGACCTTGTTCCTGTCGTTCCTTACGGCGAAGATACTACCAACTTCATCGACACTCAGGATGTCACTATAACCCATGACCTGGAAAGCGGCAGCGTGAAGAAGTCTCAACGTGAGTCAGAGCTGCAGCCAGGGTTTGAACCCATAATATCGGAAGATACGCCTTTCTTCCACATTGATTTAGTATCAGCAGTCCAGGCGGCAGAGGGTGGAATTGGAGTTGGGCGTTCTATTTCAAATTCTTCCCACTGATCATGTTTTCTATCGGTTCACGAGTTTACGAGATGACACGATTTCAATCATTCATTTGTTGAGTACCCCATAATAATATTTCATGTAATATAGTTCGTTTGCACAATCTGGTTATTTTAAGCAAAGCATTGCCGACGAGATGGAGGAGTCGCCGGTCAAGTTGTGAATACAAGACTGTCACGACTGTTGATTAGACTTTTCAAACTTATGACAAATTTGTCATGATAAAATCCGGATTTCTTGTCCTGCCCACCCGTCGCACTCTTTCTTCTTGTCAAGTTTTATTCTCAGGCCACAATAAAGTAGGACATAGTTTGGCGGTATTTCAGATAGTGTTACTGAAACGCTTGCGACTCAAAGTGGTCGAAAATCAAACAAAAGAAAGGCGCAAATGATGCACAAAAAAGCGTCGTTTTTGGAAAAGCCGCTAGAGTCGGTGTCTCGTGAACCGTATGTCAATGTACAGCTTTGCTCATTGTGTTCCTTAGGATATAGTACTAGCCGCCCGTCGTAAATATCTCCGTTTTCCGTCCTAGTCACCAACTGACGGCTTTAACAGAGGGAGGAAGCACTGACCCACTCAAAAATTTGCAACTTGCTGCTGTGCTCAAGCGCGCGAAGGACATGGATGTACCAAGGGAGAATATAGAGAAGGCCCTGGCTAAGGTTCGTTGGAAAGAAAGTTCATCTTGTATCAGTTCGATAATCTTCCCCAAACCAGGCGAGCCGGAGCAAGGATCAGACTGGTGACACTTTCGTATATGAAGCGTTGGCCTTCAACTCCGTTGGCCTCATAATGTGAGCACTGGTTGATTTTTTATCTCATAGACGCTGATGATTTTAGAGAGTGCGCGACGGATAACAACAATAGGACGATCCATGTTCTTCGCGAGATCCTAAATGACTATGGGTACTCCGCCTCCCATGTCTCACAGGAATACCTTTCTGATACATAAAAGGGCACGACAGGCCCCTGTGAAGTTCATGTTTAAACGTGTGGGTTATGTGGCCGTTTCTGCGGCTGATACTACAATTCAGAACAGTCAAGATGAGCTAGTAGAAACTGCCTTAACCCACGGAGCTATCGACTTCGACAACATTGAGGTTACTTCTGGTGGTTCCTTATGGGCAAGTAGTTCACTATCTTCTTCTGGATATGATATTCACAGTTGTAAAACAGTTTACCTGCGAACCAGATGCCTTGTTATCACTATCTTCTGCGATTACCCAAAGTTTCTCGCAGAAGTGGAATATAGATGTCAGTGAACTCCGATACATACCAGTGGAAGATAGCCTCGAGGTTTCCCAAGAAGCCAAAAATGATCTCAAAGCACTCGTCGAGGAGTTGGAGAACAACGAGGAAGTCCTCCAGGTGTGGACTAGCTTGCAAGACGATCCTTGATGGATAGGTATAGATCTAGTCTATTTAATATAATATTTCATACAGATGCGATGATTCCGGTCTACTGAATTTCGGGGACAAGTGAAATCCTTACGATGTACCTCATCATCACCCTAATTCTACAATCCAGCTTGGTGAACTAGCTTTAATGATTCAGATCCAAAACGTTAGCTGGACTCCCTTCGATATGACCTTGCCCAATCCTTCCTTTTCAAGGGGGCAGCATCAGGATCAAGAAGAATATATTGGTACGAGATATTCTGGGTTTTTGGCCTTGTCCGTGTCCAGTGAAAAACTCGCTTGGGTTCTCCTGGAAGTTATGAGACGGCTTGGCAGGACCAAGGTTAGCAATTGATGACTTCAATTAAAATTCTTCAGATTTTGCGCATCATTAAAAAAGATTTGTTCACAGTTGCCGAGGGAAATTTTTATTGTGTACAGAAGATTTCTCCTTCAAGCTTTGCCTCAAAAGTCAGACGTTGAAATTGTAATTCTACGGAGAACTACAAGTAGCGAGGATAGGGAGTCAGGAAGTATTCTTGTACCTCACTCTTGTGCTTCTCGGTCTGGATTGTGACCCGAGACATCTTTCTACCAGTCTAGAACAAGTCAATTCAGCAATCGTGTCAACAAGTATGGTATTATACTATCTGTTGCGCGGCGCTAATAGTCAGAGCAAGTACAATCTGCGAAAGACGGGATATATCGAGACTAAAAAGAACATATCTGATAATGAGTCCTAAAAGCTACGTCAATGAGGACCACGGGAGTCAACCAACCAACCTGCGGTCAGTTTCAACGCGACTCCAGTTTCAACGCGACTCAATCTCGTATTCATCCTGTCGAATTCAACAAATTAATTTTGAAAGAGAACGAGCTATTCTGAAAGACGGTGAACTAAAGAATGGTTTTCACCACAGCGGAACGTAGTACAAGTAAAGAACCCTATTATACATCCTGACTCGGCGACGGCACGGTTTTCTTTCTTGCATCAACTTCCTGAGAGTCTTTCGGGAGCTTGCATGTATCTGTACGTTATCGACCAATTGACCATTGATCGAGTTACTAACTTGAGTTGCTCACCAGGGTCGAAGAGCACAGCAACTTGCAGAAGCATACCGACCCGGGACAGGGACAGATAGTTGACTCCTAGAAAATGTCCGTACAAGAATCCTATTATCGGTCCCAGACGGGGCTTGGAGGTAGTCGTCAAAAAGAGCTGTAAAGGATGTACATACCTGTAAGACTCTGGTATAATTAGACCGGCAATCCTCATACACGAGGTATGATGATTGAAACCGAGGTATGCTATAAATAAAGTGACTCAAAATAACTCGTCGACAAGAAATGCATTGACAAGCACACAGTTGGCAGTACCATGGTCTCATCAACTCAAAATCATGGATAACACCCCGATTCGATCAACCTGTCTTTGCATTATACCATTCAGGCCGAAGCGCGATCCACGCGCCTCCTTCTTTCCCGCCGAGCTCAATAATGCCCGCTTTCTCCGCTAATGCCACGTACTGCCCGAATCTCTCGGTACCAGCCCGTCGGTACACCATGTTATCCTTACTCAACTCTATAGCAATTCCAGAACGAAAAGGGCGTGGAAAGCCTTTCGAGCGATGGAATTCAAGTCGTCGTACTAGCAAGGTGAATTGAGATGGAACTACTTTCGGTTTTTGCTGCGCCGGTGAAGTCGTAGCCGATATTGTATTTCCTTTATCAGTAGGCAACACTTCCCCATCAGGACGAATGACATCGGATGTAGTTCCCAGCTTTGAAGGACTTTGTTGATTTGCGGTCCAAGTCGTGATCAAATCTTGGCTTAAAGGACGAGAAAGGGGCAGTGTGTTCCCAGCAGTGTCCAAAGTCTCCTGGATGGAGCTTTGTGTCTCTGAGGTGGAATTGCATGTACTGGATTCTCCAGCCGTACTCTCTACTTCGTCTTCTGAGTGCGAAGGCTTGTTCACGTCCGTTGAGATTAACGATGTTTCGACCGTAAGCAATGTCGCAGGGGCAGACCTTGTCTGCGAAGGCGGCCTGGTCGTCGGTGCTGAGTCCTCGTTTTCATGTGATAAGGGCGTAGCGGGCTGCGGGTAAGAAAGGGCTTTCTTTGATGAGTTATCTCTACTCGCACGTGACGCAGGGGGTCCATCGTCGTGAGCGGTGCTGTTACTTTTACAGCGGAAGTTGTCCATAATATCAACATCATGTTCGCCAGTTGACCGACCAATACGGCGGAGGAAAGAGGGAAAGTTGTTGTTCGATCGCTCTTTTGGGAAGTGCGAGACCTGAGAGATAGTTCTGTCTTCCTCTTGAAGTGATACTGGGCTATCGCGTGGTGACCAGCAATCGTCCACAACATCAGCGCCCAACACATCATTGTTCCAGTCCAAGAAGATTGACGCCTGTGCCTTTAGGCTTGTGTGGACCCCAGGAGGAGATATTATCACAACCCTATATCTACGAAGCCGTAGTATAGACACTGCATACGCAAAATCACGATCTCCCGATATGAGTATGATAGTAGATGGTGGAGGGTTGTCAATAGCATAAGCAAGCATATCCACTGGATGTATCAATGAAGGTCAGACGACCTGGGACTGAGCGTGCTTTAGCTTACCAAGTATCATTTTATCCGCAACATCTTTACGCCCATTGTGAGGGCAGTCCGTTAAAGACACACCAGAGGACTGTAGTTCCGATCGAAGGACAAGAGACTTTGAGAACGCAGCGGGATCAGATAGTTCGAGGTATGCCTTAAACGACTTGATAGTCCCGAAACAATGGGCAACGTGGCGTATCTTCTTGACAATTTCGTATCCAGTATATTGAGTAGCAGCAGCACAGTTTTCTGAGACTCGCCATGATTAAATTAGTGTTCGACTATAGATTCAAACTAACCATAATCCCAGAATATTGCCACATCTTCAGTCATCATCGAGTGCGTGAAGGTGGGAAGGACCGGAAGCACCTGTCTGTTCCACTGCCCTAGAAGGTATATAGGAGGCAGTGTGTGTTATTCTTGTTGACGCCCGGCGCACTCGGGCCGCTAATGTATGCATCCATATCTCGTTCCTGGCAGGAAAGGTTTCTTGATGTGATAGACGCCAGTAAGAAGCATTGAAGTGGTTGCCAATGATAACGCTGCCGCCGACACGATGTGACTGGCGGACGGAAGTGGATAGAGGGCTTATTCACGTGAACAGTGTTGCTCCGCCATCGGAGGTGACGGTGCCCAAGAGCGTAGCAGCACTGTCAGGATTATAGACTCGACGATGTAGTACTCGACGAGGGGGTTGGTGGTTCAGCCATAGACTGAGAGGTAGCCATTGAGTTGAAGGTGCCGCTATAGATTTATAACCCTAAAATCGTCCACAATCAAGTTAAACGGTTTAGTGGGCAAGTTTATCCTGGGTTCCAACCAATACCGCCTACAATGTTCTGGCTGGCTGTGGTCCCAGTGAGACTGTACTGGTCGGTCTCGACATCCATAGTTGCTCCTGCATCCACAGCGGGTAGAAGTAATTGCGCGAGTAACTAGGGTTGCTGGTACTGAAAGTCATACGACGGAAAAGCTCATACTCAGTGCTATTCGAGAAATGCGGCATGGCCATGACGGTCATAGCTGCTGAACAGACAGCAAGACGAGACTTGAAGAAGACCATGATGCTCGAGTGTTAGACTTTGATGACCCTCAACGAGTTGCAATGTGCCATTGACTGATTGATTCTATATAAGCCTTTGCGATGAAAACACGGTTACCGCGCGCCAAGTTTTGATACACTGCCAGTAGCTCTATACGTGGACAAGAGGCAAAATTCCAACACGTGTGATACCATGTGTTCAGTTTGTGAATGGGTCTCGGGGGTACGTCGAGACGAACACGAATGCCAAGAAGTGTGCAAGTGATGACATACGCGATCATATGTATGTAGTACGGGCACCGGTTGTTCATTTCTATTTCAGCTTGCCCAAGTTTGCCGAATTATTTATTTAACTAAATCGAGATCTGACCGCGGCAGTGCACTCTGGATCACAAAACTCCAAGATTTCTTCATTCTCGTACGGCGGGTATTTCGGTACAGTTTGTGCTCGGCATTTATGCTTATGGCAAGCAAGTCAGAATTGAAATACCTTGTGATATCTTAGAAAAACATTTAGAATAGCTATACATATACATAGTAGTGCACGAAGTCAACCGAGTGACGTTAGCGAATGTCTGTCAGGAAAATGATCAACAGTGCATATCGTCACCCCACAACTGGTAGGTGTATCGGGAATGTTGTATACAATAATTCAAGAGGGAAATATAGAAGAACTGGTCCACTCCGGCCGGAGAGACACCCATGAATTACTTCCAGACCCTCCGAACGTGACAATTCCAGCTTCCTGTGCCAACAACATGTACGATGCGAACTTGCTAACTTTCGCCTGCGCGTATAGGTCCTTGAATTTTGCAAGATCTGATCCCAAATCCGTACGCATTACTGGATTTTGCTTCTGTTCTCGAGCACGCCTCTGTAACGCGGCGATCAATGGTAAGAAGTGGGAGGGGGCAGGTCTAACAACTGCAGGCTTTGGTGATGGCAGTCGCTCAGAGTGTGGTTGTGCCATTGGAGGTATGGATTTATGATCAGCCTTAGTGTTAACTGAAGGCATCGCAGAAACAGTTGCTGAAGGTGCAGGTACAGCTGTCGTAGACGGGACAGGGCTAGCTGCAGGAGTAACGATCGTGGTAAGTGCAGGTACAGCTGTCGTAGACGGGACAGGGATAGCTGCAGGGGTAAGCGCAGCCGGTAAAAATGGTGGGATAAATGATTTCTGGAGATTATTGGCTCCGACCGACGAGGCTGGAGAGGATGAAGATGCCAGTGGCGAAGTCTTCACCGTCACATTTGCAGGAGCTGAAGTTGAGGACTCTACGTTTCGGGACTCTGTCAAATTTTCATTTTCCAAGAACGGGAAACCTTTCCGAAGGTCTGGTTGAGATGAGCTTTCGAAAACGATGTCGCCATCAGTTACAAAGGTCCGCCTTTGCTTATGCTGGGACAAAGGCGAAAACGTTCGGGGTACTGACTCTTGGGATTGAAAAGACCCGGCCGGAGAATACGGTCGAGAAGTCGTCCTCGACGAAGTTCGCCAGCGGTTTGTGGTATTAGGGAGCATATGCTGGTGACGATCGCTGTAAGAATAGGACTCATTACTATGATGAGATGTCCGTAAGTCAACATCGTTGATAATTTCACGGTCTTTGCCCTTTCGATCCGAGGCGGACGTAATCCCATTGATAGATGTCGGTAGGTGGCGTGCCCTTCCATGTGCAGGCGAAGGAGGAATCGATAGCTCGTCATTTTCTCTTCCACGCAAAACCTTTGCATTCCAATCATAGTGCGCATCAGCTTGGGCCACTAGGCTGACATGTGCGTCAGGGGGGCACAAGACGACAACTTTAAATTTGCGATGGCGGAGCGTGGAGATGGCATAAGCGAAATCTCGGTCCTCGGAAATAAGAAGGATGGTTGCTGGAGCTGGGTGGTCGATTGCAAACGTAATCATGTCGACTGAAAAAAAACACTGGTCAATCATCTCAAACTTCTTGAAGGGTGCTGTATAGCAAACCAAGAAGCATTTTACTGGCAACTTCAGCCCTTCCATGGTGCGGACAATCTACCAAAGCAACCCCAGACGCCTGTAACTCTGACCAGAGTGCCAAGGTGGGTGATACTTCGAGGTAAGCTTTGAAAGAGGTGATGATTCCAAACTCATGGGCCAAGGAGCGGATTGCTTGTACTGTTTCGAATCCGGTAACTCCGGATCGAGGCGGTAAATTCTCTGCAAACACGTCAGTCCCAACCTACTTCTAGACAAAAGATGTGCGTGCCAAAATCCCAAAAAACAGCAACGTGTTCAGCTTGTTGCATGGTGAATGGGATGAAATTCTTCCATACTTCTTATCCTTTAAAGAGAATCCAGAAGGGGTACTTGTAACCGTACGAGCAGACTCCGACTGCCATGAGGTACACACCAGACGCAATGTGTTGACTTTCAGGTCACACGTTTAGAAAGTATATGATCGGAAAGACGCAGTACATGCCGTCCTTGCGTGAATAGCAAGAAACTTCCGATATCGGATGGTTTGCGCCAGAAAACAAAAATATACTCTCAGAGGTTTTGTTAGAACGAGCAAACATGTCATCGCACGATGGGTGATCCGGAAAAATGGACACGCGTAAGTAATCCCACCATGTAGGTCCAATGCAAAAACACGCATTTTTAATGCCCAGCAAGGCGTGATGTCGGTGTACATGAGTTAAGTGCTTCAACGTTGTTGGAGTGTATGCCGTGAGGTCACATAAACCATACCAAAACTTCAGAACCGAAGGAGGAGGAAGCAATACATCGATTTATTGTATATTCTTGCCAAGTCTAGCCAGGTGGTAATTAATACCAGGTTTTCGTGATTTCTTCGGAAGTGGCTATGAGGGTGGACGAAAGTAGTCAGGATACGGGGAAATTTGGCACAGACAGCAACAAGCTAAACGCACTGTCGTCCGCATGCAGTGAAACAACGTCTCAGCTGCTTCTTGGCACGGGCCTGTCGAATTAAAGTCTCGATGTGCAGCCCAGCAGCCGAGCATGGCAGCTAGCTGCGTCCCGCACATGTTATTGGTAGGATCTGGGTGGCACGCATCAGTTAATTCTGTGCAAGAAAACGGTTGCGAGTTGACAAACTCTTCCGGGGCCGGACCTTGAGGTTTTTTATGTGAATGGTCATCACAGCGATTACACTCAAGACCCACTGGCACCAATGACTCTCAAAATTGTATTTACTTCCACGTGATCCATCAACCTCTCCACGTCATTGAGTTGCTTACCATCACCAACTCATCCAAGTACCAACGCGCTTCGCTTTCGTGGACCCGCCAAAGATGCCCGCACCCTTAAACAAGAACAATTCTGGTAAGTGCCATGTTGTGCAACCTGAAATTAGCATCTTAACGTAACATTCATTATCAAGCGGTCAAGCGTATTATGCAAGAGGCAAAGGAACTTGCAAACGACCCTTCTACGGACTACTCTGCCACCCCATTAGAGGTGGGTGACATTTTACACTGCTCAGTTAGGCGTGAGATCAATGTGTGTTTAATCATCTAGGATGACATATTTGTCTGTCGTGCGCGGTCTCCTTTCGCGATATTGAACTGAAGCTTGGCCCAGGAATGGCACTGTACACTACGTGGGCCTGCGGGTACCGAGTTCGAGGGAGGGCTATATCATTTTCGTATTCTGCTGCCCGCGGAATATCCGTTTCGACCGCCATCGCTAATGATGCTCACGCCGAATGGCAGGTTTGAGCTCAATACCAAGGTAAGTTTTAACCATGATTCGACTTCAACTTTATATTGATGATCTTTCTATGTTGTAGATCTGCATAAGCTTTACAAATTGTGAGCGCCATTTCGGATCGACTCATACGTCGTCATGTTGACTCACCCTTCAGACCACGAGGAGCTGTGGCAACCAGCATGGGGTGTTCGGACAGGTGTGTCATGCCTGCAAAAGTCAACGGCTGTCTATTTATACGCTGCTAGCTATTATCGGACTACAGGGTTTCTTTCCTCTAAAGGGGCAACAGGCCGTCGGTGTAGGGTCCATTGAGTATCCTTCGGCAGAGCGAAAACGCCTAGCAGCGCTGTAAGCCCTTCCTTTTGCCCCTAATATCTAACTAACATGTACAGATCGCGAGGATGGGTCTGCCCCCACTGCAACGAGAGTAATCTGAAATTACTACCCGAACAACCGATTGAAGCGAGTGGCAGTGCGGTCCAAAAGAATATCAATGTCCCCGAGCCTTTATCCCTGTCGTCGGAGGCTGAAAAAACAGAACCAGCGGCGGAGCCTGAGCCCACTTCAAAGCCAACGGCGGAGCCTGATCTAACTTCAAAGTCAACGGCGGAGCTTGAGCCCACTTCAGAGCCAACGGTAGAACCTGAGCCCACTTCAGAGCTACTAGCTGGATCTGAGCCCAGAATCACTCCAGAGCCAGCTGTCCTACACAACATCGGCACACTATTGCCTTCCGGTGTAGCTACTGGCCAGACCCGGCCGGGACCATTTATCACACGGGCTGGAGTAGAGACACCGACAACTCTGCGCGCAACGCGTAAACCACCGCTTGTGCTGGTTGATGGGGCCATCTGTATGCTGTTTGCAGTCGCATTTGCGATCATATACCGTAGGATGGTGTAGTTATTGTGGAATTTGTATTATTAGCGTGTAGGATAGAAATCGACCCTTTTTGTATTGGGAGGTGTCTCGAAGTGATCGAGTGTCGACATCCGAGACGAGACAAATGCGAAGTACCGCGATCAAGATCACTATATATTTTAGGTTCGCGCAATTTGCAAGGGCCCACTGGGCCCTGAGATGACCGCTCCCCCAGCTGCAGTGCGAAAGTCATCTATTAGTCGCAGGAAGTCTTTGCAGCTGTCTCATCGTGCTATTGTCGCCGTTCCAGTCCCCCCTTCTCTGCTCCGGTCCTCATATCTTGATCCCCAGAGCATCTTTCAACGCGCACTTTCCGCGCCGCGCTACCCTACCGAAGAAGACGAAAAGTGGCTTCAAGATACGGTGCCAGTTGACAAGAAAGGCGCACGCCTTTCTACGTCCTCCACGTCCTCATCCAGCTATACTGACACCTCAGAGTGTTCGACGCAACCCAGACCGCAGAGTGTAGGTCCCACTTCCATCCCAACTTCGCCACCGCTTGTCCGGTGGCGACATTCGCGCCACATTCTATCGCCAATCTGGCACGAACCGTTTCGGGTGCGGTCTGTATCATCCCTAGCGGGGCAACGACCGAGCATTTGCCCTCCACATATTACGACGCCATCGTGGCGACGTCCACGCCAGTCCGAGCCGCACAGGGTGCGGTCGGCCCCACCGTGTCTTGAAGAGCAGCGCGAATTTTTCACCCGCAAACCCTAGACTTGTCACGATTTCTCTTTTTCATCTTTATCTTATTGGGATCCAGGGGGATGAAGGTCCAGGTGATTCACCGTTGTCCACTCATAGACTGCTACACATTCACGACAAATTCGCTCAATCATTCACCACTTACAAGCCATTGCATATCTACTCATCATCATTCACGTCGCAAAGGTATTTCCCACATCCTATAACTGACACACGTTAAATATTGTAGCACATTCACAATACTGTACCGTCCCCTACTTCTTTTTGACGTCCCGAAGACTGAATATAATTAAGTCTTCGTCCTCCAGATTATAGCTCGCAATTGAACTTGAGTTTGTAAGCATCTTGCCTTCAAAAGACAGTCTAATGCGTGACGCGCCGACGGTACTGTCGATATGTCTTGTAATACGATCGCGTATCGTCGATACCAGCAAATCGAGAGACAAGTCTGGAACTGTGACAATTGATCCATCGAGCTTCCATTCTGGTTTCGTCGGTTCCAAAGGAAGTTGAACCCGGAGTGAGATAGGATGCTAAATGATGGTCAGCCTCGAAAAAGCAAAAACATGATTTTGTAACTCACAGGATGCATTGCAACCCAATCTGTTTCCGGATACAACTGGCCACCAGGTAGCTTAGCGACTCGTTGGCGCTTGGCCGGAGGTATATCATCCACACCACCCTCCATTTCGTCTGCTGAACGGACCTGGCCTGCTTGTGCCTGGAGCGCTCCATTAGCCGCAGCAAGGGCCGCCATACGGGAAGGATGCAATCCGGGAGCGGGAGGCTGATAACCAAAAGGTTGCGCCGCATCCATTCCCTGATAATGCAAGGGCGGCAACATAACAGGGGGCTGGTTTGAATACATGGACGCTGGCTGGGGACCTGATGAGATTGTTGCTGCTTGATAAGCACCTGTATTCCCCGTAGGTTGAGGTGGAGCTGGGAGGGATGCAGGTGCGGGAGGTAAAGTCGCGAGGGGTGGTGGAATAGCTGCAGGTCCTATTCCAGGCCCAATGACATTCGAGTCTTGGCTATAAGCAAGCATTAGCGTCTATGAAGAACAACGAAGACTGTTTAGATGAGATGACCCACGGTCCAAGACCCTTTGCACGATGAAGTGCAGCAATTTGTTCGTCGAAATTGACATTCGTCGAGAATCGGTCCAAAGTATTTGCTTTTGATGCCGTATGCCCGTCCCAAACCACCTTTTCTCTCTCCTTGCGCTTCTCACGTTCTTCTTCCTCCTCCTTCTTTCTCCGCTCCTCGTCTGCCTCAGCACCGAAGATATCCACACGCGTCCGCGCAAGATTTTTAAGCGACGACACAACATTGGCGCCACGTTGCAGCTCGGATGCCTGAGATTTGCGCAGTTCCAAAGCATCGCGCTGTTCTTTCCAACGAGGATCCAAAAGCTCGATGCGCATGTGTTCATCCAATTCGTCGACAGCGATAGACTGGCCACAAATGGAACAGGTCGTCATGGCAGCCTTTCCGCTCTTCTTGTCCACTGAAGACCATGATAAATTGGTAATAAACCTACAGTGAAAAGACACTTACACTTTGGTACATAGTCTGTCCTGATCTTCATCGGGCCAGCAGGATTGAGAGTACCAGATTGGAGTGCTTGTGCCCGTGCAATTTCCCTCGCACGCGCTTCCTCCTCGCGCTTCTGCTTGGTCTGCTCATCCTCTGCCTCCTCATCGCTCTCTTCCATCGCCGCGTCATCTTCTCTACTACTCATTCCAGCACCACCGACAGCAGCGGCTGCTTCGGCTTCAGCTGCTGCTTGGCGAGCACGATGTGCTTCCACGTCCTCTGCAGTAGTCTCCATTATCATTGCTGCCATCCTTTTCTGTGCCAAAGTCATATTCTCAACCTCCTGTAGGCTCATGGGGGCTGGTAGCTCCAAGTTAGCGTCGGCGACAGTAAATTCAATCGTTTGAACGATAGCGTAGTCATGCCAGTCGATTTCAGCAAAAGCAACTAAGAAAGAAGAAAAAAAGAAAGGGACAATGAATTTAACAGCAAGACAGATGATATATGACGCACCTCGTTCGGCCTCCTGGTCATCCTGGCGCTTCTTGTCTTTTTCACGCTTATTCTTCTCCCATTTCGCATGCTTTTTTGCGACCTCCAGCGTCTTCCAACGTGCATCCTCCTTCGTCCGTTCCTTCAGCTGTCCCAACACCTCCGTGTTAGGTTGAAGTATTTTGGTATACTGCTCCACCAACCGGTTAAAATATCCAAAAAGTGAATGGGTAGGCCGGAGAAAGTCGAACTGGTAATTACGCCCTTCACGCACGGATAGATTAGCGAGGAAGCTTCTCCCCCTACATGCACTAAACAATGCAGTGAGTTTCATAATGTCGCTGCGTCATACTGGTTAGTCAAAAAAGCGGATAAAAAAAAAGATCAAAAAGACATACAGGTCAATACTGCTGATGTTTGGCATGTCCATAATGAATTCTGGAGGCGGTGGCTCGACTCCAACATCAAGGACTTGGACGGGTTGAACATCGTCAGTTTCCCTCCCATCTTTATCAGGAGTTGATTCATCGATCTCTCCACGGTTAATTTTATCCATTCGATGTCGGTAATACGCATGGTATGGATCGATTGGGTTAAGGAAGGAGAATTTGGGGTCATTTCGCTGGCCTTCACGGATTTTATCCTCGAACTGCGGAGGATTGGCAGAACGTGCGACGAATAAGGCAGTCCTATCGATAACAGCTATGTTACAAAGAAAGATGTTAAACACATATGGGCTGCTACTGAGCAAGGAACTTGCTTACACTTGATTTCTGGGGGAGGAAGAATGAGACCGCTCGAAAATCGCAAGGAGCCACTGCCGCTTTCCAGTTCCATATGTATGTCAGAAACACCATTTAGGTGTACACCGTTAGCGGCAATGGGGACAGTATCCACAACGGCAGTCATGGTCAGGACGAACACTGAATGACTTTAAGTCTGAATGCCTTAGTATTCTCACTTTCTCACGGTCCCATAACTTTTACCTCGTCGACCACGAGCCCATATGTTCGGCGCGTTTCGACCGTCCCACGTCAATCTTAGTGGTCTTCTATGGTGAGTGTGTCGCTCGTTACTACTACAAGATACTTCTAACATGGTCGCAGGAAGATACCGTGGAAACTGTCACCAACACGGAAAGCCAACGCTCGGGCTAGGCTAAAGAAAGTCGATGCAGTCATCGAAGCAGTAAGAGCAAGTGGCGTAGAGTGCAGCGCTTTGGTGAGTGCAACGTGTCCTTCTATTTTATCAACAAGGTCCAATGCTACCTAGGACCGAGCACTGGAGTTACCGAAAGAACATGAAATGCCCGCACGAGATAAATACACAACGTTCAGCGCCAATGCCAGAGGTTATCGTAAAGGCATTCATAAAGTTCCTAAGTGGACACGGGTACGTATCCAGCTTCTCCTTCTCTCTTACAGGATAGTACTGACGATGAAATATACACATAGCGTACTCTGAGGACGAACCCCAAGGGTTTCTGATCCATTGTTGTATAGAACACTATAGTAATCAAAGCAACCTAAAATAATATCACCTGAATCGTACCCTTCATGATGGCCTGCATAACCTTATGGCCACCTAATACTGA
This sequence comes from Termitomyces sp. T73sscA, assembly GCA_017657235.1. Taxonomy (NCBI): domain Eukaryota; kingdom Fungi; phylum Basidiomycota; class Agaricomycetes; order Agaricales; family Lyophyllaceae; genus Termitomyces; species Termitomyces sp. T73sscA. The sequence continues at coordinate 28,818 of JAGGAP010000019.1, forward strand.
TTTGAAGACCTCGTCCCTTGTTTCTGGAATATCCAAGAGAGACCTTTTCTTTGAGTCCTTCCAAGTGACGTCGAGTATGATGTGTGAGAGCGCAGAAACCGCAAGAGCGTCTCGATAAATCAATTATTAGGCATTGGTGGAGAGATTAGCAGTGTAAAAGCTCACCAGTCTCACAGAGCAACTTTCCTATTCGCCCTGGTGTGCCCACAGCAGCACCCACTTTTGTCCGTCTCAAATATGCAACATGCTCTGTGAGCTTGAAGTGCTTTGCGAAGAGCTTCGCGACCTCGCAGCCTTTCTCACCCCTCAACCTCTTGTCCTTCAGAACTCGTGTAACGTCTGCTACGCGCAATGCTGCTCCAGTAACGAAAATAAGGGTAGGTGCTCCTGTCGATTTGGATGTTTGTGCCAGGCGTTTCGTGAGTGTCGGATTGGCTGTGGTGCATTGGTTGGTATGTGAGACACGGCTGCAGGTTCGACAAAATACTAGCACAAACTTCTGATGATAAAGTCCACGAGTTGGTCCAGAGTCCGTGGTCCGGTCCATGAGGTTGTATTCGCTATGGCTGACGCTGTCTGCATGTCAATTTAAGAATATCCCCTGGGACGAGGCGATGTTGATACATACCAGGTATTCGCATATCCTCCAATTCCAGAGCAGTCATATCTGGGAATACTCTCGCCTGGTGAGATGCCAGAAAATCAGAAAGCTGAGCAGGTGACTGGTCGGCGGCAGACGGCCGGATTACTTCAACGGTCTCTTCGAGTTTTCGTTTCTGTTCCGATCGTGATATTGGCGGTGACCGCTGATTAGAATGAGCGGAACCTACTTTGGCCTTGCGTTCTTTTTCCTTTTCCCGTCGTTTTCGTTTTTTGACTAGGACTGCTTCTATGTCTGTAGCTTTGGGGCTGGAGTCTAATTCCCCTCCGGTCGCCACTCCCACCTCCGCACTACCGGAATCGTTGTCATTGTCGTTTTCGTCTGAAAAAAAATCTGCGTCTGCAGTAACCTCGTCGTCGGAAAGAGCGACGAAGTCATCTATGACAAAATCATCTTCGAGATCGTCTCCTCGGTTCATGTTTGTCGGTCACAAGAAGAAAGATATTCAAAATGCAATCCCTGATCGTCCACGTGATGTGCTGAAATATTGATCTTAAATTAGCTCTCTTCAAGTTCAGGCTCAGGCCAAACTCAAGCTCCCTCGATATCATGCATGGCCAGTCTCTGCATGAGTTTTTCAACTTGACTTCCTCGTCACCGACGCTCAGCGCTCTTGCAGAATACTGGATTATCTGTGCCGCACTAATTGCGGTAACATGCCTTTTACTATGTTGCTATGAAGTATACCCTCGAAACAACTCAGGCGACACTCTTGCTCCATCTTCGTCGCCTCTAGAATCCTTCTCTTCCACTCAAGCTCTCCCACATACCTCCCTCGTTGACGTCTTAACGCACGTCCGCCGTCGCAGGCCTCTTAATGAGCCTCGTCCTGACATCACTTCACCTAACTCATCACCCCTTACAGAGAAAATTACGCGGTCTCGCTTTAGGAAGAAATCAACTGGATCTCTATCCTTCTCTCAACCGCCGTCGCCATCAAGCGCAAAGCAGCGTTATGACGCCTTTCTCGTGCTTGACGTTGAAGCAACATGCCAGGAAGGGACTAACTTTAACTTCCCCAATGAAATCATCGTACGTTGAATTTCCATTCCCTCTAACAACATCTTATAACGTATATCCTCTTCTTTGACTCAGGAATTCCCTGTCTGTTTAATGCGGTGGAAGGACAGGACCAAGGACCTGAAAGCTAGCCAGCTTGAAGTCGCCGCCGAATTCCGCAGCTTTGTCAAGCCCACATGGCGGCCCATCCTATCCACCTTCTGTACAGATCTCACTGGCATCACACAGGTTAGTCCCATTCCATATACCCCACATACATGCCGATCTCTTTTGTATGTAGGAACAAGTGGATGCAGCACCTTCATTCACCGTTGTTCTAGCTTTGTGCCAAGATTTCATGGTCAAACACGGTCTCATTGATGGCGACACCGGAGAGCGGCTTGTTCGGTTCTGTTGGTGCAGCGATGGCCCCTTTGATATACGCGACTTTGTTGTGAAGCAATGTTTTATATCGAAGGTAAATCTGTTATATTGACAGTTTAAATTACAATTCAATGTGTTTTAAAAACCAGATCCCGATGCCCAGCTGGATACAAGGAGACGTCCTCGACGTAAGGACCATGGTTCTCGATTGGTCCTTGCGCGAGTACTCGAAACATTCAAGTGCGACAAATGTAAGCTTTCTTGAATTTTCAAGTTTCATTCCAATTTTTTGACAGCACAAAACATTTGACAGGAATGGGATGGTCCGAGACGCAGGACTTTGAATATTCCAAATCAATTGAAGATTCTCGGTCTACCTGCCTTTGAGGGTAGACAACATAGTGGTATTGACGTGAGTCCGGATTAACTATTGTCTCTGTATAGACGAAGTGACATTTCTTTTGTGCCCAGGACAGCCGCAATATTGCACGTATTGTTGCCGAGCTCGCTCGAAGGGGTATATCTTTGTATCCCAACACTGCAATACATCCCAACCGACGCTGGCAATGGATGGGGAAACATGGCCAAATACTTGACGGTCAATGGACCGTAGAAAGCCTCAGCAACTTGCGACCACGGCAAAGACTCTAATGCTTCCCTCGAACCTCCCGTCCTACCTTATTTCGCATCTCATACATTCCTGCATCCAGTTTTGAAGTGCTGACACAACGACATAGACCACTCGATGCACACACGCCAATGCATGCGGAATTTTCGTATGACACACTTCTGACTATGCGACTAAGCTGAACTCGATATGGAATATTTCCAAATATATATGTCTATTCAATCTCTGTTTCCCATCTATGACGCAACACTATTTCCTGCCATCCGCGGCACTCACATGCTAAAGCTATTTAAGTATCATCTCCGCCTTTCGTCAGCTGGTTTCATGATTACCATTATTAGAACCCACTACTAAAGTAGCGGGAATGATCATGATATCTCACCTGGTATCGGTCAGCTGCTCCGATAGATATTTCTATGTTTCTTCACTCCTTTATGATGCTCTATTTTATCGTAGTTGTAGGATATGTGTACGATATTAAATCTGTATACTACTTGTGGTACCCCTGCTCAATCTTTCCACTTGATTGTGAGCGGCATCTTCCTAGCAAGGGGATCACCGGAACGACAATGTTATGAAAGTTTGTCGCGACACTTCTCTTGTCACGGACCAGCCGTGCCAGGCATTGTAGTTGCGCAACGAGTCCCGGTCGCGCATTGGTTCGCAGAATTGGAATGCATAGAGGAAACACTTTGCTGTTTTGTGTCAGAAGGGCCATCGGTCTTGCCACGATCCATGCCTCTGACTCACGATGTTTTCGCAACATCATATGGCAATGTATTAGGACCCTAGGATCTTCATGCCCCTCGCAAAGATTGGATATCTCTGGAATACTTAGAGTCCATATTCGTCCCGTGCCCGCGGAACAAGAAAAATAAGAGAAAGACACCTCTCAAATTGTGGATGTCCAGGCCGTCCTTTCATGGAGGCGTCTGACGAGCGTGCACTAAGCAAAATCTGTTTTGAGCCTTCCAACAGCAAAACCAGCACAATTGATGTCAGGTGAGCCTTGAAGCTTGGAATCTCTAGTCTTATGCCTTGCTATGTACAGAGATACTCAAACGTGTGAATGCAAAGAAAGTCTCTTAACAGGTAAGAACGCGCCCAAATCTGCACGATTTAAAGATGCAAGAGGTGAGATCATCTGTTCAGTGACACATCAACGGGAATGATACTACCCTTGAAATACAAGGAGTGGGATAAAACTCCCGTGTACTTACATAAAAATACATCATGGAGACTTTGGGAGATGTTTAACCTCCTTCGGCAAATTCCCGCAGCTCTCGAAGATGTCGAGATATCTCCTCTTTGAACATGGCGATGTCATGGCTATTCTTGATAATAGCCCTCACAGTTTCTTCCTTGAGCCGGGAAATTTTTTCCATCTTTTCGTTAGAGCTAAGATCATAGACCAAAAGTTGGTTAGTAGAGCGTAGAAAGAAGAAAGGACCCAACTCGAATTGAAGGGCCTGCAATCGAGATTTAACCCCCATTCCATTTGCCAATGCCGCTGTTCTGGCGTGAGCAAGTTCGCGTTCTAATCGACTCGCTTCAGCATTTGCAACATTTGCTTCTCGTTGAGCCGCCTGTTCGATTGATGATTTTTCAACCTTTGCTATACCAGTGGACACATGTCACTCACGTCTCGTAGATCCTCTGCTTGTTCTCCCAATGCGTAAACTTTCCTCTCTAATTCGCCTATCTCCTCCTCGACGTTCTCGCATTCTAGAGTAAGCTGATCGAGCTCATTGTCAACTTTAATGCGTTCACTCTCTAATGAAGCCCGTTCCGAGCGTTTTGTCTCGGCAATGCCACTTAGAGTTGGCTTAATGATTTTTCTGACATCGGCCCCCAATAGAAGAGACTGAGGATTAGAAGCTGCAGTATTGAGTTCAAGCGTGAGATCGACATTCTGGAATGGGGTGGGAAGGGGCGGAAACAGCTCGAGTGAGGAAAGTAAATTGGTATAAGCATCGAGGGCTTCCTCTGCTGCTTCCGCACGGTTAGTGACGGCAACTTCAAGGGTCATTACGACCTTCTGTGTCTCAGCAATTTTTTGCTTGAGGTCTTCTAAGTTCTTTGAAAGCGTTTCATGGTCGGTATTCATACGAATAACTTCCTCGGGAGTCAAATTTTGTTCTTTGACGACCTCTAAGAGCCTGGCATGCTCCTGTTTGAGTTGTTCCAAATGAGCGTCTTATCCTGACTATGAGGACTCCTTAAAAGCACAAATACTATTTTGATCAACTTACCACCAGTGACCAATTCCGCCTTTTCATAAGCAATTGTATCGATCAGCTTCTTCTTCCTGCCTTCGTATTGCTGTAGGATCTTCTGAAATTTCTCACTATCAGCTCTCAATAAATCATTTTCATTTTGCAGTTTTGAGACTGGAGCCTGCAAGGAAATCAGAAAAGGTAAGATAGTATGACAAGAGCAATACCGCCGAGGACTGGAGCTTGTGAAGTTCTGCCTTGACTTGATCGAGCTTATTTGTTAATGCCTCCAAATCTGTTTGAACACTTTCGTTTTTCCGGTCTACAGGATCAAGGTGAGGAACAAACGGAGGATTCCCAGATATACACGCATACTATATCTGTCCTCGAGATACTGATTCGGCTCCACGAAGTCGTCTATAAGATCTAGCCAAACAGTATAGGCCTGATCAAAATAATCGAAAGCCAACGCCCGATGGTCACACTGATCCTCAAACTCTTCAGGAATATCCGCAGTATTTTGCAGTGTCGGATGGCCACTGTTGAAATAATCTTCCCGTAGCTGGTGATAGTTTGATTTGTTTAGAGGCCTACAATCAATCATCGACACACCTTACACATCTCAACCAGCCAGTGCAGGACACCAAGAAGGGACGGCCACGAATGCATGCTCGCCGGAGCTGCCAGCCATTTGTTATCAATTTGATGGGCGAAGGGGTAACGCAACGCCTTTAACGCAGGAACAAACTCGTCCTCGAACCGCGCGCTCTGGCCAAGCGGATGTGAAGGGTCGAGAGTAAGGACTAGGAAGTCAAAAATGGCCCTAAAATCTTTGCCTGTAATGTTTGCAAGACTAGCCATCGAAATCTCGAAACCTGCACCCTGTAAATAGCTCAGAATTTCTTGTCGCATCTTCGTCTGATATTGCCGGTCTCGCAGGGGGCGAGTGTCTTTGAGCGTTTGGCTACCGGAAGGAGCTACATTACCTCCAGCAGCCCAGATAGATCCATGGCGCGTGCTGCTGAAGTAAACGGTGGATGCGTAAGATGAACACAAAAAAAGGGCACTGGACTCAGTGCTACAAAGAAAACCTACCTGTTCAGTGGAGTCCTTCCGTAATTTGGCTTTGTCGTACTTTGCAGCAGTGAATTAGCGTTTTGAGATCGCATCATGGATTGTCTTGGATTATGTGAAGGGCCAGGAGTCTGATACGGGGCTCGCAGAGCGGGACCTGCAAGAGACATACGCATGCTCGCCGCCGGTTTTTTTATCGTAGATGGGACCGGTTGAGGGATGCCTGAACGTCCAGCTCCATAATTATCAGATGGTGGTGGCATCATTGACCTGCGTCGCAGATCTGCCATATCTTAATGTCTGGTGGACGCTACTTATTACAAGGAGGTCGTGGTGTTGATGAGAAACAAGTCAACAACGCGTCCACAATCTTGCATCACGTGTCGCGTCTCTTATCGACTTTCTCTGATCTCAAACCATCAGCTTTTTTAATACATGACTTTCATCCAGCGCAATCTCTTTGGTGGAGCCATCACAGCTCAGACACCATCTAACCTTCTTGACGCTGCGTGGGTAATATTCGTTATTGCATTTTACGGTCTGCTCATGATTTACAGGAGTTAGAGAAATCCGGCAGGTTCCAGACAATCAAGAGGTCCTTCTTTACCCTGATTCGAGCGTCAGTATCATTGTGGAAATCCTAGAAAAGGTCGAACCCTCTGACTTCAATGACGCAGTAAGGTATGTTTATCACGTTCATCCAGATTTATCCATACGGAGGGCGCGACGAGTTTATGCTCACTCCTAGGTACCATTTCGACTCTCTTGCTCATGACAATTCGGCTGTGTCAGCCCTGGTTGATACCATAAATGTTATCCCAAATGACCGAGGCGACAATACACCGTCTGCTATCCTGCTCTCCGGCACTCAGCATGTTTCGAAGTTCAACCACACAGAACCCGATGCAATTCGAGTTCTCATGGCCCTTTACCGTGTAACGTCGAAAGCCATAGACCTTGTAGTATCGTTCAATGTTCCAACAAGAACAAGCAACGGTAATGAGGTTTCACGAGAATACGAGGATGAAGTACGGAAACACTTTGACAAGTTTGTAAGATCGCTCAGGATCGTTGATTATGGGTTATTTGCATAATCACCTACCTACCTTTGTTGCTTTTTTTGAGCGGTTTTGATTGAAGAGTTTACAAACATGTATGTAAAGCGATTAAGAACAGCCTGGACAATACATATAGCACAGTCTACAACATTGGTATACACGCGCACTCGCTTGACCCTAGTAGGTATATGAAACATCACTTGAACTTCAAATAATTCCATCTTCCGCCTCTTCCGCCTCAGGCTCTTCGATTATTCGTTCCCGAGTAGCCAGTGAAGCTACAGCAGCCGCGGCCTTGGCTTCCTTTTTCCGTTTTGCAGAATCTTTCAGTTTTTCCCAGCGTTCACGGAATTTCACAATAATCGCTTTCTGTCGAAGTATGAAGAATATGAATAGGAAAGAACATTGAATGATAGAAACAAGAGACAGACGTGTTTCTCGTTTTCAGCTCTAACGCTTTGAACCTCATCTTCGAGCTCTTTCAGCCGACGAGCGTACTGAGCTTCCCGTCCAGACGTCATGCTAGGTATCGCGACAGTAGGCATATTCAATGTATTGAAGTCCATGTTCATTGGACGCTGGCCAATCATAGAAGCCCCCATGACTCTCTGAGCCTGTAACAGAACATGAGCGTTAAAGCGAGTGAATCAAGGAAGTGGAAAGAAGTCAAGTTACCTCCTTCGTTGCTTGAACAATACTATCCCGTAATTGAAGATCCTGCTCTTTCCGAAGCTGTATGATTTTTTCCGTAGCCTCTAATCGTTTCTTGATTGTTTCAACTTCCAATTTTAAACGAGAATTCTCTCTTTTCAATGTCATTGGCGACGGCTCGTTCCCAGATGGAATAACGAAGAAGGATTCCGATAATTCGTCGTTGAGAGTTTCTATTGAAGTCATGCCATGTGTTTTTTTGAGAATGAAAGGAGGTACTACCTTCATCAAATAGTCCGTCTTCAAAATCGTCGCCACTACTCGAAGCCATCTCTGTTGATTTGCCTTTCTGGCTGTCTGAGTCGTGGCCAATGCCTATTCGTTTAGTAAGACGCGATAAAATCGGTTCATTGACAGAATCAGTGTCGCTGCTAAGACTAACATCTCTCCGTGGGGTTCGTGATGTTGGCGGCGTCTTCAGGCCTGAAGGAATGTCTGTGTTGCCCAGAGGTACAGTCGCAAATGCCACAGGTTGCGATAGATTATCCAACATTCCCTGCATTATATTCCAAAACTGATTAAAAGCATCTCCAGGGTCTGACTTACGAGACGAACCATTAGATGTGGAACAGCGATAAACATGAAAAAACTCACACGCTGTCCAGCAAGCAGCATGAAGGACTCATCGACTGTGTTCTGGCTATCGCTCATAGGCCGGAGAGGCGGAGTAGATGGAGCAGATCGAGGAAAGTTTGGATGTCGTGAAGATCGGGGAGTTTGGATGTGGGGAACTTCAAATTTTTGTGGTAAAGCTGGGTCTTTACCTTCCTCCTTAAGCTTGTCTATCTTCCTTTCTAATTCTTTGGCTGCTTTCGTGTGATCATTGTGCAGAAGTCGAAGCGTCCGCTTTGTCTTTAGGGGTACAAAAACCCGTGAGCATTTCGGCGCACATGAAACAGGGTTCTGACTGAACTGATTCATCATGGCTGCGTTCGACAGCAGCAAGGTACGCATCAGCAGCCTTCAGGTGTTCCTCGTACGCTGATATGAGGAGTCCATTTCCCAGGTGTTCATCAGCATTTGCAGCATGTTGATGAGCCTGTTGTGACATTAGTGTCATGGGAGAAGAGCGAATACATATTCGGAATCACAGCATTCATAGGAAGCGGAATGCGAGACATTGTTGTTCATATATAATAAACTGGGAAAATATGATTTGACAAAAGCTAGCTAGGAAAGATCAATAAGTTGCTTGGGCTGAAGGCGAGTCGAAATTAGTTCGGTTCTATGATGCATGATGCATATGATGGGTCAACATGGACAAGCAACAAGGCCAAATTGGGAGATCGAGAGGACGACACGACAAAACGACGCGACTGCTTTCGACATATCTTCCGACCGACCTCCTTGTCACTCAGGTGGGTTAACTTCAAATTTGGCCCACGTCAGCAGCGCCACATCTAGTAGGTAGTGGGTCTTTCGTGATCGAAAGATCGAAAGTGTCATGCTCCTAAGTTTTTGAACCAGTTGCCACCTCCTATAATTCCACTTTCTATCGAGGGAGGACGCCACGATCACCGCGATCACCCATCCCTGCGACTAACAGCTCTTGCAACACTCATATGACTGATACTTTTTACCAATGGTAATGTACCCAAAGATCTACACCGCCGTCGTAATTCTCTGAGTCCGAATAAAGGACCTTATCCCGCGAGCTCCATTTCTCTAATTCAATAAAACAAAATGACTTGATTCTCTTTTTCTTCAGTGCTCCTCTACCATGTAGGACTGGAGGAATTCCACCATGCCTGCAAAACCTGAATCATTAACGCCACACTCAGACATTGGGCTATGCATAAAACGAATACCAGCCAAAAGAACCCACTAAAGTCCGAGAGAACTCCTATCTCTATGCCTCGAGCTCCTTTATTAAAATATATAAATTCGCCCCGTCCAACGAAGCGAAAATTACCAAACTCACCGAAATCAGGCAGTTCAAAAACATGCATCATTATCATCCACACCTGACCAATCTGAATAACGTCACGGACAAGCTGAAACTGCCTTACTTCAAACGAAAGGCGACTGCAAGAAGGCAGAGTAAAGAAGCCAAAGAAGAGGAAGAGGTAGCGGCCTTCAAAAAGAGTCTTCAGGAGGCGCAAAGCTTGATTTATCGCAATAGTCCTGCCATAACTTATGGTGGTAGAACCATCATTAATCCAGTAAGCTCACTGTCGACTTAGACGGCAACTTTTACTGATCATGTGTCCTTCAGAATTACAGGGGTTCAAATGCATGCGCAGGACCAAGGGTAATTCATGATGAATACCTATTCAATGAAGCTGTTCATAATAAGACGTGGGATCCTACTCCGCTTCCTGAAAGGCCATCTGATCATGATTATTGGGATTGAGGCCGGTGCGAATACGTTGTTTGCTGTGAAGGAATGAGAAATACCTCACTGCGTGGTCTAACTACAAACATTGGCATGCCCAACTTAACTCTAACTTAACCATATCATAAATTCTCCGTTGCTTTGAAAATGTACACAATTGACTATCTGTTTCGTGTACAAAGCTTTTTGAACGCGAAATAATGGACGAATACATGTATATTTCAACTCAGTTATCCACCTGCCCTAGAAAACCGCATCGGAATAATCCAAATGATTGTGGTGAATTATTCCTTTCTCCTGGCACATCAAGATGGGGCATAATCTTGGTTGGTTTGGCTATTCGTTGTGTTTACTGGCGCGGTCCGCGTGCGTACAGCCGGGGCCTTGTCTGACCTTGTATCCAAAATGTGCGCGGGTTTTCTTCAGTATGGCTTTGAGTCAGTTGGGATGCGTCTCATTCAATGTTGCAAAAGGAAAGCCAAGAAGATAGAATATTGAGATGAATTGACAAAGGGTGAAAACTTGGCGGATCATATTTTCGGCGATGTCTTGTGATCGGAGGTAAGTAAAAATGGGGTGCACGAATCGTCAGCTTAAAGCCGTGAATAATAAATGAGGATACCCACCTCTGCTATCCCTCCTCACTATGCAGCTTTTCACCTTCCTTGAACGTCGCAGGTTGACCGCAAACATCAACTGCCCCAAAAGCATAGTAGGCTAACAAACAATGGTACAAAAATTAAATATCTGATGCACTCAGGTGAAGGAGCAAGCTATATCAGTCAAGACATTCACACAATCTTCAGCTCCTGCATTCTGCCTCATTAATCAAAGCCAAATCAACGGGCACAAAACGCACGGATCCGCCAAGAGAATTGAGCAGACCAGTAACTTACCACGTTAAGAAGACCTCGCTCCGCGCGCCGAATCTTGATGATATTCTGGATCCTCTGGGGATTTTGAAGGGTATCACCCGAGGCGCAAGTCGTCACTGAACGGCCTGCTACGATATCTGCAATCATCGTCGAGAGAAGAACGGTTAAAGACCTTTAAACAGGAGGAGTTGACTGAACTTGCTTGTCTACTAAAGCTTAGAGAAACGGAAAGTATACAGTCAGCTCAAGCAAAGAAAAATATACGGGTGTGCCAAGGAAGCCATCGGCAATCGAGGGAGGTGGAAATCATCGATCCGTCTGTGGCCGGCTGACCATGATGACCTATTCGTTCAGAGAATTGGTTTATACCCATTTACCATACTATTCGTTAACTTGGGACATCTTTGGATGGACGAATTCTAGCTCTAAAGGTTATTATTGGGATTTTTGATATACTTAGCAGTCTGGCAAGCTTTTGTAGCTATAGATTTATGTCATGATATAAAAGTATTGACAAGTTGACCATGTGTGACCTCATGTGACTCCTTTTCTCCTTTGACTAACGTCGACGACCACCCACCTCGTTTTTGAAGAATTATCTTCTATCTGGATACTCTTCAACTGTTCATCAGCTTTTTTTTGTTGGTGGTGTATCCAGCGCCATGTCTGTCCCTCCTGTCTCTGTTTTGTGCGTTCTTGTCCGGTCCATTTCCATATATCATCACATCTAAGTCCCTTACAGAACCAAGAAAATCAGAATAACAGGTACAAAATGCAACCTTATGAGCTAGTTTCTCGCTCTAACTTTTGTCGTTAGTGGTCGCCGCAGACGGACTTTCAAAACGAGATGTTTTTCGACTCCCCGATCCATTTGCAGTTATTACCGTCGACGCTGAACAGACCCACACGACGAGTGTCATAAAGAAGACCCTCAATCCTTATTGGAACGAGAGCTTTGATATGTGCGTACTAGTTGTCATTCTGGTGGTGCGCCATGTACAGCAGTCTTACGCATCAACAGTACGGTCAAAGAGTCGTCTGTTGTCGCAGTCCAAATCTTTGACCAACGTAAGTTCAAGCGACGAGATCAGGGATTTTTGGGCGTTGTAAACGTGCGAGTCGTAGATGTGCTGGATTTGGAGCAGGATGGACATGGTGCGTTCGCCATCGTAATACCATCCAAGCTGAGTTCTTATCTCCTAAACAGAAATGCTTACGCTAGATCTCAAGAAGTCGAACGACAACCTTGTCGTTCACGGAAAGCTGATCATGTACCTTTCCACGAATGTTTCGCAGCCGATATCCAATCCTGGGCCGTCGCAGGTCAACGGTCTAACAACTGCCCTTACAGACATGGGACTCAATCAATCGCCTGCTGCCAGTACTTCTAATCTTGCTTTGCAACCGGGATCAAGCACCGCCCTCTCCCGTACCCCAAGTTCCCACGCCACAGCAACTGAGAGCACGAGTCCAGTCATGCTTTCTTCCAATGTGTCTCCAACTGCCACGACAGAAACGGAGCAAACATCTTCTCCATCCCGCCCAACAAGCTTAGGTTCCTCGCCTTCCCAAACGCCCGCCTTTCCCTCTGCGACTGCTACGATGTCTAATTCGACTGGTGGCACCGCCTCTTCTGGATCTGCTGCGCAAACTGCTCAGATGCGCAATTTCAACCCCAATGTCGATCAATATGGACCATTGCCTCCGGGTTGGGAGCGTCGTATTGATCCCCTCGGCAGAACGTATTATGTCGACCACAATACACGCAGCACAACCTGGAACCGTCCTTCCTCAAACGTCGCCGTGAATAATAATGCCCAGGACAATGAAACTAATGCCGCCCGTGATCAACACTCTCGTCGCATTCTAGCGGATGACCTCCTTGAGGCCAGCAATCCCACTTATCGGTCTTCTTCAATGTCTACGTCAACATCACAACCAGCTGCAGCAACGACCGCGATCTCTACTGGGAATACAACGGCTGGAAGTGGTAGCCTTCCCAACGGTTGGGAGGAGCGTTACACACCGGAAGGCCGTCCCTATTACGTTGATCACAATACACGCACGACAACCTGGGTTGACCCTCGAAGACAAACCATCATCCGTGTTATGGGCCCACAGGGGCAAGGTTCTAATCTCCAACCGCAAACCATTTCTCAGCTTGGACCTCTGCCCTCTGGATGGGAAATGCGGCTTACGTCGACGGCGCGAGTTTACTTTGTGGATCACAATACAAAGACGACGACGTGGGACGACCCCAGATTGCCGTCGACTCTTGATGCTAATGTACCACAATACAAGCGCGACTTCAGGAGGAAGCTTATATACTTCAGGAGTCAGCCCGCTATGCGTGCGCAGCCCGGAAACTGCCAGATCAAAATCAGAAGGAACCATATCTTCGAAGATAGTTATGCGGAAATCATGAGACAAACACCAAATGACCTGAAAAAACGACTGATGATCAAATTTGACGGTGAAGATGGCTTGGATTATGGTGGTTTGTCACGGTACATTTTGCCGACGCGTTGTTACTTTTTGATGATGTCTCTAACGCTGAACCTAGAGAGTTCTTCTTCCTCCTCTCGCACGAAATGTTCAATCCCTTTTATTGCCTCTTCGAATACTCCGCCCACGACAACTATACCCTACAGATCAATCCTGCGTCAGGCGTGAACCCGGAACATCTTAATTATTTCAAATTCATTGGTCGTTGTCTGGGTTTAGGCATCTTCCATCGCCGATTCTTGGATGCCTATTTTATCGTTAGCTTTTACAAGATGATATTAAAGAAGAAAGTTACGTTGGCTGACTTAGAGAGCGTTGATGCTGAGTTGCATCGTGGCATGACCTGGATGCTGTATGTTTGCATCTCTTATCTATGTCATCCCCTCTCATTTTGTTATAACTTGTCGACAGTGAAAATGATATAACTGGCGTCATCGACGAAACTTTCACCACTGTGGAGGAGCGTTTTGGTGAGATGGTTACCATTGAGCTTAAGGCCGGAGGTGCCGATATCCCGGTCACCGAGGAAAACAAGAAGGAATATGTCGACCTCATCGTTGACTATCGTATTTCCAAGCGCGTTAAGGATCAGTTCGAGGCATTCATGTCAGGTTTCAGCGAGCTCATTCCTTTGGACCTTGTCACAGTCTTCGATGAACGAGAACTCGAACTATTGATTGGTGGTATGTCAGAGATTGACGTGTGCGTGTTTCTCCTACCGATTGTTTGTTCATGCCCTTATCCGTGATCTTTGGTAGCGATGATTGGACCAAGTTCACCGATTATCGTGGTTACGAGGTAAATGACGAAGTCATTCAGTGGTTCTGGAAATGTGTCCGCAGCTGGCCGCCGGAACGTAAATCCCGCCTTCTTCAGTTTGCGACCGGCACCTCTCGTATCCCAGTCAATGGATTTAAGGATTTACAAGGCTCTGATGGACCGCGACGCTTCACCATTGAAAAATCTGGTGATCCATCGCAACTTCCAAAGAGCCATACCTGCTTCAATCGGATTGATTTACCTCCATACAAGGATTATGCAAGCCTAGAGCAAAAGCTCACGCTAGCCGTCGAGTACGTCCTCTGACCATGTTTCTGTGACAACCGGCTAATCCCATCTTTGCAGAGAAACTGTTGGATTTGGCCAGGAATAGACGTTTTGAACGCAGTTAAGATTGCTCTATGTTCATTGACCCCTGTAGTTTCACTTTTATAGCACTGTACTCCGACCACCATCTATCAGATTGTTTTTGTTCGCACGTTACATCTTGGATAGCATGGTCTGTCTCTGACTCTTCACTCCATTGTTTTCACTTGTTTTTTTACAACGCCGAGCTTGTCTTCGAAGAGATTTCATGTCCTATGGATACCAGATATAATTATTGGCTAAGTACTAAGATAGTGGAGCGATATGATGAGCGCGCAGTAATGTTCGGAAAATAGGGACCACAAATGCGTCATGACTGGCAGGCGCTACAGTTTTTCAAAAGCAAACGCGATGTAAATGTCTGATTTGAATGGATTAGTGGGCCAGAATAATGCCAGGAGGTGATAGGACGAACTAGCAGCCTCCCACTGATCTTCGTCCATCGAGCTTTCCCCGTTGACATCAACCACTTTCATGCGGACCATAAGCGGTCCGAACTCCTGGTGATCTTGGTT
Organism: Termitomyces sp. T73sscA; assembly: GCA_017657235.1. NCBI lineage: Eukaryota > Fungi > Basidiomycota > Agaricomycetes > Agaricales > Lyophyllaceae > Termitomyces > Termitomyces sp. T73sscA. The sequence continues at coordinate 43,925 of JAGGAP010000019.1, forward strand.
CTCTGAGAAGACATGGTGGAACTCCTCTTTATACACTGGATATAAGTTGTATTCTGCAGCCATCCTGAAAACAAATATACGCAGGTGTATGATCAGGCATATGATAAACAGTGAAGATTAGAAGCACCCACTCAACAAAGTTGTCCCAATATACAACATACTCGGGTACATTTTCGACGGCATCTTGCAAAAAGAACCAATACTTATGCCCAAACAATGATCTTTTATCGCGGTTCTCAAATCTAATCTTATACACCGAGTTACCGAAAGACAGGTCCTCTGCATCCGATGGTAACGCATCGAGGTGTTCTCTGAAAAAAGATGTGATTGAGAACACACAGCCAGCCTTATTGATCGGATTGACGCACAACAGAAATTCGGCATTTGGTATCGTGCCGATAAACGACCCGCCTCTCCGTAGATACCGACTGACATTGTCCAACATGCAACGCGTCTTTTGTTCTGTTTCGAAGGCATAATGCATGCAAAACTGCATGGATACGACATCGAATGGTTCGCCATTTAGGGGAACATCGCTGTCATACCCGTACGACTGATCCATACCGAGCAAATCGGCAGGGAATGCATTCGTCAGTGGTTGTGTGTAACAGTCCAGTGCTGCAAAAGTAGCAGCAAATTTTGGAGGACGGAGTGACTCCCATCTTGAACGTGCTTGGTCAACAGATACAATTGCAATATCTACCAAATGCGGAGATGAACAAGAATTGTTTAGGTTAGGGGTCAAATAAACAGGAAACGTACCGACACCCACAAGCTCACAAACCCGTGCTTTCGCCCATTTTGTCATATCACCGCCTTTGCCGCAACCCATATCAAGGACCTTGCCAGACCCTGTGTTTCGAAAACCACCGCGGAACTTCGCAGTTCTAGACTTCGATGTGGCCAATGCCGGATGAGCGAAGCGTGTAATCAACACGGATTTGACCCAGTTGTTGAAGTTCTTGAGGCCAATAATTGGTGATTCGAGACGCTGCACTACACCAACGTCTGGTCTCGAGTTATCTGCAATAGGACATGTTCAAGTCAAATTATTGAAACATTGGATACAACATACAATGATCAACAACGACCCCGACATCTCCTGCCAACTTCTTTTTTTGTGGTGGCTGGTCGGCATCCGGGTAGGGTTCCTCATTTCTTCTTCGTTTCTTCGCTTGCGAGATTTGTGTTGTACCACGACCACGGTATCGATAGTCTCTGTACGTTTCCATTTCTGCAGGCGAAAGAGGGATCATGACAGAGGTGGGAGGTGTTATCCTAACTCGTGGGGCATATGGTATAGACGAGGAAACAGGTGGTGGTGGAGGTGGCATGGAAGAGTGCGTATGGACTGGGCGTACTGCAATTGTGGCCTGTGCTGAAAAGGACGCGGAAATGGATGACGATGACGATGACGGCCGCGAACGAGACATTGGCGAGTCGCGTTCGCGTGTTGGTGAAGGACTAGAAGAACAAAAAGTTTTCTTGGAGGTAGATGGAAGTTCAAGTGCAGCAGACCGTGTCAGGGGCTGAGACGTATCGAGTTTGTTTTCCGCGTCAGGATGTAAGATATGTGACAGAGTAGAAGATCTCAAAGGCGGCGGAGTAGGATGGGCAGGTTCGTGGGCGTCAGCAGGATTCAGAAGGTCCAAAATCGTCCCTCTCCTTCCGCCGAGGGACGGGCTTGTCAAGGGTGAAGAGACAGAACTGCTCGGTGATGGCAGTGGGAGCATCGGGGCAGCCACCCCGATTGGCGAATTGAGTACAGCATCCCGGACAGGATCAAACGCCGGCATCGTGTCAGACAGCGAGCAGCACTCGGATTATCTCAGCGAAAAACAGCAATGACTCTCGAGCTCGCTGCCGCTCTCGACGATGATGATAAAACAGTTCAAAATTTAGCGATTTACATCACGTAAGCAACTACAGTTTAGACCTCGCCTCAAACCACGCCATAAGGTCGCTTGTGGACCGCTGTGTGCTGTCAGTACGCGTTGGGCACCGCCGCTGCGTACACTCACCTCGATGTATGCAATCCGTGCACGGAGTCCGTCCAGCACTTGGGCCAGGCTTTGGTTATATTTGGACGTGTCCTTATCCTAATTCCCAGTGAGATCAACGGATATTGACGCACACGTTCCGGTCTTACCTGGAAGAACTGAACGATATCAACACGATCTTTTTCGGTGGAAAGGGTGCCCATCGACAGCTTGTGAAGTGTCAGGTGGCGATACACTTTAAGTTGTGAATTGCGTACCTCGACAAGATATTTCAATGTAAAGGTAGATTCAAAACGTTTATACAGGGTGTCGTATTCTTCCTTGAAGAATTGCGCCAGTAGTCGTCTAGCCTTGTAATTGCCCGAAAGGCCGCGGAAGAAATACACAACATCTTGATCTCTGGCCTTGGTCGAGATGAATTTGAAGGTCTCTTTCACCAATTCAGGATCCTCTACGGAACCCATCGCTTGCCTGTAGTGCGTGTAAGCCGGCACAGAAATATGACAAGGCAAAACCTATAAGAGGTACATTGCAGCAATCCGTTCGGTGGGTGTCCTAGCATTGTCGTGAATCTTAATGGCAGCGTCGAACTCTGTTTTTCCACCGTGTCGTACCGCCTACAGGCAGGAATGAAGAGATGTAGACTGCGCATGAACATCTAAATGCTTACTACGGCAAATATCACGCGCTGCAGATCGGCCGGGATCCTGGAATCATCCCCTGTCTTCATGAAGTGGGCAAAACGGCTTTGTAGCTCTTTGATGACCCTGTCCAATGGAAGCAAGAACGTCAACGTTTGTAGAAACATGAATTACATAGGAGGTAGTTGAGATTCCAGATCAACACCGCACCATGTATATCACCGGATTCCGCTAGAGTGAGAAAAAAAAATACCTACCCCTCATCTTTGGCGACAGCGGCTTGAGAGATAGCACAAGTGCGCAAAAGCGACGTATCCACAGAATCTGTAGGTGAATACTCAAAGCCAAGCTTCTCCACCAACGGGACAAAAAGAGCCTACACAACGGGGAACCGATTATGTCAAGTGTCTGAGAAGCGGACGGTCCGACGTACCCTGCGGAGAGCATTAAGTTGATCTACGACCTGTGGGTGCTCCCACCAGACTGACACCAAACTCGAAAGGTTCTCTGAGATCCCAGACCAAACGAGGTCTACAAAAAGATTGTGAGACACCGGGAGCAATGGAAGAGCACATACTTACATTCCTTCTCGTTTTTCAAGCCATCGATGAGGGTCAAAGCACTGCTCAGTTTGGCAAGACCGGCTTTAGAAAGCGCCATCGCGTCATGCACCAGGCCGATACGATCATTCAACGAGAAGATGCTGTCCTCTTTCGAAGCTTCCTCTGCAATTTTGGAAAGCCTCTCAGGGGTGTAAAGGACGCGGTCTAGGTAAATTGAATGTTGAAATTGTGCTGGCAATAAGTGCCACAAAACATATGACTTACAGACGCCAACAGTGCTGGCATTCAGTTTGAAGTGCTTGGAGGTATCCAGTTTAAATGTCTGTTCTCGTTCTCCCAACACCGCCTCCTTGTTAAAAGTCGGCTTCCCATCCTTGTCAGCAGTGACAATGCTCAAAGGAACATTCCTAGATTTCTCATCAATTGACAGACTGATATACGAAAGACGGGATCCTACCAGATAGTCTCATTGTCTTTGGGCTCTGCATGGCCAGTCTCAAGGAATCGATCTTGACGGACTGTGATGCCAGTCGGAGTTTCCGTGACAGAGAGTACAGGGAAGCCTATCTGAGCACCATCGCGCAGTCAGATGTGGCTGACGTTTGAGGAAAACGTCATTTTAAGCAAACCTTGGTAATCCAATTATCCATAAAACTGATAATGTCCTTTCCTGATGTTCAATTGAGCCTGAGTTTGAACGAGGGCAATGTTATCGTGTCCTAACAAACCTGTTGCAGCTCCAACGCCTTCCCATAGGTCTTTGGTGACACTATTGGCATATAGCTTTTTCTTGAGATAGATCGAAACGCCTTTCAAGAAAAGTTCCTCGCCGACATAGTTGGAAAGCATACGAAGAACTGGGACACAATTGAGCTCATGAGCTACAATGTAATATAAGAACACTGACCGGAGGCAGCCTTGGAATAGGAAAGGCTATCAAATATCTTATCGAGCGTCGGCTGAGAAATCTGGATTCAAGAACGTTGGGAATACCTGGTTGATGTGGTTGGCATCCGGACAGTCAACTTCAATAGGATGGGAAGAAAGCTTTGAATCGAGGCTAAGAGCCTTGTTTAGGTGATCTGTTATGAACTCTGAGTCGACTTTCCACTCCGGGAACACCCTGGCGTATACGATTTATACTGTGACACTCTGGATAATTTTTAAGGGTACATACTTGTCTGTAACATGTAACATCAATCAAGATGATTGTGGTCAAACGAAAGCACCCATACCTGGAATGATGACTTCACCCATCTAGTAGAATTAATCAAGCGGCAACACTCATAATTGAAAAAAAGAAGCACAGACCAGGGTTGCAAAGCCTGTTCGATCCATGATTTCGTGAGTGGCAGCACTTTTGCAACGGACAAGAAAGCTTACCTTCGTTCAAGTATAGATAGTTCCACCATTCCATGGTAGTAATGTTTCCAAACCTACAAGGAGAAGTCATAACTCTTCTGCTTTCTATAACGAGACACTTACCACATGTGGGCAACTTCGTGACTTTGAACCGCCGCAACCCATTTTTTTGCGTGAAGATCTGCTTTCTGAGGATCAAGTAGAAACGCATTTGTTCGTCCAGTGATCAAGCCCCAGTTCTCCATAGCACCTAGCTATCGTTAGTAAATACATGTGCAATCAAGGTGAACGTTCAACCTGCATCGAAATCTGTAGCCTGAAAATCGATTAAAATGTTATCACGAGTCATAATACCACGGGAACATACGACTAGGGTATCTAATTTGGGTAGAGGGTAGTCCACGTCGAAGATCTTTTCGTAGAGGGGAAGTACGCTAGCCTTGACATCAAGTGCGAATTGAGCTTGGTGAATGACGTCGGCAGTTGCTAGAAGCTATGTTTAAAGAAAGCCGGAGTAAAATACGGAAGCCTCGTACCATAGATTTTGAGTGGGATAGTCTTTCCGCTTAGAGGCATAACGACGGACTTCTCGAGGTGCTCGAAATGTCCGTTGGCGAACGCGACGATATAGGTGGACATGGGAGGAGTTGTCTGGAACTGAGTGATTTTCCAGGTGTTATCCAGAGATGAGTACAGTCTAGCCAAGTGCAGGTGTTCGTTAGGTTTGGAAACAGTTGGTGAATACACTTCTTCAGAGATAGCAGGCATATTACTGAGGTTTACGGTATCGGAACGCGAAATTAACGTTATGGCGAAGGTGGCCTTGAGCAAAGGTTCATCCCAGCATGGGAAAGCGCGACGGGCGTCAGTAGGCTGGAGAGACAAATCAGAGACAAGTGCGAAACTCGGAGAAGAGGTAGTGTCACTTCAAATTGTGTCAAAGCATATGCTTTCTTTTTCCCGTCGACTTCATACAGGGACTTGTAGTACCCCGTCATACTACCGGTAAGCTTGCCTGAGAAACCGATTTTCAGTTGGGCGAGGGATCCAGCCGGGAGAACCTTTGGAAAATCATAGGTGACGCGCTGAGTGTCATTGTTCAACGTCTGTGCCGACTGCTGTTGTTCGACTTTCAGTGCGTTTGAATAGAGTGAACTGAATACGATCGTTTGGGTCACGAAAACCTCTTACATCGAACGATAATGTAGAACGTACGCTTTTCCGAGTTCGAGAGCTGTTGCATTCAGTGTGATGGAAGACGTCTCCTGGTGAACATCCAAGCTGGTATTCCCGTGAGATTATGTGAAAAAAATACAATTTCCAGGCACACCTGATATTCACGAATCCCTCAAATTCCAACTTTTCCAGATCTGTTTTGATGGTGACGTCGTAGTGAAGAGGCCTCACGTTTGTTGGAAGACGATACTCGTCTTCGCTTTTTGGGACGGCGGGGAGTCCTGGGGGTGTAGCCATTTCGGGGATCGTTGAGCAGTGGCGGGTTGAAGATAAAACTCGGAATCGATGGGAAATGAGTAATCGATAGTTTGACTGTGCCTTTTGTTGTCTGATGACCTTGTGGCATGTATTTCCGAGACGAGTTACCGAATGTGGAGCTCGTATAGGGAAAGTGTGCAAGTGCAATACGCCGGTGCGTAATCTGCTTGAGACAAACCCACTAATCCATCGTCGTGTCAGACCTTGCTGAGGTACTGTCGACGTCAAGAACATCAAATTTTTGTTTCAAGGTCAGCCCGGAAAAATTCCCCTCAGCAAAGCTACATGTATGTATTTTTCCACAGGGACATCCATACATATGTATAGGAATTACAGGACAGTGCAACATGAAAGAGAGCACACATACAGCAAGCAAGGCAATTCACGAAAAGCAGTCAATCTTTCAAAGTTTCAGCTGAGGATTCAACAATACAGAAGGAAGAGGCGAAGTAAAAAAGTTGTTTGGAAATCTTCGTGAGAGACTGTTTCGGTTGTGTTCTTGAATAGTCGCTGCGATAAACGTTGCGGTTTTCTGTTTATTTTCATGTTCGTCTTTCAAACCCTGGATTATCTTGCGATGGTAACTTGCGTATTGCGCTTCAAGGTTTACAAAATTGTTGTGGTGCTCAGCGCTGAAAAATCCTTAACATGTCGAGTCAAGTACTCTGCCTCTGTCATACCTTTCAACATATATCTTTTCCAAATGCTGGGCCGTTTCACGGAGAATGGCTCCTTCTCCAGCCCGGAGATCTTTGCGAACTTTGTTAAAGCGATGAGAAGACTTGTGCTTAATAACCTATATGCAACGATGAAATCCTGTTTAGTAATGAGTTCTGAGCGCAGACACTACCTTGTTTATCTCGTCTAGTATCTGTTCGATGAAATAGTATCAAAATAAACCGACAACAGGCATGAAACCAATCTCTTACGCCTAGAATCTTCGGCATTGAATCTGTGTCATCTTGGTTTGCCGTCGGCTGTGCATATTCAGTCTCGAAAGGTATTTGTGCATGAGGCTGCAAGCGGCGATATCTACGACTGGGAAAAATATTTTCTGACGAAAAATATTAATTATAACGAAGTTGAGCACCCAGAGACTTTACCCTTCTCTTTTGAGTAATCTGAAGTTTTAAAGTCCGATTCAGTATCAAAGGTGGATTGGATGGCAAACGAGGCCGAAGGGGCGAACGAGACTCGCGGACGATCTGCTTTGGACGGAGAGTGACGAGGTTGAGGCAATGATGAAAATCTAAATGTTGATGCTAATGGCTGATGATTTGGACTATTCTCGGGCGGTGAATGTGGCGTAAGTGACTTTATCCTTAACTTGGATTCTCTTTCTACTATGCGGGTCTTCGTCGGCAGGGGAGAATCCTCGGTGAGGTCAATCAAGACCCTATGCGTCTCCAGCTTAAACAATGTGAGTTGAGCCCTGCGTTCCTATTAAAAAGCCAAGGTCTTACCTTTGATTGTTTGAGTTCGTCTTTCACCTTTCGTAAGCTAGGAGATTCGACAAAGTTCGCATCCGGCATATGGACATTGAAGCTCTCCTGAACGCCGGCCTCTTGAAGTATTGCTGGTGGCACTTGTGTTCCTAGTATGTCATGACTTTCCTCCTGAGTGATAGGATCTTGGAATGTGGTTTTCGGTACTCCTGGCTTTTCTATAACGCGTGCAACCATTTTTAGAGAAGTATCGGCAGTGGATAAGGAATCTTTGACGTTAATGTCATTCCAAGGAGCGCGTTGAGGTTTCTTCTGTAGACGGGCTTGCTGTTCGCCCGCAACCTCGTTTTCCCCTTTAGGCATAGCTGAATCATGTTTTTCCGTCTTGATACTAGTACCTTCGTCGATGGCAACCGAAACCGTCGCGATCCGTGTAGAGCGGCGCTGAGGAGCGGATTTGCTGGAGTGATTGTTCTTGTCTTGAATAGTCGTCTGGAGAGGAGGTTAAAATCGCATTTACAAATACTGGTACTTGATTTCTTACATTATCAAGTAAAAATCCTTTGGTATTGTCCGAAGGCGTCCTTGCTTCAGTTTGCGCTCCTTCGAATGGAAGAGCTGAAACATGCGTGACCTTGTCCACTATAGTTTGAAGGTTCTTTTTAATTAATGCTACTCTCCCCGCCGATTTCTTACCACCTTTGTCTTTCACTGTGGACACTTTGCTTTGCTTCTCTTTGGGTTTGGAGAGAAAATCGGATGAGGGAACTGAAACCGCTCCAAAAGCGAGTTCGGTGTCACAAGGCATATTACAGAACGATGTTCGTCTTTTTCTCGCATAATAACGCTTGGCAAGGACTGGCTTTGGTAGTGGCTTGGCTTCTCCAGGCCTGATACGTTTTGAAGGTGAACGTTCAGTATCAGGACCAGGAACGTGATCTCCCGCAAATTTTCTCTTTTGTTTACGTTCTTCGATGCGTGAGGGTGACAAATCTGGTTGGCGAGGGGAATCGACAATGGAGTCAGGTTTGGAAACGGGTTGATTAACTTTCTCTTCAACTGCATCGGCCACCCCATTCTCTGGCAGTGTCCCTTCTGCCAAGGACCGAGCTTTAAGCTTTAAAAACGAGCAGCGTGCATCTGATCCATTCGAAGCGGGTTTGACAGCCTCAGGCGTATTTTGCGGAGACTTTACTCGATCCGTCTCGACATCGGATAGAACGATGGTCTTTCTTCTTGACTTAACCTTTTGTACAATCTGAGATTCATCTTCGGATTCCACGACCTCTTGCAGTGGTTTCCCTACAGAACGCAGTGGTTTGCTGCGAGATAGTCTAGTAGAACGTCGCGGAAGAGGGTTCAGCTCCGTATCAGAGAAGTCAGTCAACTCTTCGTTAGTGCTTCCAAAGATAGAATCGTAGTAAGGTGAAGTAGTTTTTGCTGTAGATCTTCTGTCCGGAGGATTGAAGGGATAAGCCGAGGTTGAACCATCCTGGACGTCTGAAACCGCGCCTGGCATCAAGGGCGAAGTAGGCAACGCTTGTCCGACGCGTGATTGAGAATTACTAAGATCCCACACTATGAGGTATGAGTACGCGAGTGTAGGATGCAGAAAAGATGAATACATCGTGCGAGGTCTCGTCCTTTGTCCTATAATTATATACATTTGGACCAGGCTTTCGTTACAGCTAAAGTACATACCTGTGTTGAAACAATGGTATCTTTTTTACTTGGCGCAAAATCGAGATGAAGAGATTCCTCAAGTTTTGAGAGTTTTTTGCCAGGAGGATCGATATTCTTCTAAGTCTTTGACTCGACACCAAGCAGCATAATCACATTGACAAGAGAACTCACAACATTACGAGATTTCAACGATGACAAAAACCTCGCCACATCTTCGGCAGCAATGTCGAAAGTAACAGTTGCCCATTTGCCCGATGGCGTCACCAGGGCGACTTGACCGACAGACGGCGGCGGGGAAAATAGAATGGTGACAGTAGTTTTTCCATCGCGAGGTGCAGCGACCTTCAAGCTCTCAACGCTAGCATACAAGGCATGCAGAGTTTCGATTTGATCACCCTAAAACAAAGATAATTTAGAAGAGCAAGGCTACAGACGATATTTCTTGTACCTCGTCAATGTTCGCCACAAAACCGAGATGATCCACATATAGTCGCTCGATGTTATAATCTTTTTTTAAATCTTGGACATGGAAATTACTGGTTTTAAAGGGTTGTGGGCTGTATACATCTTGAAGTCAAAATCTGACAAATGCTAAGCATAGGGACCTACAATGACGGATTTGTATTCCCAAGTAGATCAATAATCCCAATGAAGACAGCGTCCCAGTTGGCAGTTGGTGGTGTCGTTGCAAGAATCTTCAAAATCATACCACCGCATGCAAAATTAGCAACGTCGAACACATCCTGCAGAAATTCGTTGCGAGGCGCCGCATTAGTTCTTTTGGATGGTAGTAACTTAACAATAAGTTCTAAGAGCGCTTCGATAACCAGAATATCTGTGACCATTAATGAGTCCCCAGCATTTCAATCATGGAGGACAGATGTATACTTTTGCTCTGCGATAGGATAAGTCCAAGATTGGTACTGATAGATGGCTCATTGATGTTGAAATAATAGAGGGGCTGGGCAATAGACTTACCCTCCGAGTACGTCCTTATTACGCAACTGTGCTTGATTATCTGGATGCAACGTGACTGTTTCAGAAAGGACTTGGCACAACTAGCACGCTCAAGAGTTCAGAGGTACAAAGAACTTGATGACTTGGTAGCTTACGATGTACATGAGATCAGGCCCATGTCTGAAGGCTGGGTACGTGGGGTGGAAGAAAACGTTGCGAAGTGTGGGGTAGAAGGAGTTGGCCACGATGTCACGGGTTTCGTCTGCATATGTAAGATCAAAATACAAGAATGAACTCAACGTTGCTTACATGAAGGGTTTGATTCAAGAAAATCCTATGAAATGAAGATTACTCTAAAATTCTTCGTCTCACCAGTGGATTATCCAGACGAGCTCACCAAAACTCCAGAGAGCAGCGAGGCCTGAACAGCCTCCCAGTCGGCCACACTGTTTATTGCGATACTTTTCAGTATAGGTAGCACTTTGGCATCGAAAATTGTGGCAAGGACTGCGACAGCATAACGGATACCAAGAATGGGGAAGGTATTGTACACAGGTAATAAGGTTTGACGAAGAAGTAAAGACAACCGTTGCAGAGCTGCAGGGGATGGTGCATTTATTTCCTACATTCTAGATGAGCGTACATAGTTGAACAGGTGATAAAGCCTCACGAGGAGTTTTGCAATCAATTTGAGTTGTTCAATTGACTCTTCGAGCTCACGAGTGAGTTTTACTTTTTTTGATGCAGCTTTAATCGATTGAGCGGCAGATGATAACATGGCACCATCTGCCATAGCAGTTAGAGATGTAAGACGCGTCCAACGTGACCAAGATTTCCAGGGAACGTGACAGTCACGTGAGTGACGTTTTCGCGTCTCCATGCCTATGCTAACGCTTCCACAACACCTCTCCGAAAAGACATGCTTATATCAACAGAATTCACATTAAAATGGTGAAACTTGATTTGACGTAGCCTTTTGTTTATTTTGACACGACAGGGTGAAATCACTACATACCGAGAATTTCCCTTTTAAGACTGTTTTGCCTATGTTGTCCGTTATTGTGAGCTGGGGCTACCGGGATGAGATTTCCGGCCGGACAAGGTTTTCCGGGACCTTCCCGGGCCTACCAACGAGCTCACCTACGTGTCGACCTCCCAGGTACAAGATGATTGGCGTAATTGAAACTGGAGCTTCGAAAAACTCTTTCGCGTCTATTATCAGGGTGACTTCATTTCCTAGTCCAGTATCGTCGTGTTATACTGACTAGCTCACAGTCTCCACGGATCCAACGAAAATACCTACGCAAGGTCTATTTCCCTGTGCAATACTAGTAAACCGACAATAATTCACTCCTTGTTACTTAGTATTCATGGTTGCCAGATGTCTTGCGTCTCAAAGGCAGCGTAAGTAGAAATCTACAACTCTTGGAAACGTTAATAGATCCTCGTATACAGATCATTGGTCGCATAATCGGCCCTGTGCTTACAGTCACGATTTTTGCTTCCTTTGTTGCATATGCCAAGCAGCGAGGTTATGAAATGTTGCAGACAAATAGCATTGTCCCACTTCTCTCCGTCGTGGTGAGCCGATTGAAAGACTGCTTTGATTTAATATCTCAAAATATGTTCAAAAAACAGGTGGGTCTCCTGCTGGTATTTCGGTTCGTGTCCTGTGTTGCATTGTTCACATTCTCATCTTTATCTTGCTAGTAACGGGCAAGCGACTTCCTGGATTGGTCACGTCTCTCTTCTTCGCTGATTAAACCTTTACAGCACTTCGTATGATCGCTACTGGGAAGGTCGAAAATCCTTCGCAACTTTGACATCCAATATCCGCAATCTTGCGCGCCAAATCTGGGTCAGCGTTGTGCTTCCTCCAACTGATGTTCAACCTTCACATATCAAAGGAAAAACTCCCACCACGGATGTTACCACATCGCAGCTTCGTCACAGGAAGATTGAGGTCGTCAAGCTAGCACTCTCTTTCGCATTCGCAGCTAAACATTATCTACGGGAAGAAGATGGGATAAAGTACGACGACTACGCTGGTGTATTGCCTCCATCGTTTGCCCGTTTTGATGAGGTCGGTTGTAACGTGGAGCGCACGTCGACGATGTCTGAGTCATACTCGGCAACTCACAAAGATTCCAATATCCCAGAAAGCAGAAGTGGGACTTCCAACCGCAAGCCAGGTGCCACTAAGCGCGTGAGACATAAACGCAGCATGCAGGATACATCTGGCTCTGGCAGCGTCTCCCCCACAACACCCTTGCTGGGTAGAGTGCACCACACCATCGAATTTCATGCATACGCTGACAAAGCTTCCTTACCTTTACCTCTGATGTAAGGCTATAACAAATAACGGAACTCTCGGGTCCTTCTGATTCCACATTGTGCAGGATTGCGGCGGAAATTAATCGTATACTCTTCGGTTTTCGGAAGGAAGGTTTCCTAGAAACTATTGGACCTGCTGGTAAGTCCTCGCTGCGCATGAAAATGTGGAGTCTAATATGCGTTGACAGGGACGAATGCTCTGATACAGCTGTGAGTCTCTAGTCCATTTTGTTGATCTCAAAATTGAATCGAAATCAGGGTTTCGAGCATGACAGACCAACTCACAGCTATGGAACGTATCGCGAATACCCCAATACCCATTTCATGTTCGTTTCGTCCATTATCGCTTGCGACAAATCGCACTCAACCACACTTAATTGTAGACAGAGTTCATTTGAAACAATGTGTGACCCTGTACCTTTTTGCACTACCTTTCACGCTCGTGAGCGACCTTGGATGGACTGCCGTTCCTATTGTCACTGTTGTTGCTTTCACCTTCATGGGCATAGAAGGCATAGCGGAAGAGATTGAAATGCCTTTTGGTAGGTTGATATCTCCTCTCCTATTGATGACTTATGCTTCTCAACTGCCTTCGTTTTAGGCAATGACGATCGTGACCTTCCACTCGGTATTTCTTGTTCAACTCTTCAACTTTCCGCTTCTGAGATGAGTTCCATAGACCGGTATTGCCGAGACCTTCAAGAAGAAATCGAGTACGTTGAGAATTCCTAACAATGTATATCATCTCATGCGGGAAACATTTAGTTACATTATTGAAAGGATTCCTGAAGGCGGTGAGGGACTCCACGGTTACGACGATGGAGAGGGTGATGATTAATGCATGCCCGAGGATCCAGACAATTTAGTGATAGAATTGGGACTCTATATCATGGACGATGGACTCGAAGAACATGATTCTATATCTCAAAAACTCATAGTGAAGGAGAAACCGAATGAAATATCACAAGATTACTAATCGACATTTCTACTATTGAAATTCTGGCGTGCAGAACTCGCCAGGTCCGTATGGCTACAAAAGACGCGTCAGAATCATACAGGAATAAGAGCAATGTGATGTCGCACTTTGCCAGTCAAATTGGTCAAGCCTGCTGAGTTCTCACTGGTTCGTCTCCCGCTCTGGGGTCCCGGTTTGGGCTTCTCTCCCCTAGAGAAGGCATCGAGAACCTGTTTTGTACTGGAAGGAATGAGGTCCTCCTATTGGGATATGTGTTCAGAATATCATCAGAGCAGCTTAGAAAGCGTGGAGCGTACGTAGAAGTCATCCCCAACGACCATCATAGGCGCATTGCTGCAAGCTCCTTGGCATTCGACTTCAATAACCGTGAACTTTCCATCTTTTGACGTTTGTCCTGGCGTGATACCTCCAGCGTGTGCCAAGCAAGTATCGAGTATTTCGGTAGACCCACGTAGCATGCAAGGAGTGGTCGTGCATACTTGAACAAAGTGAGTACCAATAGGCTCCCTAAAGTGCACACTGAGTACGGGTACGGTCTCTGAAGAACAAAAGGTACTCTTGACCTATTAAACATGGTGTAGAAGGTCGCGACCTCATATACACGCATGGGAGGCATTTCAAGAAGTTTGGCAACATAGTTCATCACACTGATACTTGTCCATCCCTTGTTTTGTCGTTGGCCTAAGTCGAGCAGTGGGATAACAGCAGCTTTTTTATATTGTGGTGGATAGCGAGAGATGATGTCCTGGGCACGCTTCATATTCTCGACATTAAATTCGAATGCAATCTGAATTATGGGTGTCAATGAACAAAGAAACTTTATGAGTTTTGCACCATACCTTTGGATTGTTGTATGGCGTGTCACGATGCTGCAAATTCGAGTCAAAATAACAGGAATACGACGAGATGTCAACACAGACCACAAAGAGAGCATCTGATCTTCTTGAAAGCGATGAGGATATGTGGCGCCTTGTAGATAACGAGGGAACAGAGAAACGCTTGAGAAACCTGGCAAGGAGCATGTTGTTCGTTCCACTCGCTCGAGAAAGTCCGGAAGAGCACAGATCACGTGAAATCCGCCAATCGGATTCAGGATCGTCTTCTCATCCCCTCAGCTTTTGTGGACCTTATCCAAACGGCCGTTTTCTCAAATGACAATCTCTGCAGATTCTGCACATCTGTTTGGCATTCTCATTGTTTTGTGCTCCTGGGATTACTCTATCCAGATGGTCAAACTTTCAAGCTTTCAAGCACCATGCCCAGATAGATCGAATTTGGCCTGCTTTTCACCATGCCTTCCTCAAATCTTCAAGAATCATAATCACGAGTCACGTCTTTCTGTGTCGCGTCGCGCACTCTTGGTTCAAAAGACGGTCTTTATGACGTTGCATTCGTACATGCGACACTTGCAATGTTTTGTTTTCTGTAGGATGAATGGGCTTTTGGATGGTAATCCAACGTCAACATTGAAAGATGACTAGAGAGATGTTGTTCACCTGGTTCTTGACCTCCTCTGGTTTGTCTGAGTTTCGGGTAATAGTGCTGAGTCCTAGTACTTGAGATTCACTGCCAAAGTACATCTTCCATTGTCATTGTCAATCCCAACGTCCATGCTCGATCTACCGTGGTTTCTAGTGCAACCTCACAAAGGATTGCTATCAACGTCATGGTAGTCCAATACTCCAATACAATCTGTAGATGTATACTAAGACAATCTCAAACAACAATTGTGTTTTCAGGCCCAAGTTCGCACTAGCGATACTCTTAGTGCGCATATCCGTTTCGAGTATCCTTATTGTTTGCTCAAGTACCTGCTCAAGCCTTTCAACGCTGCGAAAAGATTGAGGACGGGCCTTCCGGTTCTTCGAGTTATACCTTCACAGATTTTTTCAACCTCTAGTAGTTGCACACCGTATCAATATATAAAGGACTGTTAACAACCTCTACAAGGGAATGGGCTGGTGTCAGCCATGATTCAGCGCTAGATCGATGTTTATTGTATCCTTACCTATTTCCCGTGCAGTTGGGAGGCTACTGAGATTGTCGGGCCATGGTTCTGAAGCTTCCCCAACTCCAAAAGTAAAGCTATACAGCCCATGTGAATTTTTTATCTGTTTTGCCGTCTCATTTGCTTGACTTTCCATCCTGTAGGAGGCTTTCTTAGAGGCTGTTCCCGGTTTTACTGGGTAAATAGAGTGGGTCAGTACTAGTGGTACATATATCATATCTATTTCCTTGTCTTTTTATCGTGCCGTGAACGATATCGATACAACTACTCGTGTACTTTAATTGAGCAGAATGGTGGGTGGATGCCAATGATGACAACCTTACGTTTCAGCCGATAGACAAGCAATACAAGGCGCATAAAGTAGACCGGGAATCCAATGCAAATTAAAATACCATGTAATGTTTTATATCGTAATGGTCTATATATTTGGTACCATTAAAAGTATATTGGGTAAATTATCCAATGTCAAGCATTGACCTGCGCCATTTTGATGTGAACTCGTCAATTTTAAGTAAAACACCTGCTGCCGCCCTCGTTAATTTGATTTCGTGTGCGCCACCGCTCCCTTGTACCTTTATCCCTTTTTCTAGCTGCGCAAATAGGTCTCCCGCCCATTCACCAACGCCTAGCAGCAATGTGGTATACTCGAGGCTGATGAGACGACCGCCGTCTTGTTCCAGACAGCCATCCAGTACTACAAGCGCTAATTCCAAAGCCGCAGTAAGAACTGATGCTTCCTTGCCACGTTGTCCCCCACTTTCTTCGTCATCTTCAGTGTCAGTCTCGATACGAGAGACGGGACGGGCACCAATGGTGACAGCAAGTTCTAGTGCATCTGGTGCAACGACCGCTATCCATTCTGGGGAGTTTTGAGCAGCATGCACGAGGATGGCGACCGTCCTCAATAAATGAGAGAGCACGACGGGATTTAGTATAAGACCACTACCAGCGCCATGATACTGTTGACGTCCTTGATGATGAGCTGTCCTTTCCTCACGAGTCCTCTCATCCCGAAGGAAGAGCCAAAACTGGTTGATCAGTGGCGCGATGAAATACTCGGTGGCCACTTCAATGAATGGGGTCGATTTTTGGAATGGAATTGGTGAGACGACAGATGTAACTCCTGCAGATGATACTGAAGTAATCTTCGACGCTTTGCTGATCCGTAGTCTCCGCTCGCGCATGATGTCCGGAGCTTTGTGAACAGACGCGTCTTTTTCTTTATCAATGACATGATTACTGATACTATCCATGATCAGCGGGATTACCTGGCGTTCACTGTCAAGATAACGCTGGTGGAGCGGTGCAGGAAGCTGTTTGCTTGGAAACATTACTCGATCGGGATTGACTGTTGATTTTGGTATTGGCAAAGAAGCCATCTCTCGCGCCCCCAGTGCCAAAGAATTCAATGCAACATAACGTTGGGATGTCGAGTACTGGTTTTTGAAGAATTCTTCGATTAATGCTCTGAGAGAATTTTGATTAGAAAAGAAAGGATAGGATCCAGACGCGCTCACAAGGCGGCTTTTCTAGGCGCACAAGCCACAAGAGCACTTAAAGCACCTTGCCGCTTTTCTTCAAATCCTTCTAAGTCATAGTTGTTTTGTAATCCAACTAATCCATAGACAAGATTGACCGCGTTTTCATCTAAAAGACGTGTCAGATAGGAACATTCCGGGATGAACACGCGTAGTCCGACCCAGCTCTGTGCCATAGCCCCGTTTCTTTCGAATGAGCTCCTCGGCGTGATTGATCGCCATTTCAACCTTGTCGGCGTCGTGTGGTTCGTTGCTTGATTTTAGTCCACCTGTGCTACGTAGCAAGTCCCCAAGCTGGGCGAGATACATGGGTCGAGGAACCTCCTTAGTACCGACATTCAAGGAAGGATCTTTTTCGATGGCGTTAAGTTCTGATGGCGTTGGAGAGGCAGAACGAGAAGAGGAAGTAGAGGCATAGCCACCCAATGAATCATCAGAGTCGTAACCACCTGGAGGCTCTCTGAAGGTGGTCCGCACTCTGTCGAAAGTTCCGTCGGAAGGGGTGGGTCCTTCTTCGATACCACTGAATTCGATATTGTCTTTCGACGTAACATCTTCAACGTCAACATCCCCATCTCGACGATCGAGAAGTAGTCTAAGCTTCCTTGCCCAGGGTTTTCCAGAGTCATCGCCATCCCAGTCCCCAAAGTCTAGCTTCTTACCAGCACGATGTGCAACGACTTCTGCTGCGAGCATTCCACACCGACGCACAGATAGATCGAGATGTCCAACATATATACCTATGCCAGAGATGAAGAGTGGTGAAAGCGAGACAGATGTAACACTTTGCGAGGAGGGAGAAAGATAGGATATCGCAATGATAAGAATAGATGTCATGTCTTTGCTCAGTCACGATCAACAGGAAGCGGAACACAGAATCATATCCTGAACTTACATCGATGTCTCGACAGTAACGAATGTTTGATGTGATCTGGCGAAGACCAAGTAACCAGCACTTGGTTGATAAAAACTTCGAGCGCTGTGAGGTACATAAGTATCAGTAAACAGTCGTTACCAATAGGCTGGTTGTGACCTTTTTCACTCGTAGACTGTCCTGGAAAGCTGTCAAACAACCAACAGACAAATATGCGAGCGTATCCCTCATCCCAATCTTTGCTAAGAATGATCCCCATCACCGTTTCCCATATTTCTTCTCGTTCTGGCGTGACTAGGCCGGTAATACTCCTAAGTAACTCGGAAGCCCTCTTAACTGCGATTCTTTGAGATACGTCAGCGTCCGTCGGGTGCTTCAAAGGAGTAGTCGTGGCCAGGAGAGATGTCAATATGGCTCGCAAAGTCAACGAAGGGAGATCCGAAAGCAAAGAAGACCAGATAGCAGTATAACCTGGAGCGCTAGTCGATGTCATCCTATGACAAATGATCGGCAGAGTCACTTGGAAGAAGGATGGTTGAGATTTCGAAGTTGGCTGCATCAAGGGGAAAACGCCCATGCTTATAAGTTTGGAGAGCAGATAGGTCACAGAAGAAACAGCATCTGTCGTGACAATGTGAGACGGCAAGCACAGATGTCGAATGAAGCGACAGACCTCTGGGCCCTTCGCTGGACAGAAGAAATACGAGACGTTCAGTACGCATAGATACGCTGTTATAGTACGTGCTGTGTTCTAACCGAGTCGGAACTTTACCCGTTCCTATTGCATTGTACACTTTTGCTGGGACCGACAAGACAGAGCGAACACAGTCTTCCCATGCAAGCATCCTCACTGCATTATCAGACTGATTTGCGGTGAAAATTGCCAAGTGTAGTCGGTCCACAGGATATTCATATGCTAATCGTGCCAATAGATGGATAGCATAGTTTGTGAGTGGCTGAGATGTTATTGTTGAGTAAGCCATAATGGCAACATTACCAGACGATGACTGGGCAAATGAGAAGTTGTCTGGACAAAAGTACTGGTCCATGAGTGGTGATGCATTCTCTTCTGCTAATCGTGAGTCCCAAGTGGGCGCAACGTATTCCAACAAGGCTCGTTGGATAACTGGGATATATTTTCGAATGTTCACGGATCCGTTGGAAAGAGGCGACGTGTTATATCGGCTGTACTTTGGAGGAAGTAGACCGAGAGATTCGAGCGGACCACAAAGGAGCGACAGCAACGTCGAGAGGTCAGGTATGGGTCGTTGGAGCTTGTCTATCACATCACGCAATTGGTCGGTAGCAGCGTTATCCATATCTCCTGCTATCAAGGGCTCAGATATCTTGCGTCTGTATTGGCATATCCTGGCAGAGAGGTCCGGGCAATACTATACCCTACACGCAGTTCGGCAACGGCAGTAACAAATCGTCACAGCACCTGACCATAAGCGAGGCCTTATATACGACAAAAGAGTGACAAACCCCAACTCATCGCGTCGAAGGGACTAACAATTTCTGGATATTTTCCCTCCGTTCAAGTACAATTCTGTGTTTATGTAAAAGAAAAGGAGCTGATGAAGAAATCAAAGAAAATCATCAAGAATTGCTTAAATATCAGAAGCTGCCAACTGGGGGGGGCACCAGATGTAGGCAGAGTCACGGTAATGCATAATTTACTCTAATAAGACAAGATATGTGATGCGATATCTACTGATCTCATGGACTGACAAACTTGAGATTATAATGCATTAGTGATGCATTATCTTAAAAAACAAGAATTGAACTATCTACAGCCTATATCATGTACTATCCATTGCTGGCTGGCAAGTGAACTAGTGACCTCAGCATGTGCACGTGATTCAAATAACTATCTAATGAATCGCTTGTCCGATCAATGTCCGATTCAAACCTACGTTCGTCAACTCCAAGTACTATGGGGAGAAAATACATCTTCTGGCTTTTGTATTTGGGCGCTCTCGGTCTCCCAGTCTGTCCCTAGTGATCCGTGTGCTGTCATTGCTGGGAAGCAGTGGGTTCTACCGCGTGAAGCGCGTGCCTGTATGTCTGCAACCCCAGTGGACTCTGATCTAAAGGCCAACGTAAGCATCTTCACTTGTTGCACATAGGATTCCTTGTGTTGAAGTGTCCGCAGATTATACAAGTCGTAAATAAGACCCTTGCTTTTCATACATCTGTGAACTACCAAATCCAAGTACCTCCACCTTATGACCGAGATGTCCATGAAGATTTGAAGGTTGATTTAGCAAAAATAAGCCAGAAGAGTTATGAATCTGACTTTCATTTGCACTTGGACCTGTACCGTTCCTTTAAACGCGTAAATGACGGTCACTGTGGAGTGTACAATTATTGTTATGACTGTAATGACTTCAGGTTATCCGATTCAGTTGCAAAATTACTCATGCCGTTTGTTCAGCGCTTTACGTGACATATCTTCCGATACCCCTTACTCTGCTGACAGATTCTGACGGAACACAAAGTGTCTACATTGCACCAGAAGCTTATGCGGTTGCCTCTGCAGAATTCGGAGAGGACATTCAGTTCTGGGACGATGCGCTTCCAAAAGACCTTTCTGGAAAACTTAGTTCCGTACGAGCTTCTCTTTATAGTAACGTAAGATCATTGAAAACGCGTCCCTCGTAGTTGTCGGGAGCGAAAGTACTACTAATCAATGAACAAGATCCCTTCGAAGCTGTAGATGCCAATGCTTTGGTTACCGGTGGCTATCAGTCGTTTGCGACTCGTCAGAACTCGTAAGCTGGCATATTGAGTAGGTAGGTCTAGATGAATGATCTGACTTTCATCATTGTCAGATTCTTTGCAAGTTATCATCGCGGTCCAAAAGGATGGGAATATAACATGGGATATTTTGCTCAACAAGTCCATCCCCTCGTTGACTCCGTTTCACTGACAATTCAACGTGTCAGCATTAGCACTGTTGACCACTTCTTGGTAAGTAACATGTTACATTCTCCAGAGAACGTGTGTTACATTGATGCTCAATCCTGTGAATTAGCTGCCATACAGGTCTAGATTTGGTTCCGCCTCCAAGGCCTTTACTGACCTTCCATCCTATTTGGAAAACAACTGTCGTGCCACGAAAAATACCAACGGGCATAATTTATACAGTGCTGACATTACAGCATTGGAAGAGGCCGACTCAATATCATATTTTCAGCAACAGGCTCCTGTCAATCCTCAAGAGGCAAGACGACATGCTACAAACGTTATTCTTGACGGAATGCCCATGTCTGACATTAAGCTTCCCGAGGAATTACAACCGCCTATGCCTTCCTCAAATGAAAGCTACAGTGTGGCACAATTTTACCTTCTCGAGGATCATGTCACTGGTGTTCTCGCACTTGGTAGTTTCTCTGCAGAAAACTTTACTACCTTCGGGCAAAGTTTACTTCACGGCCTTCAGGAACTCAAGGCTAGAGGGACCACTAATCTGATTGTGGATGTAGTCTGTCGTTCAATTGCCTTCTACTCTTTGGGCCAACTAATATGTTGTGCTTTCCAAGGCAAACAACGGTGGAGGTGAGCCATCATACTACGAGCTCCTCACCTCACTTTAGTAACCGTTCATAGGATACATTTGTATAGCGCATGTGAGTTGAGACTCAGACCGGTTGTTCTGATGCTCATAAAAAGGTGCTTCCACGCAGTGGTTGCACAGGATTGTGCGTTCCAATTTGCTCTTGCCAGTGGCCACACAGATCCTGATAAAAGACTAGATCATAGGTCCAAAGTATACAACTGAGCCCCAGGCAGGATTGGACACTACGATCCGCGCAGGCCCACTGGCTCAATCGATTGCAAAGAAGATATCTGAAGGCGGGGACCCTGATGAACTCCTCTATTACAATCCAATACAGTGGACGAATGCTTCACATTTGCCATTCTCAAAACCAACCGAGTGGTTTGCACCTACTGTTAAGATTATCAACGGCCATAAGGACGCTTTCTCGCCGAGGTCCGTCTCTTTCCAACACTTGTATCGTCGGTTAATTGATGTCTAGTCAGGTTGGGACAGGAATGCCAACCTTTTAGTTGGGATCCTCCCGAAAAAGCTCTGTTCGACCCGAAAAACGTTGTTCTAGTATTTAACGGCCGGTAAATAAAGAGTTTTCTACGTCTGCATTGGCTTATTTTACTCCCGTCCAGATGTGCAAGCTCTTGCTCGCTATTCAGTGTGGGTGTTTCTGTCTTCAGGAACACCACCTTTTCCGAAGGCCTAAAAATTTGTAGATAACCATGTCAAAACGTGATGGAGTCAAGACGGTCGTCATTGGCGGAAAAAGAGGTGTTCCTCAGCAGTACTGTGGGACAGTTGGAGGCCAGTCTACTGGGTTCACCACCATTGACACTGAACTCAAAGTACGTAACAGTATTTCTCGTACTGGCTGGTATTTGGTGTTGAATTGCACCTCGAAAGTCTACGGGGCTCAAGGACCATGAGCTTGCGCCACCTGATTTGTGAGATTCTGTCCATTTCATTATTGAAGGTTGTTGATCCGGTCTCCCTAGCCTCACAAATAGCGTCCAGGGCATCACATGGAGACTCGGCTTTGGTGTCGATGATAAAGATGAGCCAGAAGGTATTCAAATTTTATGCGCTTGTAAACCAGAGACATTTTGAATAATTTCATTCAGAGTGGCAAGACCATCCTGCTGACCTTAACTTCGAACTGACCTTCGAGAAGTGCGTGTCTATCTCTCGTTTTTCCTGCCGGCAACTTTAAACATGCCTGACAGCGTCAATAAACCAAGTGTGATATGGACCGAGGTCGCCAAGAAAGTATTCAATTCTTTCCCCCTTTTCCAGGTTCAAGGATGAATATGTACAAGTTAAATTCATGTCCAGTCTTTAGCATCTCAGGTACTCTTTGGAAATACAATTTGTTCGCTCAATACTAGCACAATGGTTTGAAAACAATTCCTTATACAGCACATACGGATGATTAGAAATATACTCGTACAAGATATACACCAATCGCACAAGAGACCCTATGTAGGCCTTACACCAACACTCACATATACACCCTATCACAATCGACAAAAGGGAAGAACAAATGTAACCATATACAAGGAAAGAGATAAATGTACTCAGGCCTGTATACTCTCTCAGTATGCCAATTGAGAGGAAAAACATTGTGAGATTAACCTTCTGCGAGGCCGGTTTCTTGGGAGAAGATTTGGAAGCAGGCTTGGTCTTGGAAGTAGGTTTCGCTTTGACAGCAGGCTTAGTAGCAGGCTTAGATTTGGTCGCCGGAGCTCTCTTGACGGGCTTCTTCGCTTCGCCGATAACAGACTAACGAAGGTTCGGGATTAGAGTAGGCCTTGTTACAAGGCCGGCTGTAATTACCTTCTTGACAGCTCCTTTCTTTGCGGTGGTCTTTTTCTTCGTCGTTACAGGTTTCTTGGTCGTCGCAGCCCTAGCAGCGGTGACAGCTTTCTTAACCTTAACAGGTTTCGTACCGACGCGTTTCATCTTTGCAGCCGTGGTAGAAACCTTCGCTTTCATGGGGGCTCTCATGGCTGTAGTCTTCTTTGTAGCCATAGGCTTCGACTTCAAGGCCAAAGGCTTCGAAGTGATAGCCTTGGCCTTGGTCGCAGGAGCCTTAATACCTACAGCTTTCGTGGGCGCAGGCTTCTTTGAAACGGGTTTAGCGTTCTTAATATCACAGAAAATATTATCCATCAAAAAAAAATCTTCAATGACGACTAGAATGACGACAAACCTCCTTCGCAGCATCGGTACGAGCCTTAGGCGCAAGTTTAACTTTTCCCGAGGGTCCTGTACACATAAATTGAGAACTCTGGAAAAGTCAGATTGAAGGTCCCGCAAACCTTTCGGGAGCACGAATGTGCCTTTCTCGCTTCCCGAGGTGATTGCGCGATTAAGCTGACTAGCAGCAACATGGTCGAGCGCGACGTGGTATGTGGTTTCAACAAACTAAACGACCGATGAGAGGGGGACGAGAGGAAACATAGGGGAACGTCGAGCACGGACCTTCTTGATCGTGGGACGTGAAACACCAGTACGCGCTTCGTCAGGATGAGCGATGATGCACTCCTAGAGTACGATTTAAGAGGCTAAACAAAGACGAGCGGGGAGTGCAGCGCCTGCCACCAACCTTAATCATATCCATCCATGAGGGATGAGTCGAGACACGAGACTTGTTTACAGAGCTATTATTCTTGTGGGAGGCCTTGGCAGTATTTTTCTTGCCGGTGGCGGGCATGATGTCGATGAGTGCAAGGTGCAGAAGGTGGACGACAGAAACAGCTGAGAAACAGGGAGCACGGAAGACAGGGAAGGGTGGAAACGAGCCGTTTGTGGCTCCGAATTGCTTAACATCACGTGGTATTACATCGACGCACGGACGCAGGATTAGCAGTGCCACAACGTCAGAACAGGAATTTGACAGTCCTCGGATACCCCAGAGCACTAAGAAAGGAGGAGGAAGGGTCTGTTCATCTGGCTCGTGTCTCGTAAGTATGACGGTCACCGGCACAGGTATCGAGCAAGCATTCAGGTTTAATAGTCTTAGAGCAGGTATGCGAAAATTTTTGAGTCATAGCTGTCGGCTCCGAGGAAAGCACAGTTGCACAGATATTAAGACGAGAACATGTCGATAGTTTGAAAAGGCCGTTTGCGCCAAAGTGAGAGTTGTGAATAGAGAAGGGACGATGAATAGCCGATTTCGGCACAAATGAAGTTGATTATGCAATACCGGCTGCCCCCTGGCTTCCAACAACATACTCTCGTTGTTTGACAGGCGTATTCTAACCAGGACTGCTCGTTCAACTCGCAACTGACTCACTGTTGTGTAAGGATAGAGTGACATATCTACGACTCTATTTGGAACCATGGCCTCTTTCGCTGCCGAATATTTAGTCACCGACGACTTGACCATCCTCCTCGGACTTATCGCCGCTACTACATTCCTGTTGAGCAGTCTCTATAAGCCTCAACCCCTCGTTCATCCCATTCTGCTGGGCCGCCAGAGTGACGTAGGGAGAGTGCGAAATCCTACTGAAAGTGCCATCTACAGAAACTATGGAACCGGCCTAATGGGAAGGGTACGTGTTCAAGCTGGTTGAACCACATCACGAAATTTGACAGCAAATATAGTTCCCCGTCAAGCCTCATAAGGACGTCCATCTCATAACTGACTTTGTTCGACCGGAAAGCGAGTCTGCTCGTACACTGTGGTCAACCCGAGTCGGTCGTTTCTCATCTACCTTCGTGCTGCTCTGACTTTTCTCCCTATAGCTCACAAATCATACTCTGCAAGATAGAGTCGCATCACTTGGAACCGGTCTTATTCGTCTTGCAGGACTCAAGCCCCACCAATCTCAAGTTTTGATTCTGCTGAATGATGGTTTTGGTGCGTTCACGTCTATTTCTACCTCTCCAATCTTGAACTCTATTCCACAGAATTTGTCATTAGCGACCTTGCCTTGGCGTCTCACTCTATTCTCTCTCACACTCTCTCCTCGTCCAAACTACTTTCAGCTGTTCTTGAATCTTCGTTGCCTGATGCGATCATCGCTCACACGAACCTTCTCCCTCAAATCCTCGAGCTGTTGTATGAGGGAGACCGCACCATCAATCACACAATCATTGTAGTCGGTGAGACAACGTCGAAGGATCTAGCCTCTGTCGCAAGCAATATCAGGATTTTGGAGTTTTCAGAAGTGGAAAGAGAGGGTGTTAAGGTTCCGAAGGTTGTTACCCCAGTTCCAAGTAAGTCGTGCAATAGTTGGTGTTCATGCGAGGTTATGTACCTTGTTTAGATCCCAGTGATGTGTTTACTGTGTCTCACTTCGAAACTGCCAATGGCCATGTGCAAGGTGTTCATCTGACACACGAGAATATGACCGCGGGAGTCGCGGCTACACGCGCTCTCTTCCCTCTGTCACACTCCCTTTCTCCGCTTGATACGCTGGTGTCAGCACATCCTTTAAGTACTGCATTCGGAAGGGCCATCGCGTACACTGCCATTTTTGAGGGCACTAGCTTTGCCACCTTGGCAAGTACCAAATTGTACCATCCGACTGAAGGTTAGTCTGCTTTATGGCCATTGAAGATGTGAACGTCGGTTAAACCTTGCCTAGTTGCGGTTCAAAATGACATTACAGACGCACTTACTTTTGATTCGTACCCTATCCCGTCTCCAACAATTTTGTTTCTCAGACCAGGTCACCTAGAAAGCCTTGTATCTGCAATCACGAAGAAGGCTTCTGAGTCATTCATTCTCTATTCAGTGGCAAGGAGGCACAAGCTCGCAGGCCTCAAGGAAGGCTTCGTGACTAAAGAGAGCTTGTGGGATCGCCTTGTCTTTGATGGTGCGCGGGCAACAGTTCTGGGCGACATGGCACCGACCTTGCGAGGCGTCGTTGTCAGTGGTGGTACGTGCTACCTGTGCTCACGGTTCGTACTGAAGCTAATAAAGTGGTTCTCCAAGGACCCCTTAATGCGGCTGTCGTTACTCCCGCGAGAATCGCATTGTCTATTCCCATCGTCAACGCCTACACGCACCCGCTCGTTCCCGGCCCCGTCCTCGCGTCACATCCATTTGATTTACAGGATTTCCCTACGCTGAAGGACTCCCTTGTTGCGCATGTGGGGCCACCGAGCGTGAACATGGAGGCGAAATTAATTAGTGTTGATGATGCAAAGGTGGAAAATGGCGGGGATCCCACGGGGAACCTCCTCATCCGTGGACCTCCGGTTGGCAAGGTATTGCCAGTGAATGGGGATGACTTTGTGTCGATTCCTTCTGAGGATGATAAGGAAGGTTGGGTTGCAACGAACACTCGGGTAAAGGTACAGAGTAATGGAGCGTTTAAGATATTGTTGTAAGACATTGTTAGATACCGAATGGACAATGCTGTGTACAAGTTGACAAAAGAATCCTCAGAAGTATTGTGGTCTCCGCCGGGTTCCACTGAGACAACTGTCCGGAGAGACATTTGTGGTTGAAAACGGACTCATGTAAACACCAGCACGCGCTCCACGTGCCTAGACGCGTTACGCGTTTTCCAACCGATCAACAAAGTGGAAATACAACACAGCCACTTATATTGCGTCACATGACGTATACAAGAGGAGGGACAGGGATTTGTTTAAATGAAACGCCCCACCAAGTTAACCCTTTTCAACGCTTTTTTTCTAACCTCCATTATTCCAGTTATTCTACTTCTGGATCTTTTTTATATCCCATTCTAGCATGTCATCCGAAGCACCAGTATCTTCAGAACCCATCGTCGAGGCAGCTGCCGGTGTTACAGAACCCGAAACCACTGCCGCCAAGAAGGCGAGGTCTCCAAGAAAGTCTGGCACTGGGAAGAAGGTCTCTGCTACTAAGACCAAGGCTGCCTCCAAGGCTAAGACCACGACCAAGGCGACTGCTAAGGTTACCAAGTCGAAAGCTGTCCCATCGACCTCTCATCCTTCGTGGAAAGATATCGTCCGCGTACGTCGTCTCGCCTAGGAATCATGTATCCCATGTCAACGTCGCTTGATAGGAATGCATCACCGATAACAAGGAGGACGCCCGCCAGGGTGTGTCCCGCGCCACGATCAAGAAGGTGCGCCAGTCGTGTAATTGCATATCAGCAGTTATTTAGAGTTTTCGTAGTACGCCGAAGAGAAGTACCGCCTTGAGTCGACACCCGCTAACATTTACCAACTCAATCGCGCGATTACGACTGGTGCCGAGGCCGGCATTTTCTCTCTGCCCAAGGGACCTTCTGGCAAAGTGAAGCTTGCACAAAAGGCTAAGACAGCTGGTGGTGCCAAGGAGGTGAGGTTAATCACGATTGTATCATATTTCGGTTCTCACTATGGCTTTAGAACTCTAAGCCCCCCTCCAAGGCTGCGGCCAAGCCCGCTTCTAAAACTGGAACAACTAAGAAACCAGCCACTAAGCCTGTTTCCACTAAGCCTGCCTCCAAGCCTCCCGTCACGAAGGGCACGGGTGTGAAGGTCTCCCCGGTCAAGAAGACGCTGGCCGGCAAGGCGAAGGCTGTGCCTTCAAAGAAACTTACGACGAAACGGGGTGCTGTGAAGAAGGTGGGATTTCTCGACTAGGATTTATGCATGTTGGGTGACTGTTGATAGGCTGTGATTGGGTCGACGCCTGCAGCAAAGGCCAAGGCTGCGGCTAAGAAGGCCCCGAGCAAGAAGGCTGGCACTACAAAGACCAAGGCGGCACCTGCAAAGGTGAGGTTATACCAATTGTGTCGCCGGCCATCTTTTGATGTGTTATACGTAGACTGCCGTAAAGCCACGTCCAAAGACAGCTGCGAAACCTGGGTCCAGGGCCAAAAAGGTGAGTGTTGTGACGGGTGTCTTGTTGGTATGTCAAAATTCACGGTGCCTTGGGCAGGCTGCGTGATTGATTGATTGGAATGTGTCTGGATTGTTTATTCTATCATTGTACCGTGCTGCGTTGTACTAGTAGTGTTTTATATCATACAGTATTGTCTCGTCGTCTGACTCGATCGGGGTTGATCGAAAGCGTGACCGAGAAT
Source organism: Termitomyces sp. T73sscA (assembly GCA_017657235.1). Classification (NCBI taxonomy): domain Eukaryota; kingdom Fungi; phylum Basidiomycota; class Agaricomycetes; order Agaricales; family Lyophyllaceae; genus Termitomyces; species Termitomyces sp. T73sscA. Next base: position 72,369 of record JAGGAP010000019.1, read on the forward strand.
GACGCTGTGGACACGGGAAACAGGCATGAGGCGAGATTGCGATCTGGCGGGGATCTGCGGCGGGCAGGGCGAGGGCCGGGACCCCGGGGGCAGGCCGGATATGGGCAGGAATGAGGGGCAAAGGGGGGTAGCGGGGGGCCTGGCGGAGGATGCTGCGTAAAGGATTGAGAACAAGTTGTGGTTCGCAGAGACTCCCCTGATTTTTTCTTTCTTCCATGCACCAGCCCTCCCTCGACCAGCCCACCGCCCATTCCTATCCCACCCGCACGCGCCGCAGTCTCTCCTCCAAGCCCTCGCTCCCCCCTCGCCCCCACCCAGACCCCGTCCCCCTGCTCGCCCCCCACTTTCCGCCCCCGGGCATCGTCCTCCACCCCGACGATGCAACCTCAAAGGTCTTTCTCGCCATAGGCCGCTCCTTTCTTTCTGTCGTGCGTGTTTCCGCCCTCGATCGCCTCCTATTGCCCGCTCACGACTCTACAGGACAATCGTGCAATGACCATCAAAGACCTTGCTGAAATGACTGTAACTTTTGGTCTCGTCTGTCAAAAGTACGTGTCGGTCCCCTTGGCAACCACATCATCACTCACACATTCCCCACAGTGTGTCTGCTGCCAGTCAGGCCATCACCACCTATATTCGCACCCATCTGCAGCGCTGCGAGGCCCAGCAGGACCAGCCCCTCCTCCTACGCCACATCCTCTCAGGCACCAGCTACGACGACGACCTCCTTCCCGCTCTCCATTCCCGCTCTGGTGGCGCACACTGTGCCGCAACGCCCGACAACAGGGTTACCAATTTCCGACGCGGCACCGTCGTCTGGTATTTGAGCCGTTCCACCGGTGCTCCATGTCCGTTTGCCAGAGCCGGCATACGACTCTGCGACTATGGAGAGGATGGGAAGAAAGGCTCCATGGCCGTCGCAAACGAAAAGAAGAAACGCGAGAAAGAGAGACCTGAGCGGTGCGGCGAAAAGCGCAAACGACCCCTTCGTGGCTGCGTCGCCAAAAACATAGACTCTGATAACGATGTCGGTCAACCCCCCGAAAAAGTTAAAATCCTTCTCCGACTCAAACCTTTGGTCTGCCGTACCGACTCTCCGTCCACTTCTACAGCTCTCCCAAGGCCACATCCAACCAGTATCTTTGATCACCCTAAAGATAGCGATGATTCTGATTCCCTATCTTCCTGTGGAGATTCCATGTCCGTCGATTCATCTTCCGATGATGAAGCACCTTCCCCTCCACAGCCGGTTCAAGAAGAGAACTGGTCCTTACCGCCTTACCCCAGAAAGTCGATATCTATCCCATGTTACACCCCATCCTTTGACGAATCCTGCTCACGTTTCCCTTCGCCTCTTGCTTATACAAACTCATACCGACGTTCTCCATCCGTCCCGTACAGTGTTGGCTCTCCTCCGCCAGATTCTGAAGACGAAGACGACGATTTTCACATCACTATGACCGGAGCTCGCCGCCATTCAATTGCCCCACGTTCTGCCACCGCTGATGCCGACGGTTGGGATGCAGACCTCGACAGTGAAGGTGATGCAGACACGTGGGAGAGCCCTGGTCCAAGATCTCCTTCAGCTCCCCCAATGCCACCGGAGGTGACAGTCAAGGAAGAACCGACTGACGTACAGGGAATGCTAGAAGCCTGGGATGACTTTGATCATTCATTAGCGGGTTCGAAACTTGCAGAAGTCGTCGCCCACGCAGCTCCAGGTGTACTTGAGGCAGAGTCGACAAGCCACGTCAAAATGGAGTCTTTGGATAGCTGGTCGTGGCAGTCAAACTACACAGCTTCTCACCAAGATTGGACATTTGATGATGATGCCGATCAGACGGCGTGTATCAAGCAAGAGGAGTTAGATTTCGATAACCCGTTTTGTGACGCCTTTGGACCCTCTTTGCCCCTATCACCTTTGTCTCAACTCCCAAGCTTGTCATACTCCGACTCTCCGAGTCCAGAAAGTTCCCGTGATACTTCGGAGACGAACGAAAAGCATTTTGCAACTATTCGGCCCCGGGCGAAGACCCAACCGGCGCCATTTTCGTATTTTCACGACTTCCCGTCATCCTCTCCTCTCGTTCCTTCATCACCTCTATGTGGGACTTCAAAACCTGAACTTACGATAGCTCCGCCTCCTTTCTCTGCCTGTCAATCTCTGATTGCATTAATACAGTCTATGTCTATGAATTCCCCAACTGCGGTAGCTCCCTCCTCTTTGCTCATTCCCGCCTCATGCCCATCGGAAACCTATGGGAACTGTGCTTCAGATGTTGTCGTAGTCCATACTTGTCAACCATGCACTCCTGCCATAAGTGCAACCTCAATTGAAGGTACGAGTATGTTTTAACTCCACATAGAAAACATTACTAACCAATCGATCCTTCTTAATCTAATCTAGGTATATCAGTGTATCAGATGATGCTTGGTCCCTTCCAGCTTCTTCGCCGCATTGACACAGATTTCGTTAACCTCTCAACGATTGTTGCCTCCTCGGGTGGCTCATGGCCGGTCCTAAGCACAATCCCTAATGCTGCTGTCGTAACTAAAGGCTCCGTCATGGTCTCTGGCACATGGGTACCCCTTTCGGCTGCCCAAGCCTACGTCCGAGATCACCACCCACGACAGAATGGGCCACTACATACTTTTCTCTCTGACACACTCTACGAGCGGTTCCCACCCGCACTCCAGGACTTCCATAGATCCAGCACGCAGAATCGGAAGCTCGGCCACTTTGGACCCCATTTCAGTTCGACAATACAGGCAACGCAGCTGTGCGGTTCGGCGCCCGAATCTCCAGCACAGCCTAGCAACACGTTGGAGAAGGCACGAGAGGAACCGTCATTTACACTTGCACCCGGTGCTGCGTTCTCACTCTCGCTCTCGTTAACTTCGCCAGAGCGGAGTGTAGAACAGACTGCAGAGCTACCGCTCAGTCCATCCGAACAGGAGATGTTTCAGGTCTTGTGCGGTGCGCCGGAATGGGACAAGGAAAACTCGCCCCCTTCATCACCTGCACTAGGCGACAAGAGGACAGCATCTGTAGCTGAAATTCAGACGACAGAGACTCAGCCCCTCCCTTCCGCGGCCAAGGTTATAGAAGTGGAGCGCACAGAAAAACCACTGCGGAGATCGAAGCGCGTTGCGGACGCTATCGCTGCACAGGCACAGAACACGAGGACACGCTCTCGACGAGGCAGTTCCAGGAATTCTATGTTTTAATCTCGACTCAAGGCGTGCTTGAGGATCACGCTTTTTTTCTGCTTCCCCCCCACTCGTTGCTTTTTTCTTTCTGCGCACTTTTCTTTTCTTCTCTCTCTCGTATTGTATTTGCTACCTATGCCTGTGTTCCCGCTTGCCGCAGTGCAGCTTATTACTGTGTTCGAGTTGATTTTTTTAAACTCTCGACATGGCTCCATACTAGATTTGTATCAGATATAGTTGACCCTTTCTCTTCGGCTAAGCCCCTCTTCTCGAACACATATTTTTCCCACCAAGCACCTTCAACAACATTTTTAAGACGCTTCCTTTATTTCAGGAACTGCTTCGCTCCCTTGCCTTCTTCTCGCTGCTTTTTGCCCTTTTTGACTACATATAATCTCGCCAGCACACGCAGATCAAATTCGCTCCGTGTCGCCGCGGCGTTGAATACCCTTTGCACGAAAGTATTACCCGATCATGGCTACACCCTCCGTATGTAGTCCCCCTTGTGTATTGATATTCTTGGTCGCCATACCTACGCGCCCCATACACACGTATGTATATTTTATTCGGCTCCTCATTATTGATATGATACTACTCCCCGTCGATCCCCTTTGTGTGCGTGCTGTTAACCTCAGAATGGCTTGTATGTACATAGTATAATGAATACATTCGAGCTTAAATACTCATCAGGCGACATAATCTTTGATCGTCAGGGGCGGCATCGGATTTGCACGGAGTTTTTGACGCGTCGAATGCACGCACGTGAAATCGCGATCGAAATGTTTTACACGGAGGCTTTCCTTGTCCGTGAGTTCTTCCCTTCCTCCCAAGTGCAATCCAGATTAGACTGGTACTTCTGCCGAGACAAGCGGTTTATCAAACAAGCGCTCCGCGAGATCATCTGCCTCTTACGCTTTCAGTTGTAGACAAAAAGGTGGGGATTCCACGATCGGTGATGTTCTGTGCATGTCCCCTCATGGAAGTTGGCACGGTTCATGACATCCGAAGGTGTTTGGAATATTCACGCTTTCTTATGCCATGGTCTGTGCCTTTTGACAGACAGAAGACAGCCAACCATACATACATTGCTCCCGTTTGACCCGCGTGCCGCGTTCATCGCATCGCGACATTTTTCTAATGTACATACCTTACTCGACGTGTAAGTACTCCACTCCTCCATTCTCGATCATTTTTAGTCTTCCTTGGCTTCAGACATGAACACCTTTGTGCCTTCATAGCACTGTCCATTCAATGCCAGACATCAGACTGACTCTTGTTCGTGCCATTCAAGTTAAACGTTCGTTGAATCGCCAGGCAATCAATGGGGTTGTGTCAGATCCCAACGTTAAATAATAGGCTGCCGGTTCGAATCAGATTGATCATCAGCTTCTTTCTCGAAAACCGGAGTAAACTGAGGTGCACTGTAGCTACGCCCACGCTGATTTAATAACACACGATTCTGAAATTTTTGGCAAAGAGCTCTGGAGTGATGTGCAAGAGCTGGGTGTGCTCAAGTTCCGCGGGGCTGTACGTAGCACGCGGAGGAATTCATCAGCTTGAAACAACGGATGAAGGATGGCTTGGATACTCAGACACTGATGGGAAACCCGCCGAGGGTTCCGCCGATGGGCATGGGAGAAGGAAGGAAGTGAGGCGTGGGAAGATGGGCCAGCGGGTAAAGATTGTGGAAGAGCTGGACATCAACTTCACCCCGTTCACTATTACTCTTAGTATTTTCCGGCGGCACTTCTAGCATAGTAGTCGTGGGCAACTCTTGTCTGTCGTCCTCCAACATCTGGCTCTCTTATCGAACGACCTGATCTGGAGGTATCGCTCTTACGACAAAATTTTCGTCTTGTAGACGACTTTTCTTGCCCTAATTGGCCCAATACTTCACGGTCTTCGTATTCAGACGGGCAAGCGTCCACCTATCACTTTCGTAATCCTTAATCGTTTCATTCAACTCCCTCTATAATGTCATTATCAGCCTCTGACAACAACGGCTCCTATTCAAGGGCACCGCCCCCTGGGAAGACTCCTCCTCCTGCCCCTTCTGCTGCATTCGCCAAAAGGTGCGAGCTTCTTGTCATCAGATCCGTCCACGACTGACGTGCAACTAGAGCACGGGAGGCTGAGGAGCGACTTGGAGGCAGATACTTGCCCCCTGCGCTGCGCGCCCGAACTTCAGGCGGCTCCCCACCTAATGAACATTCACCCTCTGTAACGACCCCCGCGGATGGCAATACGCTACCACCCACTAATTTCCCGCCCGGTTTTCGGAGGGCTAGGGCTGGGACTCTTCCTTCAAATGTCCAGCTCGCTGCACAGCGCTTTGCCGCGGCATCTACTACTCTTGGTAGCACCCCGGCATCCACCGATTCTCTCACCGAGCAGATTCATCGGCCCGTGACTGGCCCGCTTGCCATGGTCCTTAATGCTCCAGCTCGACCTGGCCTGCGTCACGCAACAACTTCGGTGGGTTCAGCGTCCACCACTACGGCAGCAACCGAAAGGAATAGCCGACTCCGTTCCGGATCCCTTACTTTACCCTCTGGTGGTCTTTCCAACGCCTTTGGCTCGTCCTTATTCTCCCCGTCCTGGCTGTCTTCAAGCAGTGGAAACGGGAATGCCTATCCCGTTTTGGACGAGTTGCGTTCGGTCACCTCGGCAGATTCTGGTGCAGACGATTTTAATGTTCATACTCTCGATTATCTTGGTTTGGATGACTATCGCCCGCCTCCTGCTGCCACTATCACTGAGCTACGCAATCAAGCTCAGGCAGCGATTGCAGGGAATCTTGCTAGTCAACCATCCCGAATGCGTGCAAGCACCGTTTCTAATCCATACCGTAGCCGGTCTTCTGTTGGAGGATCTTTGTTGGGTACTTCGGCTGCTGAAGAGGAAGATGAATTGTTTGATAATTATGATGATCAAGTTTACGCTCGCCAACGCCTTAATTCTTATGAGTCAACCAATCTCGAGGGCGGCTACGCATCGTCCGCTTACATGGCAAAAGGATTCAAACCAACTGATCATTTGTCTGCTAGACCAAGGGCCACGTCTGTTGGCAATCTGGATGACTCCATGCGTACTATTCAACGTCGAGCTACTACCGCTGCTGACACGCTTCCTTTTATCAACGATATGTCAAACCAGACATCTGGTCTTGCTGGGAGCAGTTTGAGTGGGCCAACTGGCATCCTCAAGTCTGTGACTGCACCTCGTACAAGTGCTTCACCTACAGTTCATTTCCCAGACGGAGACAACATTGCACCGGGGCGGGCAGCTTCAACATATTTGATTGCCCCCTCTTCACAGAATCGCTCTCTCTCTCCTAAATCTGAGGGTCCCTCTTCGCAAACTCAGACTCCTACACGTTCATTGTGGATCGGAAACCTAGACAATGCTGTTACGAGCGAGCAGCTCATCCGTCATTTTGCTCCCTATGGCGCCATTGAGAGTCTCAGACTTCTGCCTGAAAAGGTAAGCAACTTCCAATGTAAGCCATAGCAGTGCAGTAGATTTAATTTTTCTATTCAGGAATGCGGTTTTGTCAACTTCGTCGATCAAGCGGATGCTGTTCGTGCTAAAGAGGATGTTCTGAACCGGCTTGGGGGTGACATCGGCATGCCGAACGGTCAAACCGTCCGCATCGGATTCGGCAAAGCGGATAGTGCTCCCGTTGCACCTGCTAAAGGAGCATCAACTAGTCCTGGCCCAACTTCCCCAGGTAATGCTTCCGGGAAATCTACTAGCTCCACTGCCGGCATGGGGTCTATGGATGCCCAACTGCAGTCGACTCCCACTCGTGCTCTCTGGATAGGATCAATTCCTTCATCAACCACACCAGCGACTATTCTGAGCGTGTTTAGTCCATACGGGCCCATTGAATCGGCGAGAGTCTTGACTCATAAGAATTGTGGATTTAGTACGTGCCGTTCGCATCCAATTGAAACATAACATTCTGATGGTATGATCGAATCCGACAGTTAACTTTGAGAGGTTAGATGATGCTGTCAGAGCTCGTAAAGCTCTCAATGGCCGTGACGTACTAGGCAGTGATGTTGGGGCTATTCGCATTGGATTTGCCAAAGTGCCCGTCAAAAACGGTCAAGAAGGTTCCGGAGGTACCGAAGAGAATGCGAATATTGTAGTTCAAGGAGTTGGCGACCTGAGCGTTGGAGCTACTATTCATGCACTTCGTTCTGTCAAAGGTGCATCAACCGTCCCAGCTGATCAACAAGTACTAGGCGGTGCTGTGGAGAATTATAGGTCCAATCTCCTCCTTAGTATGGTTGGATCCGGGGCACATACTGGACCGTACCTCAATGATGGTTTGCCCAAGCCACCTGGCTGGGTACCTTCCGTCACTGAACAACAGATGATTATGAGGGAACTCAGCGCTGGTGCCGCCGATGCTGAAGCGGACATTCAAGCCTTGGCTGGTATGTCGAGTTTTTTTTTTCTTTTTGTATCTCTTAACGCCTTGTACAGAGTTCCGCCCCCCCACTATGTATTACACCACAATTCCTTTGGTGTCTGAGCGTCCTCATAACAGACGCTGGGATGCTTCGAAGTTACGGGAACTTCGCAAGCGCTTGGACTCAGGGACCATGACTGTCGATGAAGTTGATCAAGTCGCTGCTGACTTTCTTGATGGTGAGATTGTTGACCTTGCATCTGACTGGCTAGGCAACACGGTAAGACTCTCAGGCCCATAAAACCATTTTCTTCCTCATATCCTGTTGCAGGTCGTACAGAAACTCTTTGAGAAATGTTCGCCTGATCCGAGGTACTTGATGCTGGAACGGATCGCTCCCCATCTCGCAATGATCGGCATCCATAAAAACGGCACTTGGGCTGCTCAGAAGATCATCGAGTGTGTCACAAGTCAGGAAGAAGTGGCTTTAATTGCTCAGAATCTCAGAGCATATGCTCCTCCTTTGCTTCTCGATCAGTTTGGAAACTATGTTGTCCAGTGTGTATTCTCTGTCTACATATTCATTTTTACGTCGCTCAAGTACGAATTTCCAGATGTTGTCTTCGTTTTGGCTCTCCCGCCAATGATTTCATCTTCGACGCCATCGTGGATCGTATGTGGGAGGTTGCGCAAGGCCGTTTTGGCGCTCGAAGCATGAGAGCATGCCTTGAATGTCCTCACATCACACTCAGCCAACAGCGTCGTATTGCGACTTCGATCATTTTGAATTCTATTCCGTTGGCGACAAATCCTAACGGTGCTCTCCTGTTGACTTGGCTCCTGGATACTTCAAGCTTTCCTTCGAGATACAACTTGCTTGCCCCGCGCTTCACTCCTCATCTTTCTCATCTTTGCACCCATAAATTAGCTTCCTTGACTGTCCTTCGCATCGTCAACCAGAAGATTGAACCAGACGCTTCTCGCCAAATCGTTGAAGCCTTATTCTCGTCGCCTGCGGACCATGTCTTGACGGATGTCCTTGGAGATCAAGTCAATGGTGTCTCGGTTGTCCACAAGATCTTGACGAGTCCTTTCATCGACCCTGCCGCTAAGCCTGATTACATTGAGGCAACCAAACGTGTACTCATTGAACTCAAAGTCATCGCTACTCAAGCCTATCGTCGACTGATTGAGGAAGTGGGGTTGCCTGTGCCCAATTTCCAGCCTACATACACGAATGTTCCTCAGAATGGGAAGGTCAAGACTGCTCAGGGTGCATTCGGAGTTCCAGGGGTGCCCACGAGTTATCCAACCAGTGACCAAGGTCTCGCTTCGATGATGGCAGCTCTGCAGATGGGAGGTCAAAATCCTCAAGCTGGACCTTCTCAGTCGACCCTTGGAATTGATCCTGTCTACAATAATGCTGCATCTCCCAGACGAAATCCAGTTCCGGCCACTTTCTCGACTTCTTCTGATCCTTTCAACCCTTTCGCCATGCGTTCGCCTGATCTCAGTGCACGGTCTGGTGGTGTCCGGCGTGGTCCAGGTCTCTCGCCCTCAAACGGATCCATCACTCCGACCAACTCATACGGCAGCCAGTCGCCTGGTCTCATCGGAATGGCTCAGCCATCTTATGGAGGTATAGCACCCCAACCAATGCAAACTCCCCCTCAGGTCTATCAACAATACATGTACCCCGCATATCAGGCGAATACTCCGAACATGGGGGCCTTCCACGCGTGAACGTCCTTCTACGACCCTTCATGACTTCCGCTCCTTCTATGTATCGGCTTCCTATCCTATGTATCACGCTCCTTGCCATATTTCGATTTGCATTTGCACGCGCTTGGTTTATTATCTGGATCAATAGTCCCTTTGAGATACCCGTAATTCTCTCCGCAATGCAGTGTGCATGCCTCCACACGTTCCTTTCCAAACAAAATAAGGGCGAAGATAAGCGGTGTTATCGCAATGGCTTGTTACTTTCACAGTTTTGCTGCTTATCTTTACTGTTCGTCTTCTTTTACTGTACAACACAGAATGGCTGCAAAGACGGTCCTGAAGATTTATATAGACAGCTCGATACTTACAATTCGTAGTTGTGATAATTTATTTTAACGAGATTTGTTTTCAGTGATGAATATTATGTAATTGGGTTCGAAACCTCTATGACGTAAGCTCTTTTTCTAGGCTGAGTTCGACAATGGGTAGTACAGTGTCCAAGGCTGGATGCAGACTACCAAAACGTGCTGAGGCTCCTTCATGGGCTGGTGCACGCACTCCTCACCCTTCTGATCCTCCTCCTGATAGTTTTTCTGGTGAGAAAGGCGCCAGCGAAAGGAGAACTCAAGGTTGGACTATCATATGCTCTGCTTGCACCCACTCAAATCACTTTAGAAATTGAGAGGGATGCGCACGACCCACACTTTCTAGCAAACCTAAATCGCCTGGGTCCTGTGCGCGTGGAACGCATGCAGACGATATCCCCGGTATGTTGTTCAACGTCCTCGACAGTTTCGTAACCTTGACACCATGTAGTCAACAACATCAACAACAACGGCAGCAAGAGAGACATCACAACTCTTCAAATCCCGTATTGAATCAGAACACGAGGCGTCTTCTACGATCCCTGTACACAACCGTCTCCACGCAGCAGCATTAAGTTACCTTTTTGACGCGCGCAAGTCGGCACGGTCGACACAGGACATAGAAAGACTTGCGATACAGTATGGGATTGATGCTTCCAAGCTCGAAAGTCTCGCGCGTCATGTGAGTAGCCCCAGTGTTCAGAGCGGCTCGGAGAAACGCATAGTTGAGAAGGATGGAGAGGAGAGTGTAATGATACAGGTAAGTACACCACAAAACATAGTACATCGTATTCATTCCTCGCCTTGTGAAAGGCCGTCTGGATTGATCCACATCTCCAAAAATAACACATTTATGCCCCTATAATATCTCATGAGCAAGTGAGTGCTCATACCTGGCTCGTCATGCAAGGCATACCTGTCAATCAACACGGAAAACAGGTGTTAAAAGGAAGTTTTCCACTGTGGTAATGCCGTAGTACGCGACCACCTTATTGATTGGAGCTTTCATTCACGAATGAGAGCCAACATAATGGATAGTAATCGCAAGAATTCTCACATACTATAAATTCAGTTACGGGTACGTGCTTGGCGTGTAGTTGGAGGCTCAAGTACTTGACAAAGGCAGGCTCGATGATATAGCAGCATGTCATTTATCCACAGGCCAGGGTCCTTTCCCAGAAGGCTGTCCTTCATCTATCTTTGAAACTCCCAAAGTCCGGATCGACGTGACATATAGTAGATTGTGGTTTCTGAATGGCCGGAGATAATGGCTTTGAATCTTGGTTTCTCAATATTTGACAATTTGTCCAACATCGTTGTCTATTCTTGTATCCCGGCGCGTTTATCGGGATGACAAAGCGTATCCTGCCCAGAGCTCCTTGGTGACTAATTCACACTTTAACGTGTAGAATTGGGGTCAAGGATCCGTTTCCTGAACTATGGCGCAGACTACCCGAGCCGGGATCAGTCGTTCTGCGTTTTGAATGGTATGTTTTGACTAATGTTTGGTCGAAGCACAGGAGAGAGGATGGGTAATGAATGTTTGAGCAAATGAACGTCCTAATAATTGGAAGAGGCGGTCGTGCTATTTCGAATAGCGGGGCAAAGGTTGGCTTTTAGCCCTTTGCAGTTTTCAACGAGAATCTTTCGAGTTGTTGGCATATTTGAAATCTGTAACCTTCTTACGATACACAATGGGTGAAATACCGAGTCCTTTGGCAAATGGCAAGGGACTCAAGGTAAAATACACACGTGACCGCTTCGAACGCGCCCAGTTTTGTCTCAAAATGTTTCACGGAATCTGTTCTTTCACAATACACTCATGTTCAGACGTGCAGGGTCCGCTTCTTGCCCGAATCTCCGCAAGTTCCACTCCCAGGCATCTTCTACGGTGCGCAATGCACGCACACGCTTCCGTGCACATCCTAAGGTCGTCATCTCGTCTGGCGCAATTGCTGCGTACATCCTCTGGTATACAAACAACCGACCTGTTCATAACGATGCCACCCCGCCAACTGCATTGGGAAATGCCACCGAGAAAAAGTCGAGTCCTATTACAAGAAGTGATAGAGCAGATTCGGACGACCTTCGAACCGTCGTATGGGGTTCAAACAAGTATGTCTGTCATACAATACTCCATTGATATACAAACTGACTATCAAAAGGTCTAACACGCTGACAATGAAAGAGACAGACGTCATCAGGACGCCTTCTATTGCAGAGTGGTTAGATGGAGTTGCACTTCGTGATCTAGCGATTCATAATGACAGCGCAGCATGTGTTGATTCTCGGGGTGATGTGTATCAGTGGGGCAATGGATTTACAGGCGGAGAGGACCAGAAAAAGAAGCCGATTCTGACATTGAGAGAAAAGGTACTTTTCCAAATCCCGTCCGTTTGGTGGATATGTTTGAATGTTATTTTCAGAATATCACAAAACTCAAGCTTACTGAGGGAAAACTCTATGCATTGTCCGCATCTGGGAAAGTCTATGCGTTATCAACCAAGTCTGCCGAACAGACCCTTCGTACAGGTGCACCCACGCCATCCAGCGATTCATGGTGGGGCACAGGATGGTTTTGGGGCGAAGACGAGACCATTGACTTCGTCGAAATCACTCCCGCGGAACATCTCTCATGGGGCGAAAAGTAAGCAGTCTAAGTACCTTGTAAACACACACTCTCACACACCTGTACAGAATTGTCTCAATTGAAGCCGGAGACCACCATGTCCTTGCGTTGACATCCAAGGGACGAACTTTTGCCCATCCGGTAGACAAGAAAGCGAATGCTTCTGGTCAACTTGGGTTACGCAAATTTCATATTCCTAATCCTACAGTTCACCATCGGTCCAAAACAAACGGTCACCTTGATGTCGAACTCATCCCAAAATCTCTTTCTGATCCTTTCACAAACTCCTCTTTGGTGTCACGTCCAAGTCTTGCACCCGCGACGTCAGAAAACCTACTCGGAATATATGATTCAAACATCAGATTTTGTACTAATTTTTTCGAGATTCCTGCTCTCAAAGGTGTACAAATCGAACAAATCGCTGCAGGTGCAAGAACAAGTTTTGCGCGGACACCCGACGGGAGAGTCCTTTCATGGGGTGCCAATGATTTCGGGTTAGTCAAGTGATTGATTTTATTCCTTGCGCTAAACTTCTGAATCATAAAAAGACAAGCTGGATTAGGAAGTAATGTAGCATTAGATACGATCGTCGTTCCGACCGAAGTCGTTCTTTGGAAGTCCAGCCGGAAGAACACGAAGTGTTTGGACATAACAGCAGGTAAGGTCGAAATGTTGATATCGTCAATCCTTCTTCAACTCGTCATTGTACTTTTTCGTAGGTGGCGATTTGACAGCTTTTACCGTACAGCGTACTAGCGCTTCCTCTCCGACTACAGTCGACCTCCTCGTCTGTGGCAATGGTCGATGGGGTGGTCTCGGCAGTAACACATACAGTAGCTCACAGAGTACCCCGTTACGTGCTAAGAATGTCAGCGGCCTCCTCGAGTGTGATTAGCTTCCTTCTCCAAAAATTATGTATCCATTAAACAATTTGCAGATAGCGATGCCACTCGAAGCCTTCAGCCTATTGCCCCTCACGCTGTAACGATATCCCCCACGGGACATGTCTTGCTCACGCTGAACACGGGCACAACGACTGATGTCGGCGGTCGTGATCTCGTTGTATGGGGAAAGAACTATGAATCCGAACTTGGAAATGGCAAAAAATCAAGTGTTCCTATTCCAACGACCCTAGAAACACCTGACGGTGGTCGCTTCATGCTCCGTCGACGCACAGCGAAAAGGGTTCTTGACCTGCACGGAAACTTATGGAAAAGCAATGTGCAAGTTGAACAGTGCGCAGTTGCTGGTCCCGAGAACAGCGCTGTTTACTGGAAGATCGTGTCGTGAGGTGAGACAAATCATTTCTATCCCCGTTGATTTCAGGGATGGTCTATGTACATTAATTGATAACACCACCTCCGCTCGTTCCTTAAATGCTATGCATGCTATATGCCAAATCGAAGTCAGTGGTAATATCGAACTCGAAAGAAGACGATGCTAAATAGACGGGGTTTTTTAAGCATGTTTTCCACGTTTATGATGCAATGATAATCTCACAAGAAACGCCCAGGTCTGAGGGTGCTTATGTGAGCCTAGATACAGCGAAACCGCCCCTTTTTCTCCCCGAACCACTATATATACCTTTTCGCACATCTCTTTCGTATCCTCTTCACTTGTCTGTAATCCGCCACGTCTTTTGACTGACTTAATTTGATTTGTCGGTCTGACATAAGGCATCGTCGTCGCCAATCTACTCATCATGTCACATCTTGACTCTCTTGCCTCGTCAGCGCTATCAGGGACCTCGAATATGTCATCTCTCATCCATCTTTCCAACAACACATCCTCCTCTTCGGCCCCTCGGTCCGAGGAATCGGACGATGAAATCATTTACAACATATCAGAGGCCCCCTCTTTATCTGCAGATGAATCTGACTCTGACGACGACTTCGTCATTTTAAGTCGTCCGAGATCGCAACGCGGTTCACCGGAAATACAATCATCTTTGTCTAACCATGACGACGATGCTCGAGTAGACACTTCAGGCATCACAGACCTTGTTCACGGTTTCGCAGATTTCAGCGTTACACCGACACTTGGACGTCGTCGGCGCAAAGGAAAACCGGCGCAGACCACTGCTGTCTTCGTTGGTGATACAAAGAATAAAAAGAAGAAGCTGAAGAAAAAGAAGTCACAATCTTCTCCGGCGGACGCAGTCGCCTCCTCGTCGCCTGGGCCATCATCGCACTCCAGACATGCAGCATCGACGACGCTCGTTGTACCAGAGAAGCAAATTGTTGCCAAAAGCAAGCCGAAAAAAGTGAAAAAAGAGAAATCCAGCGAGCTCGGTGGCCGATCCCCTGAAGATGGCGTATCTGACAAGTTCTCTGGCCATGGAAAGAGCGACTTAGGCTCACCCTTAATGTACGAGGAGGCTTTCGGCTTCATCACGTCGTACGTGGATCTGAATCACTTTTTTGTCACTTTTTCATCGTTGAAACAGATTTCTTGCCAATCCTGCCGCACGACAAGACTCCGCCTGCCGCCTTACGCTCCTTCAGGCTCTTATCATTGAATTAGGCCTTGCGAAATCATCCCTCCCTTGCTCTCTTGGCGCCGCCAAAGCTTACTTAAAATCTCGAGCCTTCCTTAACATCAATGAGTACATCGCGGTGAGAGATCAGGGCCCTGCAGCAATACAGCGCATCATGTACCCAAGTCGGACTGCACTAATTAAAGAAATTCGCAAGCATAAGTCGAGGGCACCACGAGGGTGGGTGAAGGATATGGGACTTCAAGTCCTACTGGTCGAGTGTCATCACTAATCCAATATCCTTTTTTTGTTTGCTTTATACTTCGTATCTCTCAGTGGATATCCTTTTGCTTATTTGTGGCTTCTCAGCCCTGTGATTACTTACTTTTTTTTGCCTTGTAGCATCCGTGTGATGTGATACTCCTATCAAAATTGATATCAATAGTTTGTGCTTTTTGTCTGATGTAGGTCAATAAACAAGTAACTCCGGTCAATTCAATTGACTAATAAATCAAAGATGGGACTGACAAATAGTTTGTGACGTCGGTGGTAACAATGCAAGGGTATAGTGCAATGGTGTCCAGCCAAGAAATTAACTATGTATACCAGTATAAACAGAAAGGAGAAGGGGAGCAGAAAGGGTAGTTAAAAGGTATGCTGTTGCCGTAATTCAAGGAAGACAAGTATTCAAGCTGAAGCACCAGCAAGAACAATCTCGCCCAGAGCACCAAATACATTTCCGATGACTTGGATGTTTAATAAGGGCTGCTGGGAGCCAGAGGGTGCAGGGGCAACTGACGTGTTTCCAGACACAGTGGAGCTGGGCTTGGCCGATTCAGACGCCACTGAACTGGAGAAGCTAGGGGCGCTGGAGGAACTGAAGGACCTGGAGGAGCTGGAGCTGTGCGTCGAAGAGGAAGATGAAGAGAAAGTTGTCTTCGTGGACGAGGTTGTCGGCTCGGGTTTCCAAGTCGTGGTGGGCTCAGGCTTCCATGTCGTTGTTGGTTCAGGCTTCCAGGTCGTAGTGGGCTCTTTCTTGGTGGAGGTGGTCGGGGGTGGGGGAGGAGGGGCTTCCTTCGTGGTCGTAGGCTTGGGGGCGGGGGCAGGTGCACCATTGCCAAAGGACCATTCACCATAGAGGACACCAACGGATTCAGGGGCAAAAAATGTGAAGAGACCACGTGAAAGATCAAGGCCACCGTAAGGGCAGCCAGGGCACTGTTGAGCGACGCTAAATAAGTCATTATAGTTATATGATAAAGAAGGGCAATTGACCTCGTCCATGATAGTGGCAGTGGTTGTTTTTCCATTGTATGTCATGGTAATGGTTTGGAAACAGTGAGGGCCCGGATATCCTCCACCATATTGCTATCGATGAAACCGATAAATTAGGCATCGATACAGGTGAATTAAGTAAACTAACGCACAGCACTGTTCAGCGCAACGATCTATATACAAGGAACATTATTGTGGAGCACAAGATAAGAAGAGCAGTCTACACTCACGAAATCGCTCGGACCGTTATATTTTCCACAAGCACCGCTACGGGCGATGCTTAGATCGTCCTCAATGATTATAATATGATTCATGAACTCACAGACCGACATCGTAAAAAGTCCACCTAGCAGACGAAAATCTTTTGTGCAATTCAACTTCTCCAGCTGCGCGCTTCGCAAGCTGTTGGTGGCGTGTATGTACGTTGCCGCGAGGAGAGTGGCCCAGGACAGCCAAGGGCATGAGAAAGGATAACAGAGCCGCTCCAAAATGCATTTGTGGTATGGTAGACTCTAAACGATCTTTTAACGAGCGTGGTTCCAAAGAGTGAGAGACTCGTCGGAGGCGTCAGGAAAGGGAAAAACGAGATGATGGGAGCGAGGAAACAAAGACCGTTTCTTGAAAGACCGGAACAAAACACTGACTTGTTTGCTCCATAACATTGATCTGTGCCAAGGCCTGTTAAAAGTTACCAAATAGTTTGGCAGGACACGACTGGCGACAACGTTGCGACCATCACTTATGATACACGCGATTCCCATGCTTTGAAGTTTGAACACGTTGCAAAACTTATCGATGAAAAAAGTGTGCAGAGAGCTAACAGGCAGCCGAGTGGCAATTGCTTGGCTCCGTTTCGAGTCACATAAATAGATACACTCTATCTATTCCGAGAAACTGAGCTCCGAGGTTACCCTCGGTGTTCGCATGTCATATTGCAGGCTGCGAACATCTCGCATGAAGAATTGCGCGGAAAAAGAGTAACGTTGCAATCTAGTGGAAGCATCGGTCATTGTTTTTTGAAAGAGGGACAACAAAGAGGACAAGTATCCAATTTGGAAGTTCGAAAATAACACTACCAGATTCCCTCGGAATCCTGTGTCTATCCGCCATCAAATAGAAATAGATTACTTGAAGGTTGCTATGTCATGGATGAGAAGGAGAGTAAAGATATGGGTATCGTGCTTAATTGTCAGCAGTCCTGATGATTGAGATAAGACAACGCAGGCGAGTGATGATCCCAGATCCATCACGTACTGACCCATCCGTCGTTTATATATTCGAGGCTTTAGACGGCTGCTACCATCAGCAAGCCCAGATCGAGGAAACTCTGTTCAAGAGTAGCCAAGTTGTGACCGCTATCCGTGGACGAATGAGTAACTGAGGGCTCGGGGGACGAAGATGTAGTATGAACGGAAGAAGTCGAGGACGAATGTTTCGAAGATGAAGAAATACTAGTGCTGCGGCTAGTGCTAGTGGAAGACGTGGAAGAAGTGGAAGACGTAGTGGAAGACGAAGTATGAGAGATGGATGTAGTGCTCGTCTTCTTCTTGGTGGTAGTGGTCGGGTCCGGAGTCCAGTAGGTAGTGGGGTCAGGAGTCCAGGCAGGAGTGGTTTTGGTCGTGTGTTTGGTGCTGGTTGTCGGGGCAACGTACTTAGATGTCTTAGGCGGTGGCGGCGGCGGCGGGGGAGGAGGAGGAGAAGGAGGACTGCCGTCATCACCACCATCATCGTTAAAGGACCAAGTACCTGAAAGGACACCAACAGATTCCGGCGCGAAGAATGTGAAGAGTCCACGGGACAGATCAAGGCCACCATAAGGACATCCAGGACACTAACGGGGGATCAGGAGCAAGTTGATAGACTATGAGTGTGATGTACCTCGTCCATGATGGTAGCAGTGGTAGTCTTTCCATTATATGTCATAGTAATCTGCTTGAAGCAATTGGGACCCGGATAACCCCCTCCAAATTGCTGGTTTCTGGTAGATTAATTTCAGTCTAACCTAGAAGGTGACAATTACGCACAGCACTATTCAAAGCTACAATCTGAGAAATAATAGACTCATCAGAAGTTTACCATTTACAGAGAGGCCATGACGCACAAAGTCGGACGCAACGTTCCATTTACCACACGCGCCACTAAATTTATGGCATCAATTGCGAATGTCATCAACAGATGGCAGTTATCACTCACAGTCCAACATCGTAGAAAGTCCATCTAGCGCTAGAGAAACGCTTAAAGAGTTGGACGTCTCCTGTTTGACGCCTGGCAATCTCGACGTGGCGATTATGATGGTAAGATCCATGAGGATTGGCCCATGCAACCAGAGGTACCGCGAGAAGGAGAGAGAGGTTGAAAAGACCTGCTAGCATTGCAAGTCTGAATGCCTATAAATGATAACGAACGTAGGGTGAGAGAGCGACTAAGGCGGCCTTCAGCGCGAGGCGGGGAATAAAATGAACATTTATCCCTACATTATGTCGGATGTATGTCTTCTGCAAATAACAACAAACTCCAATACAAAAAGGAAATTCAATGTTCGTTGTACCTAGTAATGCAACCGTGAAATCAAAAAGAAATGTACGTAATTATATGTCGATAACCATATAGAAAAAAGTCCAGTTACTGTCCACCGGCCCCAGTGAGCATTCCTCCAATGAGAATAGCACCAAAATTGGACATCACCAGGTCCATCTGACCCAAAACATTAGTAGGAACAGCGATAGCAGTACTTGATGGGGCGGTACTTGATGGGGCAGTACTTGATGGGGTGGTACTTAATGGGGTGGTACTAGTGGAGGAACTCCTGACAAGAGCTGACGAGGAAGTGTCGGTAGTACTTGACGCCGTCGAGGAAGATGTCTTTGATGAATGAGTGGATGCAGAAGTTGACGTCTTTTCCGTAGTAGTCGTAGTCGAACGAGTCGTGGACTCAGGTGTCCACGTGGTTATTGGCTTCTCCTTTGTCGTAGTTGGATCTGGCATTCGAGTAGACGTCGTCTTTGGCTCTCCAGATCCAAATTCCCATGACCCATAGAGATAACCAGCAGATTCGGGCCCAAAGAAATCAAAGAGGCCGGGTGAAAAGTCGAGAGCCGCGTACGGACACTCCATGCACTGTTTGCTGTGAGTGGACTCTTCAGAAAGGAAAGGGGACGGAAATTACCTTGTCCATGATCGTTGCCTGAGTGCTCTTACCCTTAAACGTGATCGTGATCGCTTTGAAGCAGTTCTCGCCATTTCCGTATTGCTGAAGGCAGAGATTAGCCAAGGGCCCCTCCAAACTTCGGAAGACTTACTTCTTGATTTAACGCGACAATCTGGAATTTGATTAGCAAACGGTGCTTGCTGATATAGATGCCTTTACAAAGTCATTTCGGCCATTTACTTGGCCGCAAGCTCCCAGCCCAGGTTTATAGAACGAGAACCTGGCATTGGGACCAAATCTTTTCTTCAACGCCTTTCCCTCGCCCCCAACGGTTGTATTTGCTGATGTAGTATCCGAAGACCTACGAGCATGGGGTTTTCGAAGAAAGGTACCGGAATCATGGCTAGCGAGGGTAGAAAGTACGAGAGACACGAGAGCGAAGACAAAAGGTGCGAAAGATCGCATGAATATTTGAGGTTGGACTGGTCGTGTAAAGAGCGTAAGTGGCACAAGTACCGTGAAAGAGAGGACGGTTCAAAAGAAAGGATGACAAGTTCTTTTATGACAGCGAAAGAGTAGGGCGTGATGGATCAGATGTTCCTCTCAAACCCAAGAACCACGACAACTTACGTAATGGGGAAGGAAAGCACCGCGATGAAACTACGTTAGCGGGTATTTTCAGTCCAGAACAGCTCTCCATATCTATGTCCTGTCTGGGTGAATATGCAGCTCAGTACGAAAGAAAAAACTTGGGAGGCAGCTCCTGTTTATGTAAACCATGCTCATGGCATTTATCTACTGTATTCACAGAAAAATGAAAGTTCTGCTGATGCATGTCGATAGATGAAATACGTGCTGTGCTCTCACAACCATGCAGGAGGTCAGGTATTGATGAAGGCCCTATATTTCTCTACAGATACTATAGTATGGATTAGTCGACTTTTACCTTTGAAGGAGGATCAATGAATGTCGCCTTGCAAGTCACATCAGATACAGGTGAATCATGATCAAGAGCACTCGAGAAACCTACCGTGACAGATTTCAAAATCTCATCAATAACAAGAACAGGGGCACTAAGATACAAAACAGCCTTCCATTCGATCCAATTGAGCGGAGTGATGGCAAAAATTGTCTACAAATGACAGACGCATCAGCTGAGAAAGCGATTACAAGAGGAAGGGAACCCACAGTAAAGAAAGGTACATATAGTATCATGAAGTGAAGTGCCATGCTGAGCGCAACTGCACCCACAAGGAATGGGTTCCGCCATACAGGGAGTTTCAACAAGCTTTCATTTTCAGAAAGCGAGTTCATGGCGTTGAACATCTCCACAGTGACGAGAATGGAAAGACTCATGGTCGTGGCACGACGCGCCATCTCGTTTGTAAACATCTCACAACCAATCTCAGGAAATAGAGAAGTACATTGATGGAAGTGAGTCTGAGGCACGAAGTCAGCGAACAAAGAGCAAAAGAAGGGACAAAAAGGTTACCAGTTGGTAGAAGGATATTCGAGGCCCATTTTCGTAGAACAGAAACCACCAGGCATATCCAAAGACAGTCGCACATCCAACATAGGTACCGATAATCATGTATCGGAAGAAGAGCCATCTACCAACAAGGGGCTCGCGACTATTCCGAGGAGGAACACGCATAATAGAATGGTCTGCTGGGTTGAACCCCAAGGCAGTCGCAGGTAGACTATCAGTGACGAGATTGACCCAGAGAAGTTGAACAGGAATTAGCGCCTCAGGCATGCCGAGCAGTACAGTGAGAAATATGCTGCAAACTAGAAGTCAGAACCGTTGCTAATCAGTCCGTAGAGTTCGTCTCACCTAACGACCTCGCCGATATTGGAGGAAACTGAAAAGAGCAGAGTCAGAAATAATAGAACACTGAGAGGGGACACATACTAAGGTACCGAATAAATTGCTTTGTGTTGTTATAAATAAGTCTACCTTCTTCAACCGCTTTCTCTATCGTTGCAAAGTTTGAGTCCGCAAGAACCATGTCTGCGGCCAACTTGGCGACATCGGTACCACTGCCCATCGCGACACCAATATCAGCCTTTTTCAGCGCAGGTGCATCGTTGACACCATCCCCAGTCTGGATAGAAAGTATCAGCAACGCAACCGTCTACATGTCCGTGTGATCGACTCGCCATAGCGACAACCATACCCAAGCCCTGCAAAAGATCCACTAGCTTGCTTTTATGTCCAGGTTCTGTTCGACTGAACAAACTCGCCCTTTGCACAGCTGCAACCTTCTCCTCATAGCTCAAGGCATCCAACTCCCTTCCTGTATAGCTCTTTCCAGTCAAATCCTCGTCCTCTTCGAATATCCCAATCTGTCTGCAGATGGTCTCCGCCGTGCCTTTGTTGTCGCCAGTGATACAGATAACGCGGATGCCAGCAGCTTTGCAGTTTGCGACAGCCTCACGAACCTCCGGGCGTGGAGGGTCAAGCATGCCGACGACAGATACGAAAGTCAAGTTCTGCTCGAAGCGGGCGTAGTCCTTCGTGCTGTCAGAGTGATAATGCGCTGTATCGATATCCTGGACGTTGACGTATGCGAGAGCAAGAGTGCGGAGACCACCCGAACCATAAGAAGATGTACGTTCGAGAATTGCCGTTCGGAGCAGAGGCGTCAGCGGAATACTTTTACCTTGGACAAGGACGGACGTGCAACGTTCTAAAACAGATTCTGGGGCGCCTTTCACGAACAGAGCACCGCTGCCATTAAGTTTGACGAGGACAGACATCATCTTTCTGTCGCGTGAGAATTCGAAAGTGAGGAGACGGGGAATCGTGCGCTCGAGGTAGTCGTTAACGGCATTGGCACGGGCAGCCTCCGAGAGGTTAGAAGAAGATTTCGTGACTTCAGCGTCTCTGCTGCCAATTTTCTCAACAAGGACTTTGAGGGCGGCTTCTGTGGGTTCGCCAACATTGGTATACGAGGATTTCTCCTGTGGCAAGAAACCATGTCTGTAAGACGTCGTATCTCTCTTTGGTGATTAACCTGGGCATACCCCGTTATACACAACTTTGGCATCGTTGCACAGAGCACTAATCTCTGCAAGTCGTTGGATTGGGTCTAATTGAAGTTCGGCCTTACTTCCGTCAACGGTAGTGATTGCACCAATAGGAGAGTAGGTCGTTCCTTCCACAGTATACTCGCAAGGTGTACTTGTGGTTCCATCGATAATAAGAAACTGCACCAATGAGAGTCAGAGTGATAAAAAATCTTTTAATGGGGAGACAAACACGGCACACGCTCATCTGATTTGTTGTCAGAGTCCCAGTCTTATCTGAGCAAATGACATTGGTACAGCCAAGAGTCTCAACACTAGGAAGGTTCCTGACAATTGCATTGTTCTGTGCCATTTTCTTTGTCCCAAGAGCCAAACACGCAGTGATAACAGCCGCCAAACCCTCAGGAATAGCTGCAACGGCTAGGGCGACGGCAATTTTAAAGTAGTAGATTGCACCCTTGATTGCACCATGGTGGCTTGGGTCCCAGAAATGACGAATGTTGACAATCCATACTAGTATGCATATAACGGTTATAACCTTGGCGAGCTGGTCACCAAAATCATCAAGTTTACGTTTCAGGGGCGTCTTCTCAGATATCTGGGAGGTGATTGATTTGTGGATATCTCCGATAGCTGTTTTTTGACCAGTGAAAACTACCACAGCCTTCGCATTTCCATTTACAACGGTTGTTCCCTGCAAAAGTTGGTCGCGCAAAACAAGACGTCAAGGCAACAACTCACAGAGAAAAGAATGTTCGTCATATCCTGCTTCACCGCACCAAGATCCTTTACGGTATCAACCGACTTGTTTACACTCGTGCTCTCGCCAGTAAGGATAGCTTGGTCAATTCTGAAACTGCTCGAGGATACTGAAAGAAGTCTGGCATCAGCCGGTATTTTGTCTCCTACTGCTACAGTAATGACATCTCCCGGGACCAGCTCAGAAGCATGTATGCGGCGAATGCTACCAGAACGAACGACCTTGGCCTCATCGGGGCTATACTCTTTGAGTGCCTAAAGGGAATTCGACATCGACAAGAGGTGGAAAGCGTGTTCTCCTTACATCAATGGCTTTTTCAGCACTAGTTTCCTGTATCACACCGACCGCAGCATTTGCAACGAGGATGAGTAGAATGACAAGGGGTTCGACGAATGCACCGAGGAAAGAAGAGTCGCCAGAATCTTCAAATAAGGCCAGTACAAAAGATATCACAGCAGACGCCAGAAGTATCAAAACCAGCTGGTCCTTGAATTGCTCAATAATGAGTTCCCATAGAGGCGTAGGTGGATCTTCGGGCAGCTCTACGAGGCAGGTGAGAAAAGTGGAAAATTAAACTTATCACAAGACATGTAATGCACCATTTCGTCCATATATTTCCGCATGTTTAACAACTTGTTCGGGTGATAGTCCAGTATTCGCGTCAACGCCAAAGTGTTGGAGGATTTGCTCGGGAGAATGTGTCCATGGAGTGTCCATGACGGTCGACAGAGGCGAAAGCAAAGTGAAGAAATCACGAATGCAGTCGACAACCAGGAATTATAAGTCAATGGGAGAGAACGTGTAGAGGAGACGTGTAAAGGAGACGTGTTAAATAATTTGTTCAGATGTTCTTGATCGCCAAAAATGCGCACGTGCCGGAGTGACGTGGCTTCTTTGGAGGACGCGTAAGGCGAGTTTGGTCGCAATTTGAGGAAGTGCAACAGGAGCTGTACACCTAGTCAATCTTTGCCGTCAAAATGATATATGGTGTAACCGGAGGTCATGTTCGAGACCAATCACGCTATTGACTCTCACACTCAATGACTGGACCCTGAGTATTTCGTGTGCACATTACATGTAGGGAACACACCAGTCAACTTTCGATTAGCTATTGAGGCATACTGAGGTTGTTGAGAAAGAACGCAAATCTTGCGATAATGTACATCATGGATTCTGAACTGCCCCTGGTACTGCCGCTCGGCTGCATCTTGGACCCTAAGCGTTGCCATTTCTTCCAACGATCAGATTCATAGCGCAAGAAGTAAACCTGCGCAAGAAGAACTACGCATTCTCATCCCGCATGTGGTGATGGATGATGCAGGACGATGAGTCAAGCGATCTGAGTGCCACCTTACAAATAACCATCAACTGCTGTGTGGACTTCACGCTAGGTGACATCGTGAGGGATTGGTGAACGTATCGTAACCTCACTCATTCATTGCGGGGGTGGCCAGTCACAATGGGCAACAATTCATCGTCAGGACGTGGCCATCACGACGAGACCGTCGATTATGGATCG
Source organism: Termitomyces sp. T73sscA (assembly GCA_017657235.1). Taxonomy (NCBI): domain Eukaryota; kingdom Fungi; phylum Basidiomycota; class Agaricomycetes; order Agaricales; family Lyophyllaceae; genus Termitomyces; species Termitomyces sp. T73sscA. Next base: position 96,923 of record JAGGAP010000019.1, read on the forward strand.
CTTTCTCCTCAGGGCATCTATACTGGCCCAAGAGACTGGAATCAAGATATGGTTACGCAACTTATTTGTGCACGACGTTTGGCGCCTTTCTATAGACCTCTTGAGGACTACGACGAGAACTGGGACGATGACCAGATTCTTGCTGCAAGAAAGGTGCTGCCGACATCAGACCTCGATAGCCACGAAACCGTCACGCGCATAGAAACTCCAGCCTACTCGCATGCTCACGCGAAGGCGAACAAACGAATGGGATCTTTGAAAGAACCCAGCAAACCAGAGGCAGCGGTATACAGGGGAGCTGTTGAATGTCCTATTTGTTTCCTGGTGCGCCCGCCTCACTTCCGATTCCTTTGTTTTCATTTGTCTTATGGATGTATTGTAGTATTACCCGCCAAATATCAACCATTCCAGATGTTGCGACCAAGCGATCTGTACAGAATGTTTTGTGCAAATCAAACGGAATGAGCCAACTACCACGCATATTGTCTCCGAACCAGCCGCATGCCCATATTGCGTTCAAGAGAATTTCGGAGTCGTTTATACACCGCCACCATGGCGTACTGGTAGTGGTTTCGAAAATGTGAGCAACTTGTAGAACCATCCCAAATCAAGGTTTAAATACTTAGTTCTTTGATGTGGTCATGTCACAGTCGTTGTTTGCTGAATCGTCGAGAAGCCAGCAGCAAACACCGACACCATCTTACCCTACTCATAAACGACGTCAGAAGAGCTTCGGAGCCGACAGCCCGGAGGTTGTGACAACCGGTAGGCCTATTGATTCTATCTAGATTACTTACTTATCATATTTAGATCAAATTCGTCCTGACTGGGAAGCCAAGTTGGCTGCAGTTCGTGCAGCAGTTGCACGCCGTGCGAACCGAAGGATAATCATGCGCCAAGTTGGAGATAGACTCATTCCTGTCGGTGTGACTAGCGGGAGAGTCCACGCGCTGAGTCCGGAAGAGGCACAGGCCGAAGGTATTGACAATGGAGGTAGCAGAAGAACACGAAGGCGTCAGCAGACCCAGAATCAGAACTTCGAACAATTCCTTGGATTGGGCGGCCAAGATCTTGAAGAAGTGAGCATCTTTGCTATAGAGCCCATTGGTCTTGACTAAAGTTGCGCGGAAAGTTGATGGTAATGGAAGCTATAAGACTGTCCATGATTGACCACGAGGAACAGCAGCGCAAGGAGGCCGAGGAGAAGAGAAAGCAAGAAGTCGCATTAGCGACTGCAGCGGCTGAATCAGCTGGAACTTCAACCTCAGCTGCAGGACCTTCAACAGTGGATTCTTCTTCAGCAAAACCGACCAACGTCTCGCCATCGCCATCTACCTCTGCTTCTAGTCGATTTACATCCACCCCGCTTCCAGGAAACCCTCTTGATATCAACAGAGATTTACTCTCTCTATCGATCGGAGACAGTCACACTCCACTTCTACCCGGATCGGCATCGTCGAAGCGTCGAAGTCCATCTCCAGCTCCATACAACACCCGCAACGTCGCGTTGAGCACAGTTTCTCCTACTAGTGACATTCTAGGAGGTAACCCTTCCAACTACAGTCCCATTGCAAATGGGGAAGCCACCCGTGTATCATCAATACCCAAAGCCAATGCCACAAACACCACCTCACGTATAAATTCTAACGATTCCTCCCAGTCATCATTGTAGGAAAATCTGCCTTCATTGGATGTTTGGTACTTACGGACATTTCCTAGGTCCTAGAGTGACGCATGAAGAGCGCGCGACATAATTGAGAGGCATCAGTCTTTCATGGTGAGTCTCTGAATCTATCTTCAACCTCTAGGTGCTTATCTTTGCGGTTTCTCATTGACAATACTCCCTATTATTAGGTAAGGAAGGGTTAGAATTCGCCTCACCTGCTATTCTGTTTAATGCATTTGTTGATTACCATTCAGCACTCCTTGTAGCTCATTTAGAAATCTCATCAACTCCATCGTTTTCTGTTTTCTGTCAATCTGTTTTCGAATAATCTATCGTTATACATTTGACATCTGGACCAACAGAAATTTCCCGCTTGATATCTCAATTTTGTATCACCTGTTGCCTCGCTATTCCCAACGGTAGCATCTCAGAGAGTAACGCTCAAGAAATCCAGTTCGTTTTCAACATTATTACTGAACGAGCCTAAATTGGTTGGTAGTCTGAGGCGTGTCAGGTAAACTACATTCAGCGGGAAGTGACGGTTCGATCTCAAACACGACAGTCGCGGATAGTTGGTCTAATACCCGTATTCGCTTGAGTTGTATTTGAATGCTCGCAGGAATCGGCTTTAAGTCGACGTCAGACATGAATAGTGTGGCGTGACCTTTTTCAACGCAATCGAGCATTCGATAACTTGATGGTTTTGCGCAACTTATCCTTGGCTGACCTCATCTAACATGTTAATCGGCTCCTCATTAGGGGCTATCTGGTTCAGTCACTGGAGGCTACGCCACGGTCAAGATTGTGGAATTACGCTTCATGCCTTTATCACCTGGTCCGAAGAACACCATCAACAAACAATCATTGATTCTGTCTAGAGTTGAAAACCCTGTCATGTAATATAGCTTGTAGCTCCTGATTCTATAAATTCCGGGCCACCCAAAATGTTTATCCGATGGAATGGAGACTCTTTACTTGGATTTGCGTGTGTCCAAGAAATCATCACGTATGAAGCCGATTCACAGGCATGACCAAGCTTTAATAATTGACTTGATGATTCGTGAACAAGCTATATATAAGTACTTAGCAATCGAGCATAATGGACCCATTGCCAGCGGAAAAGAAGCATAACTAGTGATGCATGCTCTGCTGCTGTTTATCGCATTAATGATTTATGCAGCACTGGTAGCGTCAGGAGATCAAACGTCCAATGGGTCAAATCTGTCCTTGATAAGTGTCGTGTGGTTGTCATGTTGCAATGCAGCGTCCCATCGCCATTGATTGCTCCCGCGCGCTCATGCTTCATTCCAATCACCGCAGCATGATTTGTACACCCATAGTACATCTTGGTACAGCCCAATTACTCCGGCGAAGACGTTTGCGGCTGTTGGCGGTGATGAATACCCTTGAATCTCTGATATTTCCTATTACTGTCGCGTCTGACACTCATCTGCAATTTTTCCGGTGAATACCCGTGATACATACACAATTTCCAGGAGACTTTCCCTGAAAAGTCGTTGTGGCATAACCCAACTGATCGCGCTAAGTTAGCGAAGAGTCCAGTCATGGCCACACAGAGTACATGTGCGTTCGGGACCGGACGATTGCCTAGATCAGGATAACCTTCGAAATCACGCTGCCTCGGCAAATATAGGTTCCATACCAGACGTCAACATTTCATACCTAAGTCCTGAAACGAGTTCGAAGATCATACCGTAAGTACGATGTGGGTTCTCAATTCAAAAGAAGAATATGTAGTAGTGTGACAGTGAATGTTTTATCTGGGTCCGGGCAAACAATATAATTATTTTACAACGGAGTGACTGACACCTTTGTGACTTCAATACCGGGGTTGGAATACAAACGGAAGTATGAAGGCAAGTTGGTAGGCATAGAAAGTTTACTTTGAGTCTGCCCAGATGGGCTTCGCATCTTCTGGCCGCGCTTGGTTTGCAAGCTAAAGGAGGTGCGTATTATCATGATCGGGCGAGCCGGGTGTATATACGACAAGCGTCGGATAAGAGGCAAGCGTCAAGGAATCAGAAGGCGAGCGTTCATGCAACAAGCAAATGAAAGTAGAAGGAGAGACAAAATCAGATTAGGACGAGCAATCAGGATGGATAACTGGCTAACCTGCGCGTCTACTTGTTTCTTCATTTCAGCTTCGCGTGCTAAACGCAGAGCCCTGGCCGCATCGACTTTACGCCGCAAATCGGGAGCCATTTCCTGGATGTGAAGATTCAAGGTGAGTGGTACGGTGCTGCGGGAGCAAATCATGACGCGTTATGGTAAATGTAAGAAAACGCGCCGCATGTGTCCCGTGACGGATGCGAAATAACCACGAGAAGAACGGCAAGAATGCAAATGCGGAATCGAAGCCAGAAAGAAGAATAGAAGGATGCAACATGAAGAAAAAGAAGCCGAGTTTGATTGCTCACGTTGTACAATTGTTCTGGACTTGGTGTGGTAGCTGATGGGACGATACCGAGAATACCAAAACGTGAGCGCTGGTTCCGACAAGATGGCTGTCCCGCAGAATGCGCACCTTTCATAAGCAGATAACCTACTGTCATCACTGGAAAAAGTGTTGTACAGGACCCACGAAAGGAAGAGCGCATGGTGAATTGAACAGGATCATCGTATGTGTGGTGCAGAGGAGCGGGTTGTCACATGGGACAAGGAGTATTGTGGACAAGAAGAGGCGATAACCGTAAGGGTGGCATTAGAAGCAGATGACACAAGATGAGACATTATTCCGGCAGAAAGGGGATCGAGAGAACTCACGGCCTAGTGATGCACCCGTGAACCGTAGCCATGGGAAGCTCTGCATAGTCAAAGTCAAAGAACGACGTTGGAGGAACTATGTCACGACGTCACAGACTCGTGCAGATTAAATTACACTATTGGCTACTGTAGTCGCGAATCCAGAGAAGAAATCGAATACTGTATGTGCGTTGGGTAATGCATGTGTGTAGAGACGAAGAGCAAAAGTGAAATTCAACATGCTGGCCGCCCTTGGGCTTTGGGCGCAGACAGTTTCCTCACAAAGCCCCATAGCAGATCACTTGACTTGCGACTCTGCATCTCGATCTTCGCAAGCTCCTCCTCCCACTCCCGCATCTTGTCTGTTGGTCCTGCGCCCAGTCCAGAACTTGATACGCTCGATACACCCCTCGACACATTACTCCCATTACTGCTCCCACTTAGCGCCGCTGACATCTTCGGCGCAGAGAAGAACAAACTCCCCATTCCGCTCCTTCGCTTCGACAATCCCTGACTTGTCTCTGGCCGAGACGGCATCTTTTTGAGACCAGGACCCGGATTATCCTCTCTCCGTCTTCGAAACACGTTCTCCGCCTCACCGTCGTTCGAGCCATCCCCACGACGATATGATATCCGTTCTTGCACGCCCGTAAAATCAAACAATCTGTTGTCTCGTGGTCCGGCACTTGTATGCGGGCGTCGCGGTCTTGCATTGCGGCCGCCTGAGCCATGAATAGAACTGAGGCTGCCACTCTGATTCCTTGCTCCCTCTAACGCAGCCGGCGGTGGAGGTAAATCAGAATCCATCTCACGCCTGCTCCGCCGAGGAGACTTGCTCTTTGAGCGTGAACGTCCAGACCTCCCCATGTGATTTAGGAGTAGTTCATTATACTTGGATACAGCGTCCTTCCTTTCCACCTCGTTAGTGGAAACGATTAGAAGCTCTTTCTCGGAAAGTTCGATTGACTCTGTGCCGTTAGGCGAAGAGACACTAACCTGTGTAATTCGGTTAGAATGCGCCACCAAAGGTTGTATGAAATGGAAGAACCGACCTTGACGCGAGCGAAGAAACGGACGGAAACTAATTCGGATTGAATAGTCTCACCAATTGCCCATCGGCTTTGGGGCTTGGCTGCCGGCCATTGCAGAGTAACCGTCTTGGTCCAAACGCCTTGATCATTTCGAACGAATTGTCCCGTAGATTCCGATGCGGTAATCGAGGTAAGAACCAACTTGGAGGGAAGAGTCGAGGATGGCGAGAATGTGATTGGCACGGCTGGAGAAGCATGGGAGAGAAGGGGTCTATCTGAAGCAAAGGAGATTGATGACTGATATAGAGAATGAGGGGTGACAGTTGGATCCGAGGATATGTCAGATGAAACTGTCTCCAGACCACTAAATGCAGTAGGTGACGGTTCATAATAGGACGATGACGGCGTACTTTCTTTTGATGAGGACGAAGAACCTGGAGAGACTCGAGAGGCTAAGGATGGTATGGGAAGCGGTGAGGGAGTTACGTCGATGTAAGGAGAAGTATAGATTTCATTGAGTTGAATACGCCTTTCAATCATCACAGTTGCTGAGCGGATCATGACACTATGGTCCAAGGGCATGAGATGTATTGGAATAGACACGGTGTCAAGAGGTCCGATGGGGAAGGTCGGAGCATCAATGGAGTACCGTATTCGAGGAGCTTTTGGTTTCGTAGTCTGGTGGAGAAGAAGAGGTTTTACAGGACCTGGTGGAGACGGCTGGTACCAGGGAATATCGAAACGGACAAGAGGTAGCTCAAAGTGCTTCACCTGGCGTGAACCTACGGCGGTTATCGGCACATGGTGTAAGACTGAGAGGAAATGAGCACGAGACAAAAGAAAAGAAGACAGACGAACCAGCTTCGACTCTCCACATGCAGCGGTAGTCCACGAATATGGAAGTACTGAAACCTCCTACTCTTGCCGGTACGGTTATCCGGAATGGAAACTCAAGCTCGTCGATGGGGGCGTATTCCTCGCCGTCTGGTTTTGACCAGAGGACTTGGGTGTAGTCGACTAGCACGTTGGAGCAAAGCACACTAACGCGTCCAACTCGCGACTCGTAGCAACGAACAGAAACGGTGATTGATTTGGCGAGCAACTGCTTCGCGTCAACGTCGGCTTTTGTGCGTACGACTGGTCATGGGAGTGAGAAACGGATTGAGTACGAGGTGAGAGTGACTGACCCCCCTCGACCCGGACTGGAGTGAGGCCAAGATAGCCGACATGAGGAAAATACTTGAGCCCCTGGTTTCCTGAAAAGTGATGAGTGGGGGACGGGAAAGACGACGAGGTGCAGACCTTTTGAAGAGGAAAGGACTAGCTGTACCATAGCCGTGCAGGGGGAACTAAAGGAAGAGGTGATGGGCCATGTTGAATCTGGATAAAAGGCATTGCAATTAGAAGCGAGAGAGATCTGTCGACAAGTCTGCTTCTCCGGATATCATCACTTCTCCGTGCGAACAATCCCCGTGTCACATCCCTGTCACACGTATTATTCCATTTGTCTCCCTGTCACCCCGGTCTCCGGTCACATCCGGCCCAGTCACTCTTCTTCGCCTATCGTTGCTGTCGTCACTCGCGTCGTTCACCATGCCCTCCTTCTACATACCCTTCCTCCTGGGAGGCATGATTCTCACCGTGAGCATCGCATGACTCGTACACTCTATACTACTCCTCATACCTTTGTAGGGATCCAGCAATTCGCTCTGGAGCAAGTGGCAGGCGAGTTCACGCTCTATCACTTGGCTCGCATCGTTGATGGCAATCGCCTTGTAGGATATGCAATGTGTCGAGAACTGTTTAGATTCAAATCCGCACAATAGGGTGCTGTATGAGCAGCCTGTTTGGCAGACCCTCCAAATGTTCCGTGCGTCCCCCATAAAGCTCGCTGCACCTCTTGCTAATAAATCGTTCTAGTCGGAGAGATGCTCTGTCAGTCATACCGCCTAGCTGCCCAATGTACTACTTCTCACTCTTTCTTCTTAATCCCAAGGTTTTATCCCTGTACTCTACACGTGGTTTGCCGCATACCGTCAGGCTCCGGTCCACCTCCCACCCGATTCCGAACAGGATCCTCGTGTCGGTATCAAGCTCGGGACGTCATCCCAGACTCTCTCTGGCTGGAAAGTTTTCCTTCTCTGGATTCCCGCCTTATGCGATCTCACCGGCACCACCGTGAGCATTCACATATTTGGTCCGCGGTTTAATTTTGACTCTTCTTTCTCATAAGTTAATGAATATCGGCCTCCTATATACACCTGTCTCTATCTATCAAATGACCCGTGGCGCTCTTGTTCTTTTCGTGGGTATTTTCAGCGTCATATTTCTTCGCCGCCATCTTTGGCTCTACCAGTATGCTCTGTTCTTATCCCTAGACCAAATCACCCATTGCTGGCTTCTTAGATGGATCTCTCTCATTATAGTCATGACAGGCGTGGCTTTGGTAGGCTGGAGTGGTTCTTTAGTCAAAGAAGCCATCAAGGAGGCTATAGTTCCATATCTCACCCCCTTCATCAAGTCCAATCTGTCTACCTTTGACGATCCAGAGGCAACTCAGGTTCTTGTTGGTAAGTTATCTTCCTGCTCTGTCACCTCTGTCAACGGACAATCTGGGACATGTATCCAGGTGTCTTCTTCGTTCTGTTCGCTCAAGTGTTGTAAGCTTTCCCCCATATATCTGACTTTGAGCAATGATCTCAATTTATTACACACACACCAGTACTGCTACTCAATTTGTTATTGAAGGTTTGTCCTCTCTTTTTTCTTCAATCAAGTAAATAACCTACTTGTTTGCAGAAAAGATCATGGGTAAGTCGTCCAAATTCTAAACGGTCTAGGCCTCATTCATATCTATCGTAGAGCGCTACTCTGTCACGCCACTGATCGCAGTCGGTTTTGAGGGCCTCTTTGGGGCCGTTTCCATCCTTCTACTTTTCCCCGTCTTGTCTCTTCCATCCGTCTCAAAAATGTCGCCCTTCTTCGACCTTCCCCGTGGATGGCATCAAATGATTGACAACGCCTCAGTGCTATATTCTGGAATTGTGATCGCCTTCAGCATTGCCTTCTTCAACTACTTTGGTCTCAGCGTCACACGACATGTCAGCGCCACCGCTCGATCGTTGACTGACACCTGTAGGACCCTCTCAATCTGGCTTATTAGTCTTGGCCTTGGATGGGAGAAATTCATCTTCCCTACTTCTCTCTTACAAGTCACAGGCTTCTCTCTCTTGGTGTAAGTATTTTCAACAACACTTGAAGGAATAAGTTGATCAGACATATCTTATCAGATACGGCACGGTATGGAATTCTTATTTTCTTCAGCTGACCTTTGATCTTCATCCCTTATCATAGTTCTTATTCAACAATCTTATCTCGCCACCATCCTGTATTCCAGGTCCTCCCCCAGCGAGCAGTCCCGTCCGCATAACCGACGAAGAAGGGGAAGAAGCTGATGCACTGCTTTCTTCCTCTGTCCTCGACGAAACAGCCGCACTGCCCGCTGATCTCGGTCAAAGTGGCTTCGATGTGATACCTGAAGGCCATCATCTTAATCAACCTAAGCAGCACGCTCCTCAAGCACATGCATAGGTTTTTTGACCGTAACGTACGGCTTGCTTAATCTTCTGCTTGCCTCTTCGCTCTCTCGCCCTCTCCTTTTCAGCATGGAGCTGCTCATCACTGTATATATATATATATATATTGGTAAACATGTTCGGGCTTTTATTGAATCTAGAATGAAATCAGTCGTCTTGACGAATTTTATGACGTTCAAGATGGTAATTGTAGAATGTGATAGCCATACATGTACTTGTATATTTCCCTACCAAATCTATTGTCTCGATTTCGTTTTGGTGCGCGCGATTGTCGGTTTCATTAGTTATGGATCTCTCCCAGTTACTCGATGGCCCGTCACGCGACCATCAGCTTTTGGTGTTTTTGGAGGACTGACTGATGTCGTAGATCTTCGAACCTTGTCTGACATATCCATCAAATCAATGGTTCTGCTTGGGCTTTTTTTCCGGCAGCGTCTAGTAATACAGATGAACACGTCCGGTATACTTATTGCCCGATTCCTTCGTGATAGAATCGAAGTTTCGAAGTCAAAGGCTGCGAAAGTAATGGGCACGGATACACAATTTTGAAGTCACGATGTATGACACGCTTCTAACGAGATGACGCCGCAGTTGTACTCCTTCGCTCGACATCTCCTAAAACTCACGAAATTATAATTCCAAATAGGCGACTTCACTATTACACTCGTGGTTGGTCGGCGTTTGTACTAACGGGCTGCATTTTACAAGCCGAAATCTCACAATGCTGAAAATAGGTATATCATCGTCCACGATTCATCGAGTTTTTCGGAGACTCTATAAAAAAATTGACATGCATCCGTGACAACAATCTCCACATGGTCTTTCTCGGAAGTCAATGTATCCGAGTCGGCACGGCCGGTTCTTAAGTACACACATAGATGCATCGGGTCTCGAGCCCATGTGGACCCATGCGCGAGCAGACAAACGCCTCTTCGACTGTTTACCACTGGATGAGCTATTGCTCGACCACTATAGCCGGAAACACTCTTTGGCCTGGCTACTTTCACAGCGAATCATGGTATGTGTTGGTTGGCTCGATATCAACCCGATATGATACAAAGCAGAAGTTGATAAGGAAGCCGTATGTATGTTTTCCATTTAGGTCATACACCTACATATGCTCATGTCACCTCAAATGTTGGAATTTAAGGGGATATATGTTGAAAGTTGATGGGGCGCAAGAAGTCATCGAAACTAGGGTCGATATATTGTCAATCTGGGGTCAAAGAGCTACGAATAATCTTGCGAGTTGAAAGATGTGACTCTTGCCTGGATTACACATTTCATGTGACTCAACATATATGTTTCCAGAGCAAATAATGAGCTTAACCTCTTGTGAATTATTGTGCAGCTATCGAGCGTAGATCGATAGATATTGCATCCATTCGAATGAAAACAAGACCTGGTATTAGCAGTTATGAAATGGTTATATAAGAAATACGAGAACTTCAGAACTTCTTGTTTTTGATGGTTCAGAATTCCGACTGTTGCGGCACACCCTTTATGGGTCTTCAGTTAAGTTGTCGCCGGAGATCAGCTGAGAAGCTGAGAAGAACATCTCTTTGAACAGTCATGCGCTTTCAGACACATATGAGAAGATGTGGGAATGCCGATATCGGTACTACATACCTTCAAACGTTTTTAAACACTACCCAAGAGGAAATCTATTGCTCTTGTAGGGATACAAAGTGTCAGAAGAATAGTTATGTTTCATGGCTGTGGGATTTCAGGTATATTATTCGCATGCTTTTTTCTGCATGTGGGGAATGATGCAGACCTCAAGATATGAAGTCAGCGTGGGTGATGGATGTAGACTCGGAAAAAGAAATGTTAGTTTCTGTAAGTGTAATTACCGCGAGTGAGCACCCACACGAAGTGACTCAAGTACCTACAAAAGCAATGATCATATTCAGCAGCCTGCACATATCTCGAGATAATACGTACTGAACCCCAGGAGTCAAAGCTGATTCAAATGGGTTTATTGTTTGTTTTTATGTAACTGTAAATGGAAAGAATAAATATATATAAACTTAAATGGAAGTATTTGCCAGCTCCGGTGTCACGCCGGGTATCGCCGGGCGTGTGACTGATTCGAGCCGGGCCGATCATCTTCAGTAATAAGACATAATTGCGATTCTAATGTTCCTACTTTGGACGCCTGCTTCTGACAGTCCCCCATACCTGGATATCAATACGTAGTTATAGCAATGTACTAGCTTCTATTGAATGCCTTTAAACTAATGTGACCAAATATCAGCTGGTGATTATCATTTTGCTGCCTGCTTTTAGTCCATCAAACTGGGCGTACGACGTTTGTTTTTAGTATGTGAATGGTCATCGACATCCACTAGTTCAGCGGACAACAGTCAAATTTATCATATTTAACGCCGTTATCTGAGTTCAGGTTGTCCCTTGTTCTTTTCTTATTTCTCTGATGTCATCATAGACGAGAAGTGAGATGGTATGATTCTTTCTCGCGTTTGACTTGACGCGGCTGCAGACCGTCCTGATTACTCAAGTCAATACAGCTTCTCGACAAAGAGGAAATTTGCTATTATTATTGATCCTGTCTGCACAGGCCAAATCAATCAAATATCGTTAGCATGCGCGTATCCATCACAGTTGTGGCGAAGGCCATTAGTTCTCGGAGATGCTATGATTCCGATTGACATCTTGGTAATGGCTTCTATAAAGTTGCAGTTGAGAATTCTTTATTTTTAATTACAACTTCCTTGTTAAAACACATCTGCTACACTGTCTTCTCTCAAGCAGCCTTGTTTGACAGAAAAGCCTTGTGCGAACTCGTGCTTCCTGATCACCACCTGGAAGGCGTCTTCTCATCCTTCGACTTACACATCTTTCAAGTCCGTGGGGAAACAGGATGTCTACGCTAATTAGAAGTTCATTGTACCTCGTAATTCCTATAGTAGTCTAAACTGCGTCTTGTGCGCGTAAGTAGCCAGCATGCAACCTGCATTTCAGTAAGGAATTGGAACCTTTTATCGCTCATCGAGTGACGGTAGCTTCAATATACGCTGGACCGCAAATAGACCAAAGCATTCAAAGACTGGTCCTAGTCTCCGAATCCTCCGAATCTTCGTCATCACTGTCGCTCTCCCGTTCTTCTACGCTCTGGGTAGCAGCTTCCAACACTTGAAGGCGCCATCCAATTATGGATTTTGATATTTTTAGTTCTGCTGTTTGTTTGGCGAGAGCAATAAGAGTGGTCTCACTAGGATTTGTTTATTATTTTAGGTATCTAAAAATGGTGGGGAATAATCGCACCTCGCATATGCTTGGGCCCAAACGCAAAAGTCGTCCAACCAAATCTTGCTGTACACATAGTAGACCTCATGATGATCCAAAATTGCCTTCATTTCCAACAGACATCGAACTACTGTCCGTTTACCTCCATTTAAGAATCCAGCGACGTCTATGCGACATGCTTCTGCGAGGGAGAATGATCGATACAGAGGGAAGGCAAGGGAGCGTCGATATGATGTTGCTAGTGTATGAGTTAACTCATCTGTTGTAAATAGGAGGGGTTCTGTGAGAGACGCAGGCCCAGGATCAGGAGGATCAAGAGCTGAAAAGGCTGGTACAAGTGTTGACAGCGTCCACGCAGATTCGGGGGTAGGATCGCGTTGATTAGTGCGTGATTCATACGCGTAGGAAAATAAAATTGTTAGGAGAGTAAGATAGAGGTTATGTGTCTGCGTCGTCGTCGGAAGATCTGTAAGACACGATTAATGGTCAATTTGCGTCGAGGATCGGGTTTCTGACATTCTTTGCGAGGTAAGTGCAGCATTACAGCATTCTCTTCATCGGTGTACTTGAAATTCCCGCTATGATCAACATAGGGATGCTTCCACATCAGCAGCTCGCGAATATTGGCATCATCCACGTAATCTGCCCTGTAGAGATCAAGATACATTGGACGCCCACTTAAGAATCGGCCAGCGACTCACATATAATACTCTTCGTCAAATTTATCATCTTCATGTCTCAACCTTGTCTGACGACGTGCCGCAGCAGAACAAGTTTCCGCATGATCACCGAGCTCATCAACCTCATTCTCAGTATGTGTCACATGTCGAAAATACCCTGAGTGCATGTCTAGGAAGCCATAATACTTTTGTATAGAAGTGTTGAGTTGGGGCTCTTGTACTTCTTGCGGCAATTGCCAGTCGTTTTCGGCCGCTGTTGAGAGCAATTTCAACCGGAGACAAACATCATCGATGGAAATACTACCTTTCAGGATCTCCTCGCGCTCACGTTCTAAGGACAGAGCTTCGGTTCTCGAAACTAAATCAATTTCTCCACTGTAGCTATCCGTTGAGCTCGAGGTCTCTGATATCACTTCAATCACAGGATGGGGAGCAGTGGGACGTGGGGCTAGAAGTTTCGCAAGAAGATCTAGATCATCAAAGGTCTGGCCGGGAACTTCTTTGGTTAGGGTGACCGTAAGATATCCCGAGCTGGGATCGTATTGCGCAGATGAGGCATCATCTTCCAACACAGGATAAGTGAAATTGAGCCTTAGAAAATACGGATTTATGTGGACAGAAACAAGCGATCCGTCAACGTGGATTTCGACATCTGCCGCCTACTTCAACGCGTCAATTGGTGAGTAAATGGTATGGTAAATGGGATATGTATACCCGAACAGAAGGGCAGTATATAGAGATAATCAAGGAATCTTCTGACTGGCTGCAACTGAAACGAGGAGTTATCATTGTGCCTTCGAGATGATTCGGCAGTGGTGATCCAGACCCGGGTGTCAAGTATCTTGATCGCTGTCGCGTCTCAGGCAAGAAATTGTCACAGTCACTGACGCCCTGCGTTATATGAGATGGCCGGGTACTTCGAAGATAGTCAAGAGGGGAAAAATATCATCACCGATATCAGGGTTTAAAACGTTTAAAAACAAGCTCGATCGTCCTCATTGAGTCATTCCCCTATCGATTCACCTATCTATAATCTATACAACCGTCTAGCATGGATCCTTCAGTGCGCAGAATTGGTTTATTTGCTTTATGACGCTCGATCGCTGAACGGCTCGTTCCCCCAGAATTTACCAGCCTATCCTTCCCTTGAAGCAATTGAACAACTAATCAATGTCGAAAAACGAGGCAATTGTGTTCCAGTCTACATCGAACTACCCGCAGATCTCGTTACACCATGCATGGCCTATCTTCGTATAGCCAAGGAGTCGAAGTACAGTTTCTTGCTTGAGTCCGTCATTGGCGGAGAGAATGTCGCTCGCTACAGTTTCATCGGTGCAGGTTAGCCCTTTACGAATTGGTTACTCAGGAAATTACTTCTTAACATGAATCTTACATAGATCCCTTCAAGGTAGTCAAGACTGGTCCCAATGAAGAGGTTACTGGGGACCCTATGGTCGCACTCCAGAAAGAACTTTCTCTCTATCAATATGTTAAACTTCCAGAAGTACCTACCTTCACTGGTGGAGCCATTGGATATGTCTCCTATGATTGCATCCGGTATTTTGAGCCTAGGACTGCAGCAGATCTACGTGATACCCTCAAATTTCCAGAGGCAACCTTCATGTTCGTCGACACGCTTCTTGTCTATGACCACATGTTTCAAACCATCAAGGTAATCTCTCACGTATTCGTCCCTGAGGAGAGTGGACAGGTGGATCTGGCTTCCGTTTACAACTCGGCCGTTGTAAAAGCTCGGCGGCTGGCTAGATTGCTACTGAGTTCTACTACTCCCGAGCCTCCTCAACCCCCAATTACTCTAGGTAACGAGAGTGTCTCTAATGTCGGTAAAGAGGGGTACGAAGGATTTGTTTCGAAGCTCAAGGAACACATTATTGCTGGAGACATCATTCAAGCGGTACCATCCCAACGCTTGACCCGTCTGACTGCCTTACACCCTTTCAACGCATATCGACGCTTACGCCAGGTGAACCCCTCGCCATATATGTTCTTCCTGGACTGTGGTGATCTTCAAGTTGTGGGGGCTAGTCCTGAAACTCTTTGTAAGGTGGAAAAGAATGTTGTATACAATCATGCGATCGCGGGTACGACGAAGCGCGGGAAGACGCCCGAAGGCATTTATTACATCCTCATTATAGAACTCAATATGCAAGACTAACTTCTACATAGAGGATGAACAATTGGGAGCTGAGCTCTTGGCTTCTGAAAAAGACCGAGCGGAGCACATCATGCTCGTCGATCTCGCGAGGAATGATGTGAATCGTGTTTGCCAACCACCCACTGTCAAGGTTGATCATCTTCTGAGGGTGGAGAAGTTCAGCCACGTTATCCATCTGACATCTCAGGTATCAGGCAAACTACGTGAAGGACAAACGAGGTCAGACTCCTGTCAATGCGATGATGTCTGTGACTGACTCCTGCTGCAGGTTTGATGCCTTCAGATCAATTTTCCCAGTTGGGACTGTGTCTGGGGCGCCTAAAATCAAAGCTATCGAGATTATCTCATCACTGGAGCAAGAATGTCGAGGAGTCTACGCAGGTGCGGTCGGCCGTTTCGATTTCGCTGATGACGCCATGGACACATGCATCGCAATCCGAACGATGGTTTTTAAAGATGGTGTTGCGTACCTACAAGCTGGTGGCGGGATTGTTTTCGATAGTGTGGAGGAGGACGAATATGTTGAAACTCTGAACAAACTGAAAGCCAATGTAAGAGCACTGGAAGATGCAGAACGTAAGTCTTCCCTCGGTCTCTCACGAATTTTGCTGAGTTGTCGTTGTCTTTGCAGTATATTGGTTCAATCTCCAGCAATCCAAGTAATAAACGTTATGCCAGCAATCCAAGTAATAAACGTTGTGCATCTATATAGAGATTGTAAACTATGATCTAGCGTGATAATAATTTGGTTTATTCCTTTTCCCCTGTATTTCTTCCAACCTCTTCATGTTTGTTTCATAGATAGCGACCCCTTCCCTCCCAGCAATGCTCAAAACACCTCCTATGATTTCCGCTGTTCGCGTGCTTTCGTCATTCGCAGGTATGGGATACATTACGATACGGGGATCAACATTGGAGTCGACAATGGCAATCGTTGGAACATGTTCAATAGCACATTCGCGGATGGCGTTGATGTTCGAGAGAGGATTGAAAAGGATGACCAGGTCTGGGACGACTTTGGTTCCATGTACGACGTCAAGACCAAAGAGGGGAATTTTGTTAGTCAGAGTACCGGGAAGCCATCGGTCACCGACATGGAAGCCCTGGGATCCTAGTCGGCTGGCTGCTTTTTGGACTATGGGGCGAAGGTCAGGTCGCGTGCCAATGAAGACAATTTGGCCGCCCGAGATGGCGATTGCGCGGACAAGGTTTGCGGCGCGTCGCAGCATGGGCAAAGTTTGGTCAAGATCAATGACGGTGATCCCTGCACGAGTACCATACGCATAGGGAACAAAATTTGGATTCATTCGCGAGGCGGAGTGACCGAAGTGTGCGCCAGAGGCGAGAAGGGCGGATATAGTGGCATGCGCAGCCGGTTTATGCAATCCATCACGCGGTTTGTAAGTGTTCTTCGCACTCTGCGTCGACCCATACTTACTGAAATCCTTAACTAGAAAAGAATAGGTCAGTCATACTGGGATTTTGGCGGAGAGCTTCACTTACTCAGGAAGTCGACATGTGAACGACGAAGCTGAAGATCTGTCCAGTCGTCCTCTGTCTCAATTTGCGGATTAGACGCTGTTTCCAAGGATCTTATGGAGCGCTTGATTGGACTCCTTGCAACAGCTCTCGAGGAGCTAGAGGCCACTGCAGCCAACCATGGACGGAGCATGAGTTTTTGGTATGTGGCTGTGCACAATTCCACACGAATTGCTTACCTCACCAATCGATTTTTTTTCTTCATCTTCGCCCCCCAACCACCACCCACCACCACCCTTTCTCTTTCTTTCTCTTTCAACCTAAAAATGGAGGACGCGTTCGACGGCGCTATCGGTATTGATCTCGGCACCACCTACTCGTATGCCTTTCCGTCTTTCCCTTAAGGATGGTCTGATCAATTTTCTCCTTGCAGTTGTGTTGGTGTCTGGCAAAACGACCGAGTTGAGATCATTGCCAATGACCGTGCGTAGATCGTGCATGCATCAGTTATCGTTTGCTGACAAGTGACGTTGACAGAGGGAAACCGCACGACACCTTCATATGTCGCTTTTTCCCCTGAGGAGCGTCTGATTGGTGACGCTGCCAAGAACCAGGCCGCCATGAACCCCCGCAACACCGTCTTCGATGCTAAGCGTCTTATTGGTCGCCGTTTCGAGTATGTTTTCTTTTCCCTTTTCTTCGTTCAATTGCATTGACGGTACTATTCTCAAGTGACCCTGACGTGAAGAAGGTCAGTCAAGGCTGAGTGTATGCTGTAGTCAATTTTCAACTCTCCTTTAGGACATGTCTCACTGGCCGTTCGAGGTCATTGAGAAGGATGGTTCTCCCCTCATCAAGGTGAATTACCTTGGTGAAGACAAGACTTTTAGCCCGCAGGAAATTTCCTCCATGGTCCTTTCCAAAATGAAGGATATCTCTGAAGCCAAGCTGGGCAAGACAGTCAAGAAAGCTGTCGTTACGTACGCTGTCCTCGCTTTCTGGTTGGATTGATTCTAATGAAATACCTTACCAGTGTCCCCGCCTATTTCAATGATTCTCAGCGTCTGGCTACCAAAGATGCGGGTGCCATTGCTGGCCTTGATGTCCTCCGTATCATCAACGAACCTACCGCTGCCGCCATCGCCTACGGTCTTGACCGTCAAACAAAAACTGAGAAGAATGTCCTCATTTTCGATCTCGGAGGAGGAACTTTCGATGTCTCCCTTCTGAATATCAGTGGCGGTGTATTCGCCGTCAAAGCAACCGCTGGTGATACCCATCTTGGCGGTGAAGACTTCGACAACGCGCTCTTGGAGCATTTCAAGAACGAATTTAAGCGCAAGACCAAACTTGATATTTCTGACGACGCTCGTGCCCTCAGGCGCCTCAGGAGCGCTTGCGAGCGTGCCAAGCGTACTCTCTCAAGTGTCACGCAGACCACTGTTGAGGTCGACTCACTCTACCAGGTTAGTGAACCAATTTGAATTTTTGAGGGAACATGACATTTATTAGAATTTTAGGGTGAGGACTTCTCGGCGAACATCACCCGTGCTCGTTTCGAGGAAATTAATGCCGCTTCCTTCAAGTCCACTATTGAACCTGTTGACAAGGTCCTTAAGGATGCTAAGATGGCGCGTGAGAAGGTCGATGAGATCGTTCTTGTCGGTGGTTCAACCCGTATTCCCAAGATCCAGACCCTCGTGTCGGAGTTCTTCGGTGGTCGTCAACTGAATAAGTCTATCAACCCTGATGAGGCTGTTGCCTATGGTGCTGCTGTCCAGGCTGCCGTCCTCACAGGCCAGACATCCGAGCAGACCAAGGACCTCCTCCTTCTTGATGTTGCTCCTCTCTCTCTCGGTGTCGCCATGCAAGGCGATGTCTTTGGTGTCGTCGTTCCTCGTAACACCCCCATCCCTACCAACAAATCACGTACCTTCACCACCGTTGAGGACAACCAGACCACTGTCACTTTCCCTGTGTAAGCACGACTTACTGTGAACTGGAGAATCTTGTGCTGATCTGATCACTAGTTATGAGGGCGAACGAACTCAGTGCCGTGACAACCGTCTGCTCGGCGAGTTTGAGCTTACCGGTATTCCTCCCATGCCCCGTGGCCAGGCTGAACTCGTTACCACCTTTGAGGTTGATGCCAATGGTCTCTTGAAGGTTTCCGCCATGGATCGTGCTTCCGGCCGCAAGGCATCCATCAGTATGTTTTATTCATTCATTCGATATCATCCCTTCTCATACCATCATATCTAGGCATCACAAACTCTGTTGGCCGTCTCTCATCCGCCGAGATTGACCAGATGATAAAGGATGCTGAGCAGTTCAAGCAGGCAGACAAGGAGTTCTCTGCTCGCCACGAGGCAAAATCCGATCTCGAGGCTTACATCCACCAAGTCGAGAGCACCATTACTTCGCCTGAGATTGGCATGAAGCTCAAGCGTGGAGCTAAGTCTCAGGTTGAGGCTGAGCTCGCACGGGCGCTTGAGAAGTTGGAGATTGAGGACTCGACCGCTGACGAGCTTAAAAAGGCACAACTCGGTATCAAGCGTGCCCTCCAAAAAGCCACCGCTGGCATCCGGTGAACTCGGTCTTGATATATTGTCGTACTTCCACATTGCTGTCTCTCTGTCGTTCTAACGTGCAAAATAAAGTCTCGTTGTATGTTTTGCGTCTTATGGAGTGATTGATTGCTCGACAAGGTATAAAACAACGTTCATTGTTACGACTGCGATACAACCTTATGGATACGTAATCCAACTTCCATTGTCCAAAGTTCTTCGTCAGCACCATCGCATAAGGCCTTGTCTGCTTCAGCGAATACGAGTGCGCACTTCGACTTTTGACGACCATTCAAGGTAGGATGGAGAATGACGAGGTCATGTAACTAGAAGGTCCGGTCAGAAAGAACGTTACGCGAATATGCAGGAATGCATACTTGGGAGAGTATTTGGGTGGCAGAGTAACCTTCTCTCATGAGCTCCTTCACTTTGCCTTGAATGGCATCAAATGAACCATTCTTCCTTTTTGGTGCCTCATCAATGTACATGCCACTCTCTATCTCAATACCGAGCGTCCATGCAAAATCGTCGATGACGACTTCGGGGACAACACCTGCGATCTCCTGGATATCTCCAGGCGTTATATTTGTCGGGGGATCCGTCGAGGATGCTAGGCGTGATGCAGATTGAAGGTACGTAATCGCACGACGCAAATCTCCTAAGGATGTGCTGATGAGGGCATTGATAACTGGAGTGTCAATGTCAATTTTCTCGGCCTTGGCTATCTGAGCTAGTCTCGAAGTCGATGACGATGAGTCTAAGGGTGTAAAGCGAAACTTTGAGCACCGCGATGCGAGTGGTTCTATTATTCTACAGTATGGAATCAGTCGCGTAATTGAAGGAAGGCACAAGTACCAACCTAGTGACATAGTTACATACCAAGCAAAATCTCGTTATGTGAGCGTATGTTTCCATGATACGTCGAAGGGCGCCTTGAGCATCTTGTGTCATCGAGTCTGCCTCATCAAGAATGATTATTTTATATGGTGGACAGGGATATGTTTTTCCATCAGAGGACACGGTTTGGGCGCGAGGGGTTTGACGGGCGAAGATCTTGATTTTCTCACGAACTATAGTTATACCACGTTCATCGGATGCGTTAAGTTCTAATACACGGTTCTTGAAATTATCTGGGCTGTAGAATAGCCTTAAGGTGGCGTTGCACAATGCATTGCCACTGCTCACCCAAATAGTTGGCGCGCCAGAGCAAGAATGGTCGATGTTTTCCCTGTTCCCGGAGGACCGTAGAACAGCATGTGGGGAAGCTATGCCAGACTTAGAAGTGTCGTTTCTTTGCATGTTCAACGTACATTTGTCGACGTCAAAGCCTTCTGCAGGACTGTGACGGTGTGCTCCTGTGCAGATACATCGTTGATTGTCCTTGGGCGGCTGTGGGAAGTCAGCAACCAAGCTTAAGGAATCTTTCATAACTCTCTTACTATTTCTCAACCCAGGGCTGGAGCGCCGGGTCAACTACATGCTTCTGCGTTGGTTTAATGGACGCGCCCTTGGTGTTGAAGAAAGACATTGTATGTATTTGTCACGAACGCGTGACTCGAGACGATAGCAGTCACGTCGCGTTCTTCTCTCTATTTTCTTGTTCTCCGTCCTCCATCATCCGGATTGCTGCGGAAGGACTTTTGGTTGCCATGTCGGGTAAGGAGGATAGTCATCGTCTGTGAATATATCTTTTTCCCTGTGGTTCCACTCACTTGCATTGCAGTAACTGTGGCCGCCAGTGCCAGCGTAGAGCCCGAAGGCAAGTACTACGCGATCTTCTGGCCTTGATCACCTAATCTGATGCGCAATGATGTGTAGAGAAGCCAACTCGACCAACTCTGGTCGAATTGAAGAATGGGAAGGTGCAATTCAAACAGAAATGTATTTCGTTTGAGAAGCAGTCGGAGACACTTCAGGGTTAGTTATACGGCGCTGGTTACTGCCTCTTTATCAGTGCTCAATAGACCTTGGACTTAGAAATCGTTCGATTTCGTGAAATGCTCGAAGAACGAATTAAGCAGCGAGCTTCTCCCCTACTGGCCATACCGGAGGAGCACTTACCACTCATCGTCAAATTGGCCCATGAAAGGTGCGTATTCTGATGCTCCTACGAGGGTAGGCCAAACAAATAATCCATCATCCAGTGATAAAACACTACCTGCGCTTACCAAACATATACGACAAGGATTGCTTCCGACGCAGGATGACGATGAAGAAGAAGGCGGTACAGCAGTAGCACAAGTAGCGCTACCCTTGAATGCAGTTGAGACTGCCATAAAAGCAGTTATGCAGCGCAACAATTACGGCTTGGATACCATTGGTGGAGGAAAGGCGCCTGCAGCTGTGTGCATTTGGAGATGGGAAGTTAAGGACCAACATCGAGATTGGCTTCCCAAAAATGCCAGAGAGAAGGCCGAAAGCCGTTTGACAGAAAGGGTCCAGGTAAGTAGCACGTCGCAAATTATCTGCATGTTTTTACAATCTTCCAGGCCAAACAAGATTTACTTGCCATCTTTCAATCACTCTCTCAGGACGCGAAGGACGCGATACTGGACCCGAAGGGTGTAACCAAGCTTCCTCAAAAGGAACTCAATGTGATCGAGTATCAACCGGCGCTTGAAGGCAAAACCACGCCACAGTCAAACCAGAAACAGAAGAGAGACTCGGAGGAGACTGACTCGGTGTGTCTTCCAATGAATATCTCTTTCGGGTCAGTGCCTTATACCGAACATCAGAAATACAGCACTATCAAGCCTCCGCGAGCTCCAAAGCCAATTGACCCAGTCAAGGCACTTAAGGTACGTTACGTTTCATTGTTGTCTTTCACGCCTAGCTTACAAGTCATGTAATAGGAACAGGAAAAATCAGAAAGGAAAGCTGCGAAAGCCGAGAAGGAGAAGAAGAAGAAGGATGCTCAAGATAAATCGCGATCCATCATGGCAAACTTCTTTTCAAAACCCAAAACCTCTTCGCGAACTCCACTCAAAGGTGACGCTGCTGTTGCCGGACCTTCAAATCTCACGTCCGAATTCGAGAAAACGTTCAAGCCGTTCATCCTGAAGAAAGATACAGAGCTTGCTCCTGTAAACTGGTTTCAAGAATCGAACAAACGCAACAAGAGGTCGTTACCGAAGATACACGACGGCGTCATTGTTGTTGACGATGAAGATTGTGATCGTGATGTAGAAGACATGATGCTCTCTACTGCGACTGTCGCAAATATGAGCCAAGCCGGTAGGCAGTTTCGGTTCTATATCCTATTGTATGTAATAGTCATACTATTCTTTTCTCAGAGCATCTACTGGCTGTTGTATCCTCTTTATGGTCACCACCAAATGGCACCCTACGCCGACACTCCTTACTAGATCGTGATCCGCGTCTAAAGACTTATAACCCTCTTTATGTACGTGACATCGTCTCCAAACTCTCTGATGCAGAAATAGAAGGGGATGATGCCGCCGTGCGTTCCTTGCTCTCTCAACTTAGAAATCGTTCTCTGCTACCGGCAAAAGTTCTCATTTTCGCCGAGGATAGACGTCCAGGTTATTTTGGAACTTGGACACGGAGTTCTCGCATTATAGGACCGCGGACACCATTCGCCAGGGACGTTCTCGTGTTTGACTATGGATATGACAGTGGAGAGGAGTGGGAAGACGAGCCTTCTGGTGATGCCGATGATGTTCATGACGACGCAGAGGACGAAGAGGACGACGATGACGCAGACTCTGACGAGGACGGTTGGCTTGTTGATGATGATGAGGTTGTTGAGGTCTCTCTAGAAGACATGGATCAGTTGGACCTATCCGACTTGCCTGTCCTTCCCTCGAAGCGGAAGGCAGAAGATGGAGAGAAAAAGACGGCGAAGAAGAGGAAAGTTGTTACTCCTCTCATACCTTATGTTAAAGGACCAAGCTGGGAAAGCTCAGTTGGCCAGAGCAAATATAGCATCTTTGACCAGTACAGGATACAAATATTCAATGGTAAGTGTATTACAGAATGTGCGGAGCAGGAATTAACATTTTCCCCTCCAGATACCCCTATATTTCTCGATCCTTTCACCTTCGTGTCGACTTGTATCGAAGACTGTAAACGCGAAACTAAGACCGCCTCTCCGTTGAACAAGCCAATCGTGGGGAACGATGGCGTCTTCATTGTTCCCAGCCTCCCCAACCGTTTGGTTCAGTCGAACACACCCCAGCATGCTTCCAGTGCAGCATCATCGTCTTCGGCAGTAGCTTCTGTTCAGCTAAAGAAGGCAGCTACTCCCAAACAACCCTTTCCTGACCAGCATCTTCCTTTTGTCCTTCAAAAGATCACGACGCTTCAGACTGGTAGTTTCAACTTCCTCGTCGAGACAATACATCGGGACCTGCGGGAACACAAGGTCAAGAAGAATATGATTGAAGCCAAAATCAGGGAGGTTGGAGAAAAGTGTAAGGAGAAGAAATGCTGGATTGTGAAGCCAGGCAATCAGGTTAGTTGCTTATTTCCTCAATGTTATTAGCACAAGTAACTTTGCGTGTAGATTCAATCCTGAATATTATTCTATGCATCATTTCTTTCTCATTAATTTTTCCTGTATGTTTTTATTCTTTACCACCCTCCTGTAATATGCAGATTGATACCATTCAGATCTATATACATAGTTAAAGGCAATAATGGAAGCGATATAACTTGTACTAGTCAGTGGGCAGGAGATGATCCTGGACACACTTGAGAGTGACACATATTTTCCTGTATGCGTATTGATCACGACGAGGCAAGCTTCCAAAGCAATCGAGATTGCTCAAAGTTTCCTTTCTGTCCATCCATTGGGACTACGTGGAGGTCGCCAGACTGGGTACCTGTAGTTTAGTTAGGAACTTTACTACAAATTTCCAAGAGCGACTCCGTACTATGAACGACCATCTTCACCAGAACACAGTTCTTATTGAAGACAGGTTCAAATCCCAGCTTTTCGTACATTCGCAAACGCAGACTGACTTCTGTCAGTTTTTAATAGATCCAGCACCAACTTCAACTTACGCAGAACCACCAAGTTCTTTCTGATGTTCCAAAGCAGGGTCGTATTCTTCTAACCGGCGCGCGTCGTCTTTGAGCTTCGTGAGTTCGGCTTCTTGGCTCGCCACAAGGCTCTCCATATCACTTATAGACTTCATAAGATCTAATTTAGTCCTATCAAGTTCATTGAGCGCCCTAGCATGCGCCTGTTCTGAAGGGACGGATGCAGGGCGCTTTGATGATATTCGAGCTGCTTCCAGTAGCTTCACGAGTGCTGTCCATCTTTGTTAGTTTGAGCACAAATTCTGCCTAGGCGGATTGGAGATCAGCTTACTTCTCATGTTTCCCTGAGCCTCCTCTATCTCTTTCTTCCTCCTTGATTCAGTCATTGATATTTTCTCCTCAGCCGCGACAATGGTCAAGTAATCTTCTTCAGGGTCGATGATTGGAAGCATATCACGGATGGCCTTGCTATTTAGGTCGAATCAGCTTGTTATCGACGTTACATTGCAGGAGGGACTCTTGCATTGCCTCGTGCACGTCGATGGACATTTTGGTTGTTGAAGTGATTGGAATTTGAAATTGAACAGCGTGGTCCGTTCGACGTGACTATCACGTGATGCAACTGTCGGCAAGTGGTATCTTACTGGGAATAGTTAATGAATTGAAACTCCTACCATAATGAACTCATTCCGAACCGTCTGTTTCTCTAGGATTTAAGTATAAAAATATCGCATGGTCTATTGTTGTTGCAAGCTCAGGACGACAAGTATCCGTGTATTTTCAAAGCAATAATCCATGCAATGTATGATATAGCTGTCAGTGCTTATTTACTGTCGGGAGTTTGAGCCATAAGCTAGGATGACAAAACGAGTTAAATCCGTTTTCAAGTCTGTAAACGATATTCCCCTGTGATTCGCAGATAACTAATGTGTGCAATTACTCTAAGTACTTGACACCGAGAGGTCTTGACATGTAGATTATCTATGCAAGAGCGGGACTATGCGGGTCCAACAGAATATCAAGCCACAGTGGAGTCAACTTTAATGACAATCTTTCCTGTCGCGCGTTGGGACATAAGTCTTTCGTAAGCCTTGAGGGCTTCGTCGAAACTATAGACTGAGTCCACTGGAGGAGTGATAGAACCTACAAAAATCTCAGACGAGATTTTGAGGATTGTGACTGGCAGCACGTACCATCCACAATCATTTGCCGAATGGCATCCAGTCTTTTCTTCTTGTGAACTAGCATGTAAATCCTATAAACGTATTCTTCTCATCGCCAGTTGAGAAAATATTCAACAGCGTACTTATAACGCCTTTTGACGCCACCAAGCCAACCGGGTCTCAGGTAGGCCGAGAAGACGGTGGTGAGCATCTTCCAGATTTCTGGTGGAGAAAAACTCTTGGGCATTGGGCCAGTGGAAAGAAAGATGCCATTCGGAACCAAGTATGCAGGGCTGTGTGAGTAAAGGGAGATATCGGTCAAGGCAACGGCATCTAATATAATGTGAAACTTTGGCGTTGGAGGATTGGCTTCTAAGTATTTGTGAAGAGGAGATCTCGTGTAGTCAATGAACTATGGCTTTTTGCATGACGATAGCATGAGAGAGAGAACTATGAAACAAACCTCATCGGCACCCATCTTGCGAACAAAGGCCTCGTTCTTTCCGGACGCGGTAGCAACCACCCTGGCGCCTTTTGCCTTGGCAATTTGGATGGCATAAGCGCCGACCGCAGAACTTCCTCCATTAATCAGAACGCTTTGACCTGCCTCGAGCTCCGCAATATCAACGAGTCCTTCATAGGCCGTCTCTGCAACTAGAGTTATTCCAGCAGCTTCTACAGGTGATATATGGTTTGGTCGAATGACAAGGTTGTCTGCAGGCATTCTAACATATTGGGTGAGGGCACCTTGCCGGATGACCTGTGAGAGCTCTTCAGAATTTCAGAAACGGAAGGAACGCATATTACAACGTGCATCTTACCGACAGGGATGAACCCAAAAACCTGATCACCAGCGGAAAACCGCGTGCCATTACCATCGACGATTTCTCCAGCTAGATCATGTTCTGCGGGAAGAGGTCGTCCAGAATGCGCAAAAGTAGGCAAAAATTTCATGAGCTTATATCCACTGGAAGACACAGGTTCGAAGAACATCAAAAGAATTGTCCGTGAAACTCACACTGGATTGAGCGCAGCTGCCTGGACTTTAACAAGCACGTCTCCAGGCTTGAGCTGAGAAGGAACAGGCCAATCGGACCTCAAGGAAAGCGCCTTTGCTGGAGGACCCGTGCGCTCGACAATCCATGCGCGCTGTGTCTTTGGGAGGTCAGCCATAGTGGTAAAGGACAAGAAAGGCCAAGCCAATCAAGACTTGAAGAGTCTCACAGGTTGACGTCAACCAGCGCTTCTGCCGTAACCTCCGTGACAATATATCACGTGACGTGTCGACGATAATTGGAATCCACAACTTGGCCCTTTGCCCAGCTTGCACCACGACGTGAACGCGTTTCGCGACGTCACATTTCCTACCGCATCTCACACTCTATAGGCATAGACTGGATAATCTTAATTCATCTGTCCTGCCATCATGGAGGTCAGACCCTTATCGCACTCCTAATACATGGATGACTGAGCATCTATTTTCGTAGGGTATACTCGATTTCTCGCGGGACTTGGACGTCGCTCTGTTGGACAAGGTTGTGATGACCTTCTACACTGGTGCTGGACAGGAGGTGCACTCGTTTACGCGTTTTCCCGGGCGAAATCGCTAATCTGATCCCTGTGCCCATCTAGCGCCAATTAGCTCAACAGGTCCTCACCCAGTTAGAAGAACACCCGGATTCATGGACAAGAGTGCCAGATATCTTGGAACGATCTTCTTTTCCTCAGTCTAAGGTTCGATCTTCTCCTTTTCGGTTCACGCTCAATCACTCAATCGATTTGCAATAGTACATCGGCCTGCAGATTCTGGAAAAACTCATCAACACACGATGGAAGACTCTGCCTGATGGCCAACGTCAAGGTGTGCTACTTCGTTCCTGCCGACCCTACATTCGCGCTTACCCCGATCCTGATAGGTATTCGGAATTTTGTTGTTGGAGTAACTGTCAAGGTCGCCTCCGATGAGGTTGCGATGCGCAAAGAGAAGGCTTACATCAACAAGCTCAATCTAGCGCTGGTTCAGGTACGTCTTACCTAGGCGTAATGACTGAATTTAATGTCTCCCACAGATTCTCAAACAGGAATGGCCTCATAATTGGCCGAATTTCATCACGGAACTTGTGGAGTCTTCTAAGACTAATCTTTCTCTCTGTGAAAACAATATGGTTATCTTGAAGCTTCTTTCCGAGGAAATTTTCGATTATTCAGCTGAACAAATGACACAAACTAAAATTAAAAATCTAAAAAACCAGATGTGTGGCGAATTCTCGGAAATCTTCAAGTTGTGCTCGGAGGTCCTGGAAGAAGCACAGAAAACATCGCTGATCAAGGCGACGCTGGAAACGCTTCTTAAATTCCTGAACTGGATTCCACTGGGATACATTTTCGAAACGACGATAATAGATCTTCTTTTGAGCCGTGTATGTGGTCTTGTTCATCATGCGTGACTTGCTTTTCTTACTTTCTCCCAGTTCCTTGAAGCCCCAGAATTTCGCAATGTTACGCTTAAGTGTCTCGCCGAAATTGCTGCTCTCAATGTTGGCCCGGAATACGACCCAAAATTTGTTATTCTATTCGCAATGGTGATGACTTCGATCAATCGCATGATTCCACCAAGCACCAATATTGCGCAAGCATACGCCAACGCCGGAGATGCAGGTCAAGAGCTTGTTCTGAACCTTGCATTGTTCTTGGCAAACTTCCTATCAAATCATCTTCGGGCTGTCGAGACTGAAGCAAACCGTGACGTGCTGCTTAATGCGCATCTTTATATGGTCAAAGTGTCGCAGGTGGACGAGCGGGAAATTTTCAAGATTTGCTTGGAATACTGGCTCAAGCTTGTTGCCGAACTCTATGAAGAACTTCAGAGCCTGCCCATCGGGGACTCTGGCCTGCTCATGGGTCTTAGCCTTGGCGGTAGCGGTGCTTCAAGTATGCTGAATGGAATGTCTCTCAGGAAGAACATTTACAGCGACGTGCTTTCTAATTTGCGGCTAGTCGTGATAGAACGTATGGTAAAACCTGAGGAGGTATGATTGATTTTTCACGAATGAATACAAATCTTTACTTGAATCAAACCAGGTTTTGATTGTTGAGAATGACGAAGGAGAAATCGTTCGGGAATTCATGAAGGAGAGCGATACGATCGTTCTTTACAAGCAGATGCGCGAGCTCCTTGTCTATCCTACCCACCTTGATGTGACAGACACGGAAACAATACTGACGGAGAAACTGGCGAAACAAGTGGATGGATCAGAGTGGTCATGGAACAACCTGAATACACTCTGCTGGGCCATTGGGTCTATTTCTGGGGCAATGAGTAAGATTCTATTTTCATTCAATCCGACTCTTTTTTTTAACATGGTATCTTTCAGACGAGGAAACGGAGAAACGTTTCTTGGTCACCGTGATCAAGGATCTTCTTGGTTTGTGCGAAATCAAACGTGGAAAAGACAATAAGGCTGTTGTCGCTTCTGACATTATGTATATCGTTGGACAATACCCTCGGTTCCTCAAGGCACACTGGAAATTCCTCAAAACTGTTGTAAACAAATTGTTCGAGTTTATGCACGAGACACACGAAGGTTAGTTGTAGTCCTATTCTTATAGGGACATATACTTAATATACGTGGATAGGTGTGCAAGATATGGCGTGCGATACTTTCATCAAGATTGCGCAGAAGTGTCGGAGACATTTCGTCATGCAGCAATCTGGAGAGCAGGAGCCATTCATAGACGAAATACTACGCATGCTTCATCGAATTACTGTGGATCTGTCGCCTCAACAAGTAATTTCGACATGCATTTCATATTTTACCGGATTTCTTACTCTAGTTCCTTTTATTGCTAGGTCCACACTTTCTACGAAGCAGTTGGCTACATGATTTCAGCTCAGCCCAACAAACCTCAGCAAGAAAAGCTAATCTCGAAACTCATGGACTTGCCAAATAACGCTGTATACTGATTTGTGCATTCTTCTGTTTTGACATCTCTCACGCCTATCTACAGTGGGACTCTCTCATGGCTCAGGCGGCACAAAACATGGATGTGCTTGCTAGCGCAGACAACATTAAGATTCTGTCAAACGTCTTGAAGACCAATGTGTCTGCCTGTACTTCTATAGGCAGCTTCTATCTCCCACAGATAGGTCGGATCTTTCTGGACATGTTGGGCTTGTACAAAGCTGTCAGTGGGATAATCAGTGAGACTATCTCGAAAGAGGGTGGGTATTTCCGAACTTTTACGAGTGCTTCGAATTTATGTTTGTATATCAGGTCTCATTGCTACCAAAACGCCGAAAATTCGCCAGTTGCGCACGGTGAAAAAAGAGATTCTGAAGCTCATGGAGACGTACATCAAAAAGGCGGAGGATCTGGAATCCGTTAATGCGAATTTTATGCCTCCCCTTCTTGATGCCATTCTTGGTGACTACAATCGTAATGTGCCGGCGGCAAGAGACGCAGAAGTCTTGAACGTAGTTGCAACTATTATTGGCCGTTTGGGAGTGAGTCACTTGCACATTTATGTTGCTACATAATGCCAATTCTCTTGCTAGTCCCTTCTTACCCCACAAGTCCCCGCCATACTTGATGCTGTCTTTGAGTGTACGTTAAACATGATTAACCAAGACTTCGCGGAGTACCCTGAGCATCGTGGTGGCTTCTTTAAACTTCTCCGTGCCATCAACCTAAACTGCTTCCCTGGTATAAATTTTTTGTCTTTGTGGTGTCCCAGACCAGCCGTTAAATCCTTAACCAACAGCATTGCTCGGAATTCCACCGAGCCAGTTCAAGTTGTTCATGGACAGCATCATCTGGGCTATCAAACACACGATGCGTGACATTGCCGACACGGGTTTGAATTGTGGGTGGTTTCGCTTCAGCTGCATTCTAGACATGTACTCATCATCGCGTCATAGTGTGCCTTGAGGTCGTCAACAATTTCTCAAGTGCGACGGAGCCCGTCAGCAATGCCTTTTTCCAGCAATATTTCCTTAGCATTGTGCAAGATACATTCTTCGTTCTTACTGACACGGATCATAAGAGCGGATTCAAGTTGCAAAGCGTGCTTCTGGCTCGCATGTTCCAGCTCGTGGAAACGAACTCGATAAGGACCCCATTGTTCGAGCCGTCGCAAACGACTTCAAACGCCGCCTATCTGCGGGAGTATACTGCCAACTTATTGAAGAATGCGTTCCCACATGTCCAGCCGTGAGTCTTATTGACTAAAATGAATGAATTTGGCAATTTACACCTTTATCAGTACCCACGTGGTGAACTTTGTCACTGCTTTGGGAGATAACCACAACGATATCAACCGATTCAAGCTGGCTCTTCGGGACTTCCTGATTCAGCTCAAGGAATTCTCAGCTGGCGACAATGCTGAACTTTACCTGGAGGAAAAGGAGTTAGAATCGCAAAAGAAAGCGCAGGAGGAGCGGGAAGCCGCGATGCGGATCCCAGGTATGCTCAAGCCCGACCAAATTGAGGACAAGGATGAGGACATATGATTTCTTTAATTCATCTATTCCGTCTTTGCTCACGATAACAACTATCTGTTCGTAAAATCAATTCATTTTTCCCTCCCCCTTTTCTCCATTGTTATATCAATTTACCTCCTGCTGCTCTTGTCGCTCTCGAGCTACTATCATATGTAACACTAGCACAATAATGTAGAATCGAAAGAACAAGGAGACTAGTCTCCATGGTCACGTTTTTATCAATCAGGAAAACACGAGATTAGATTTATTTTTAGATATTTACTATATTTCCTCTTCTCTGACTTTCATGTTCAAGAAGTAGAGCCCATCCTGCTCCATTTTTCTGTCTCTGATCTGATGCTTGCACGACCACTGCCAGATTCAGCCCTTCAAGCGACATTGCGGGGCAAACACCCGTGAAAACATCGGTGCAGCGGGGGATTCGTGCGGCCATCCTATCACAGTGGAAGATCGAGCCCGAGACACTCGAGGCGATCTGGCCCAAGAAAGAGGGGCTTGTCCACGTCAAGTGGTGCGTCTGAGCCCAGCTCTGGAGCTCTACAGAGATATATCTGATCATTGGCCGGGGCCTCGCAGCAGAGAACACGTATCGATATACAGTCTTCACGGGGAGCCCCTGATCATACAGCACTTTGATGGGCCGTTCTACCCAACGCTGCGGATGCTGCACAAATGTAATACATAACTCAGATTACTATCGTAATGTTAATCGCTGATTGGACCCTAGATCCTTACATACTCCCGAAAGTGGGGATTGACCGTGGCGCAATACGATATTTGCTGGCTGGTGCGCCGATGATGTGTCCTGGGCTGACGTCGAAGGGCGGGTGGCTCCCGCCGGCGGAGGAAGGGCTGCCTGCGGGAACGGCAGTGGCGATTTTCGCGGAGGGGAAGGATCACGCGGTGGGGGTTGGGGTGCTGAAGCTTGGGACGGAGGACATGCGTCGAGTCAATAAGGACGTGGGCGTGGAATTGGCAACGTACCTTGGAGATGACCTGTGGGCGCACAAAACCTTGTGATCCTTGTAATTTGCAAAACAATCAGGCTGTTGTGTGAACCAGCTCGGCCGGTGTTTGCGCATGCTGATCCCAGAGGCGGTCAGCGCTTGAGAGACCGACTCGGAGCAATCCACTCATGACCTCGTTCTATACAGACTTTGTCCCCGTAAACCGCAAGAAGCGCAGGTCCAAAGTAGCGCCGAGGGAAAAAGAACCCTTATCTGTCACTGTACAGCGTCTTCGTGATGAGCTTGCCCAGGGCGATTGGTTACCTCAGTGCCAACGTCCGTCCGTCGCTCGTGCGCCCAAAGTCCATGAACCTAACTGTATTCCGTACTATATAGAAATTCTATCTGAGTCGTTCGCGGGACTTGCCGTCCCCGAGGAAGTCATCTGCCTCGGGCTTGGAAGCCCCAGCGCGTCGCCAAATGCGCGCGCACAACTCGCGTTCCTTCTCGCCTCGTGTCGATACCTTAACATTGTATGTCAACGCAGTGTGGGGCTCCCCAGTTCTGCATCAAGTCACCCTTTTCTTTAGGAACCCGGAAAGATCTCCCTCTACGATCCTGTCTTTACGGCAGACGATTGTGCGCTCCTCGGAACACTTCACCTGAACGTCCTCACCGAAAACAAAGCAAGTCTTCTTTTCTTTCTTTTTCTGTCGGCGTCTGGATTCTTCCTCTCTTTCGGGACCCACATCAATCACCATCATATATACTCACTAGTGGCGTCATTTGCCCGTGTAGGACGGAAAATACACACTCGAGCGGCCGACGCTCTGTTTCATGCCCCATTGCGACATGGAGCTGTACGAAAACATTATCAAAGCCAACTGGAGCCGGCGGCGCATCCCGTTCCTCATGCTTGTCGCGAATCGCCTCATGGACTATATTGACAGGTGTGGTGGGGTGTTTGACTTTATCCAAGACTGACTCGGCCCTGTGACCAACCCTCCAGCAACCCCAGACAAAAGTTAGAAACAAGGGCACCCTTCCTTCTGGCGATCGGTATTATGTGCCCCATTTTTTTAAAGTAATAGAATCCTAAACTTTCTCACTATGTCCAGCTCCAACGCTAAAATGTCGGACGTTCCCGCCGTCAGCTCAGTGGCCTACGGCTTTTAACAGCACCGCGGTGCAGGTTTTTGGCGGCAGTGATATAGACTTGCCGGAAGGAGACTTAGACAGCTCTCAGACAGGTATTCCGATAGTCTAGGATTGGGCGGAAGTGATCTAGCGGAATAAATAGGCTCTAAGCACGCGGAAAGAGGAACTCAGTCACTATGTCTATGAAAAAGCAGATTATGTCACAAATACACGATAAGGCCCATACGAGAGAGATAAACTGGATGATGGATGGATGAATTGGGATGAGGGAAAGTGTTAATCATGGAGACAAGAGGGAGAAAAAAGAGAAAAACAGATGTAAAGACATGGGATGCAAAAAAAAATAAGAGATAGAAACAGACGGTAGCATAGCAAACTAGCACTCTGGGTAATTATTATAAGGCTGGTGTTCATGGGGAAAGGGGAGGGGGTCGAGCTCGAATGGATAGAAATAGGGATCATCCGGCTCAACATGGACGTGAGGACGCGGATGCCGTGGCCTGCTCCGCTCGGCCTGGGACGACGCTGGGTCCATGAGCGCGAAAGAATTGCTCGAGCGGCCAAGAGAAGGGGTGTTAGGCGCGTCGGTTGACTCGTCGTCCGACGTGTCTTCTATGGCGTCGGGGACAGACAAGTTGTCAACGTCGAAATAGGGCAGGGGCTCATATGGGAGGGACGAAAAGGAGTCGAAAGAGGAATCATGGTCTATTTCATAAGGGTAGATGAGGGGAGGGTGGAACGGTGGATATGGCACAGGATAGGGATAAAAGCATGCTGACGGAGTGAGGAGGTCGTCGGACGAGGAGACGGGAGACCCTACAAGACTGAGCTGGTCGTCGTTGTCGTCTTCGTCCTCGACATGTATCGAGATGTGGGAGACTGCGGTAAAGTCGTCGTCGTCGTCGTCGCCGCCCAAGGTTTCGAGGAGAGAATCAAGCCACTGTGCTTCTGAAGTGCTGCCGTCTGTGGTGTGGGCACTGACGAATTTGCCTGCGTCGGGGAACATGAACGCGTCAGAGTCGAGTTCCTCTGGCTCGTCGGGGTCGTCGTCTGGGGACGCGGGAGAGGGTGGTGGTGTGTGAGAGACAATGGAGTTTTTGAGGAGGACCCAGCGGTGGAGACTGAGGCTGTCGCGGGCGCCTGGGTGGACGAGTAGTTTAGAGCGTGCCATGTTGAATAGCTTATTGGACATTGTGTATACGGTAGACGAGCGCGGGGGCAAAGAGTAGGGCGCCGTTCTTGCAGGAACGGGGGACCATTCTCACGCTGAGAAACGGGGACGACAGAGGAGGACAGCAGCGGGCTCAGAGGGACATGGTCGTGGTCACAGTCTAACTGCAGCCCTCGCCCTCAATTCTTATATAACGCGATCTTGACTCAACCAAACCAACCAGTCACGTCACATGTCACTACCCGAACCAAACGGACCAATTACGACCCTTCGTCCATCCCCTCGTCCAATGTCTCGTCCTTCACCGTCTCCAGCAGCTTCTTCATCTTGCTCAGGCTCTTTGGCGAAATGTCCCGCGCCAGCGCCAGCGTATGCGCAGACTTCCCCTCGTTCCCCAGCAGCCGGTACACCTTTGCCAGCTGGAACACCACGTTCGACTCTTCAGGCGTCGTGTTCCGCAGATGCTCCAGGTCCCGCACTGCCAACTGTGCACAATAAGCTCGTGATGGAAGCGTCGGGTCCATAAGCCGTACCTCATATTTCCGCATCGAGACATAGATCTTGGCCCTTCTATACCGAACCAGTGCGTTATCAGGCGCTAATTTTACAGCTTCATCAAACAGTCCAAGTGCTGCATTCCGTTCACCCCGTCGTTCAACAGCCTGTGAACATCATCAATTGATGACCCTGAAGAACCCGGCTCATTTACTCACCATCCCCACACAGCCCAATAATACCGCATTATTCGGGTGAATCTCGACTGCCTTTCGATAGTGATATTCCGCGAGCCGTATCTTGCTCATTCGTAGATAGCATGTGCCCAGTCCATACCTTGTCACTTTGTCAACATTCTGCCATCACAGATAAACTTTCTCCTCACCAGGCATTGTAGTGGCGGGATTCGGCACGTAAAGCACATTGGAAGAAGTTGATAGCCTTATCCAAATCCTCGTCTATGGACTCGTGCCCACTCAGTGTGTACGCGTATGCGCATGTCGGGTCCATCTGAGCAGCACGCCGAAAGCATGTCAGGGCTTGTGACCGCTCCTTTTGTAGCGAAAAAAGATTCCCGACAGCAATCCACGCCTGTGGTGATTCTGGGTTTATATTAAGCAGTTCCTGCGCCAAAAACGATAGTTCGACGTTCCGCTGTAGGTGCCAGAGAAGCGTCGAATACACTTCCATGTCCCAGAGCCGATAGGGTTCCAGAATTCGGACCGCCTTGAACGCACGTTCCGCCTATCATATACGAAATGTAAGATAAGAGGCCTCGTCCTCGATAGGACCAAGAACGCACAGAAGCAAAATCTTGTTTCTCATAGTGGGCTCGGCCGACCATAGCCAGTACCCACGGAGAAGACTGGTGCACAGCTGGAAGCTGCTCGAGCTCCCGAAGACACCCCTGACAGTCGTACAACGCCAGCGCACGCGTCGCACTCGCAAACTTGCGCGTCAAGTTGTACAGATACAGCTCTGCCAACTCTGCGTCATACTCCTCTTGCGCCGCTTGCTCCTGCGCCGCTGTCCAGTTGCTCGGCGACGGCGAAATCTCCGACCGTGGCGAGTGCGGCGCATTCGAGGACGGCGATGGCGGATAAACCTCGCTCCCAGCTGTAAACACATCTTCTTCTGCTTCGGATTCCGCTGATTTCGAGCGCGTAGTTACCGACGGTCGCCGCCTTCCTCGGGCTGTAGGCTGCAAAACGAACCACCGTTAGCAGTATACACGACGCGACAATTCCATAGAACCCGTCTTACCTTTGTTACATGCGACGGTGGCTTTGTGCCTGTCGCACTATGTAGTCTCGAACTTCTCCGTGTCGCGGGGTTCTGTAGCAAGGGCTGACCATTATTGTTCTTTCCAAGTCCAGTAGTCCTAGAGGACGTCGTAAACTGAGAATGACGACCGGAAGATGAGATGTTAGCAAAGATCAAGGCCGGGCGGGCGCGTGCCTTTTTCAAGGGGTCGTCCACACTCAATTTGTGGTTGTGCACCGTCTTCTTTATCACCTCTGGTTGGCGTGCCGTAGATCGCTGTCTCTTGGGATTCGGCGCGGCCTCGTCTGCTGATGACAGGGGCCGCTGATTAGGGGCTTGATTTGTGTTGGTAGGCTGCGACCGTGTCGGCCGGTGGACCTGGTGGAATGAGTGGTCGGGGTAGAATGAATCATTAGTCACTCTGCGCTTATTGTCAGCGAATTAAACATGAAATGAAACATCTTCTTACATCGAGTCGCGCGGCCCAGGGGGCGGCGCCATCCGAAATGGTTGAGGTTGTAGGTCGGGTTTCCATGTGCGAAACAGGTTACCGCTCGAGCCTGCGTCTGGCGTGAAAAACCCAGGGTCTGCGACTGTATGGGCTGCCTTGCTTGGTCCATCGTCTGGCGGTGCTCGTTTAATAGGTAACGCTCGTGGGGGGAATATTGTATCAACATCAGGTATGGATCCTACGCACAGCAATCTTGACATCAACAAGATGAACCAGACGCGCAGTGGGAACAACATACCCAGAGCACATAGGCCTTCAAACGCCTCCCATAGCTGCGGGTTCAGGCTCAAAGCTTGTCGAAAACTGGGCAAAGCCTTTTCGGGAAGGTTACCCTTGAGTGCCATG
Organism: Termitomyces sp. T73sscA; assembly: GCA_017657235.1. NCBI lineage: Eukaryota > Fungi > Basidiomycota > Agaricomycetes > Agaricales > Lyophyllaceae > Termitomyces > Termitomyces sp. T73sscA. Next base: position 133,705 of record JAGGAP010000019.1, read on the forward strand.
GTGCCCGATCGACACCGCAGTGCGGCCTCTTGAGGGAACGGATGCGCAACTCTACGACTTGTAGACGCTAGCAAACAGAGCACGCGTCAATATTCCCATCTATCTCCACGAAGAAAACGCACCAGACGGGGCATAATTCGGGTCGTGCATTGATTCTTCGAGAGCGTCGCGTGCCTGTCGATGTCGCCCTAGAGTAGTGCAGCATTTGGCTTTGATTTCCAAGCAGCCACTGCAGAGATTAGTGGAGGGTTGGTTGACGAGGGATAGTGCAGAGTATGTTTGGCCTTCTCGGAGAAGGGCAGTGGCATAGAGGTGACGCGAGTCGTGGCCGTGCTTGTCCAAGGAATAGTACCTTTCTGCATGAAAGACAGCAGTCTTAGTGAGATCCGCGTCGAGACATGACCACACAAGTGACTGGTAGCGTTGCGCAAGATGGGGGAGAACAGACGGGGGTAGGTCGTGCTGCATGCGGTCGCAGCTGGTCGTTGTCGACACCGTCGTCGGGAAGGAGGGATTATTCGACTCGACGCGGTGGACGAGAATGAGTCGCGTTCAGAGCGCAACAGCGGTGGAAAGAAGAGCAGGCAGTGGCAAAAACAATCAGAACCAGGAGAGATCGACCTCGATGTTGATTCTCTCTAGACCACGTGACTTCACGCGCCCCATCAAAAGCTCGCAAGTTGAAAGAATTGTATACGTCTACTACACATTTTAGCTAGATACCTAGTGTCCATGTGGGTCAGGTTCTCCCTTGGATTCTGTGCCAATAAGTTCAGTATGCGTGCCCTGGAGACAAAACAACAACGACACTCGCCTGGGACACACTGAATGGCATCATCAATGCGCAACAAAGATACTGCGGCTTCGTATGCCGACTTCAGGCTCTTCACCTTGCTCATTGTGGGTTCGAGCACGCCAGCTGACACGTTGTCGCGGACCTCCCCGTTGATTAAATCCAACCCGTATCGCAGAAGCGCCTTCTTGGGGTCACCAGCGGGTGCGTTTTGCGCGGCATTGTGGTATGACCGCAACTTGGCAATTAGATCAGTCGAATCCTTCGCGGCATTGACCGCAAGAGTTTTCGGGATAGATAGCAAAGCACTCGCAAACTCTGCAATTGCAAGTTGTTCTCGTGATCCCTACAAGGAAATCCATTTCAAGATCGCAAGAGGAAAGACAATGTCAAAACATACCAATGTGGTCGCGAAATTCTCAAGATAGATGCTTAAAGCAGTCTCAACAGCTCCACCGCCTGGTACTACAGCCCCACTCTCTAACGTGCGTTTAATGACGGAAAGTGTGTCATGCAGTGCCCGTTCCATCTCGTCTAACATATAGTCATTCGCACCGCGCAGCACGATCGAAGACGAGTTGACGATTTTTGTCCCCTTGACCAGAATGAGTTCGTCATCGGATATACGCTCCTGGACCACCTCCTCAGCGGTACCGAGGTAGCTGGCTTCAAACGACTCTTCCCCTTCAAGATTAGCCAGACTCGAAACAAGCTGACCACCAGTCGCCTTTGCAATGCGTCGGAGATCTTCCTTCCTACACCGACGAACTGCCATTGCACCGGCCTCTACGAATTCCTTCAAGCACAAGTCGTCGATACCTTTAGTGGTCAGCACGACATTTGCGCCCGCAGCCAAGATTTTTCGGATACGTTCTAATGTGATTTCAGCTTCCCTGGGATCAACCTTGAGAAACCAAGTGCAATGCATTCAGAATTGTCGCGTACCGTTTTCTTATCTCCTCTAGCTGGTTAGGATCATCAACGAGGATCTGGACACCAAGCTGCATACGCGTCTTCTGCAGGTTGATATCCAAGCATGCAATTTTAGCGTTAGTGATACGTTTTTTCATCGCTAATGATGAACTTAGAACGAAGATGTACAAAGATAGATCGATGGCAAGACTTACCTTGACTCGCGACAGTGCAGTTCAGAGCGTAACCCTGAACGAAAAGAGACTCTCGTGCGCTCTTTCCATGAGCTTTAAGAATGTTTACGGCCTTGACTGGATATTTGATATCCCCCCGCAGATTGATCGTCCGCACAGCCATCATAGCGTCCACCGCCATCGGCGCAAAAAGATCGTCATCGCTTAATGATATCAGAACATTGGATGAACCGTTCGAGAGCGACATAGCACAAGACTCACTTTCCGATGATTTTACTCGACATCGTTGTCTTTGCAACATTGATCAACGCCTCCCGTCCCAAAGCATCCACTTTGATGCTCAGCTGATCCTGCATAAATTTCACTGCCTCTCTGCATGCCAATCGATATCCAGTGATGATAGTTGTCGGGTGAATCTTGGCCTTGACAAGCTCGTTCGCGCGCCGCAGCAGTTCTGCAGCTATGATGACCACAGAGGTTGTACCGTCTCCTACTTCTTTATCCTGCTTTTGTGCGAGGTCTACGAAGATGCGGCCAGCCGGATGTTCGACAGACAGGAGCGAGAGAATGGTAGCGCCATCGTTAGAGATAGTAACCTCCTGAAAAAGTAGGTAGACGCATGAGTATATTGGCACTTCAATGATAAACCAAAACGTCGACGCACTCCGATGTTGTCCACCAGCATCTTATCAAGACCCAAAGGGCCTAGTGAGCTTTTCACAATATTCGCAATAGATTGAGCAGCGATGACTGAAGAGGGAAAGCATTTGAATGTATGTACTCGCAGGTATAATAGTTACGACGCACCATTTTGATCACGAATATCCTGACCAGAGACACGGTCCCCACCGAGGAATGCACCTGCCCTGGGATCACGTTGAAACATGGACTAACGACTGTGGGATATAAAGCAGAGTTGAAGTAATGCCGAAAATTCAGACAATCTGAACGGATGAGATGTCAGAAACGCGTCCACGCGTATTCAACCGCCGCTTGAATCAAATTTCTTTCTTTCACGCTTCTTAGACCCCTTCGACACTCGGTTTTCAGTACTCAGTACTCAGCGCTCAGCACTCAAATACGAAAATGGCAGGTCATATTGCATTGTGTACTCATTGGCTAAACAGTCCGATGAAGATGCGGAATGCTATAAATACTTGGGTAAACAGGGCCAGAATCTAGCTGGCTCCAGAGGCAGACAATGCTAAAGACCAAAGATCTAGGGAGACCGGACAGAAAAAAAAGATAGTACCGATAAATGAACCCGTCCAAATATCCGTACCATAGCAAACTAAGTTGCTACAATTTAAATAAAGAAGAACAAAAAGATGTAGGAAAGATGAGAGAGTATAAATTGTCATATGCTTGTGATTGTCCAGTCATAGAGAAATAACGGCACAGATCTGCTGAGATGGCTACACCGCATGGTGCGTGTGGATAGATAATCAAACAAGGTGGGATGAGGAGACGGTAGAAGCAAAATTGACTTGCTCCGTTGTTCTCGCCTCGATTTTTAGTGGAGCCCTTTCGTGCGAATGATCGTAGTATACAGTTGGGGCCAGCACCTGAGGTGAGTGAGAGGCATCCTCTCAAACAGTAAAAGAGTGGTGTGCTAAGACTGTGCATTGTGAGTGGTTGTTGGGAAACATGAGAGATCGTGCGGTGTTTTGTCTTTCTTGTGCGATAGTTGGCGAGGCGTGTGGCCCTCGTAATCTCGGAGTATCAGTAACATCCGGAGTCGGAGGGCGGGCATGAGAGACGTCGTGTACGTGAGCGTTATAATTCGTTTAATAAGCCAGTCGTACGGGATTATATGTCTCGGCACGAATAAGAGGTGCACGTCCAAGCCTCTTGTTCTTGAGAGCAGCACCTTTATTGGGAGGAGGGCATGGACTATCACCGAGGTCGGTGTCCGTGTCGTCAGCGTCCGCAGTCGTATTGCTATCTTCTTGCAGAGTCATAAGACCACCTCTGCGGGTGCGGGCTGCATTGGCGGCGGCGAAAACCTGGTTGGTACTGGGTGCAGTGTTCCTCTTTTGTTGTTGGGACATCAGAGATGTTTTTCCAGGTGCATCACCATAAGCATAAGACTTGTGACGTCCGAAGCGGGCCTTGCGGAACTGGTCCAAGTTATCTTGACGGGATGCTGTATGAATAGGATCGTCCATCGTAACATAGCCTTGTGGGTTGCAGCGATGGGGCGATGTTTTGTAATATTGACAATAGCCACCTTCAAGAATATAGACTTCGGGGAAATGGATCTTCGGATACAAATGATTGTTCATCGCACGATCCCGAGCGCGCAAATGCTTCGCACTATTGAGAAAGGTCAATTATGTAGTGCAAGTGAGAAATGGGATTGCATACAAAGTAGGAGCTCTCTTGGCGCTAAATTCGCAATGGAAAACCAAAACCGTTTTTCGAATTGCATCTCCACTTATAGATGGCTTAGGTTTAGTCAAGCTGGGGCCGAGGAGGAGTTCTTCCACTGCTGCTGTGGTATTGATATTCACAGCACCGGGAATATGACCACCGGCGTATTCATAATCAAATCTGCAATCGATGATGTGATAGTCAACGATTCGCGATGTATACTTGCCATCTAATAAGTCGTCCAACTGTAGAAGATCAAAGTTAACAAAGCAATTCAAATAAACCTTTGGCACACGACACATACTGTTTGGCAGTTTATCCTCATGAGACCGTCTTCGCGGACCCGATGACAAGGCAAAATCTTCCCATGAGCTTCATTGTCACCAAATCCCGGCATTCCAGCCGCCATAAACCGTGCTGAGGGGCTTTCGTTCATCTTCAGTGCACTAGCTCCGGTGAGCGGCCTAAAATCGTCCGTGCCATCACACCGCCTAATCGTCTTTACTTGCTGGCGTTTAGAGTAAGCTTGAGCCGGTGAGGACATATCTGGGCCATCGAAGGACGATTCGTCAGACAAACCATCGAGGAAACTTGATTGAGGAATTAATGCAGAGAAGGCGCGGCGCACAGGGAGTGCTCCTTTAGGGCCAGACTCGTCCTGTGTATCTTTGATATGCCCAAGAACAGGGTATGCGGTACGCATAGGCTGTACATTGGAAGGATGCACCATAGTGGAAAGAGCAGGACGGCGAGGACGTTTAGGGAACGAAGAAGATGGTAAACCTAGCCCTTCTAGAGTTGGCTTGCTCAAGCGGCTGGAGAGAGTGTTGCTTCTAAGCCTTTCGAGCTTCGACTGTGAAGGAGACGGTTGCATGGGCGAAGACGAATCATCGATCTCAAAACTCCGGACAGGCTCAGGCGACTTAGGCTCAGGATCAGAAAGCCCACCATCAAGTGATCGGCGAGGCGACATGGTGTCGAAGAAGAGATTGTCGAAACAGGTGACGGTGGGCAATGCAGAGGCAGGAGTTGGAACAAAAGAATATACTGTGTCGGCGGGCTGGTCAGCCACGTACGAGGTATCCACATCCATTGCATCATCAATTAGAGCGGGCACTTCAGGAGGCTGACAATTCGTCAATCACGCGTTATCTGGTTGACAGAAGGCTCCACTCACTGCGGTTTTGGGTGGCGCAACCATGAGCCATTCAGTTGGCAACACAGAACGTTGTGTCTTCTTCGACGCCGACTTCACGGAAGGCGAAGGATCTATTGAGGGACTCGGCATAAGTCCCTGATGTCCGTTACTCAAATCACTCCCGAAGAGTCGTGCGCCGCTGGTCAACGCGCGTGGTCGAGCTCCCGCCTTGAGTGATGGCTTAGGGAGTGGTGCAGGAGAAATATCCATGGGTTCTGCATAATCCTCCTCAGGGGCTAAAGAAGTATGTTTGCGTGGCGGAGAATGTATGGAGACAGTAGATGCGAAAGAAACTTCAAGATCTGAAGACAAGAAATAGTCTATATCTTGCTGCCGTGTCGAACGCTCGCTACGTTTGCGGAATGGGGCAACAGGCGGCGCAAGGAAATTGGCGGACGATGTACGTGTTAGAAAAGACATTTCGTACGAGAATTTGGGACGAAGGTTAATCTTGTGTTTCTTGTAGGGCTGTCTTGATTCCACGAGACGGTTCATGAACGATGTCGTTATAGGGGGCATTGGTATCGCGTGGTCGAATAAGTCAAGGCGGTTTTACAAGACGTTGTTAGTGGCACAGTTGGCGTGTGGTACAATTATTGCGCGGATTGGTTGTGTGGCACAGGTAGTCATACAGACGGTGGAGAATGGCAAAGAAAAGAACACGGTTAGAAAGAGGTAGCAAGCCGAGGCAAAGGACGAACCAACGTCTCGTGAATTCAGGAGTGTACGTAACCGACCGTTATATATGAACACTGGCTAGAAGACAATGGTGATCAGTGTAAGGCCAGGGGATGAACGGCAGAAGAGAGATCGAGATTGGGAAGAAATTGCATTGTCCTCCCAGAGGGGCCATCCGGTGTTCGTTCCATGGAACGGTTAAAACTTTACCAAATAGCCGAGAGGCATTTGGAAACGACAAAGGAGACTCACTTGTATAAGAACGAGTGTATTGACGGAGGAGGCCGCGCCTGGAGAACGAGAGCAACCAAAAAGTGAACAGGTGACAGTATGGCCACAAAAACCTTCTCACGTCTGAAACGGAAACTTGAAAGCAAACCAATTGTGGACACTTGTAGGTCCAATTCCGTCAGCACCCATTTTCTCGACAGAGAATCGCTCAAACCTCGTGAAGAAAAACAAGAAAAGGGATGTCCCCTGGTAGCTGACGAGGCGGCGGGGCGTGTCTTCGAGGCCGTTGCCCACAACGAGGACGAGCGATCGTGCAAACCCGCGTCTCCACTGTAACCTTTAATTTCTGTTTTATTTGGCCAATGTTCAACTTGACACGTGACCGCGTCGTGAATGGTTCCTGATCAAGTATTCCATTTCTAATTTCTTTGTTCCCAAACTGGCTATGACGTTCCTCCTCCAGCTTCCACATGGCTTATTGTCTTCGGTTATGTAACTTGTAAGCATACAATTGCCACAGATAGCATAGATCAGGTCTGCACCCCCTGTGTGCATACATTGACTTCAACTGAGCTGTTGACAATATTCGGGTCCCTTCCATGTAACTACACATCAATCAATTCTGAGAGGCTTGCTCGGCGTGCACCAACCATGGCGGGAAAGCCTCGGGAAGATTGTCGAAATGTACTTCGGGATGGTGTTCTTTGATGGTCGCGACCAATAACTCGTACAGGATCTAGTACATAGAAAGGTCACTCAATGGAATTGAGGAGGATGGACTACAACGTGCACGGACCTTATATCCTTCTGCATTTAAGTGTAGTCCATCATACATGAACCGGCTCAGCGACTGTTCATCTTTGCCAGCAGCCTCCCATAGAGCTGTCCAAATATCCGTCACCGGTACCTTCTTTTCCCGAGCTACATCCTTGACCGCTTCAGCGTATCTCCTAGTCAACTCAAAGTCGCGATCCAGATAACGGACAGGATCCCTCGACTCGAGATCGGCACGTCGCTGATAAGTGTTTACCGGAGGTGGAGTTATTAGAATGATACGTGTCTCTGGAGAGTAGAACTGAGAACCAGGAGAATGAATGATGTCAACCCACTCCTTGAGGTTGGCGGCAAATTTTTCCAGTGGGACGTGCTGGGGACTGGGCTTGATACAAGAGTCGTTGGCTCCAAACCAAATTACCAAAAGACGTATCTTCGGTACATATTCCCTCTCTTCCCTGGTTGCAAGAATCTATGTAGTCAAGATAACCTCGTTCTAAGACTCCTTCCCAGGCTGAAAATGCCCGAACTTACTCTCCGAAATATTGGCGAAGCCCAGTCCGTATTATATCCCGATAAGCCGCGATTCAGAACGTCGAGCTTTCTCGCGTACACATCTAATGCATGCCGAAGTCTGTGTAAGTAGGATCGCGGAAAAGACGATACGTGATTATGTACGAACGAGTAAGCTGCTCTCCATAGCCCAGGAGGCCTGGCGTCCAGGCACCTTGCGTGATCGAGTCGCCAAAAAGCACAATTACGTCCTGAACAGTCGCGGACATTGAGATATTTCTCGAATATTGCAATTTGGGGCTCGTAGTATGGGAGGGATCTTTGGAGGTGCATTCATCGGATCTTGATCTGATCATAGGTAGCGGGCCGCCTGGCAATTTATCGTAGTATTCCGATGCATCGTCTGCCAATTGTCTGCTCGAAGAATGCTGCAGCGACATAGAGTCATGTCTCGTCGTTTGTGCATGCATCATGATTGGTGCGCTTCATCGAAGAAAGTTGTGTATTCTTTGTATTGTATGTATGGCAATCAACATTTTCACGAAAATGTTGAGGATGGGAACGAATCAGAAACAAAGCATTTGAGGAGCATTATCAACCTCAGATCCGTAGAGGACAGAAATCGACTGCCACTGATACAGAACAAAAAGCTGCAGGCAAGCGTCCTGAGTCGACTCTGTTTGGTACCAAACTCAGCAGTCGTGACACCGTTTTCCCTCCGTCGTCCATCTGCAAGTTATGACTGCAGATTCGCGTCGGATACCACTTCGCGTATCCAATAAGAAGGCTTTTGTATGGGATGTTGATGGTGCGGGTGTCTACTCTTTTATCTCATGAAAAGTCCTGACGATATTGCTGAAGGATAGACATCGCACAAGTCCGCTCAAAGCATCGTATCTGTGGTATCCTATCCGGAACGCTTCCTCATCTATCGCAACAAAATGTCTTTCTGGGAGTACCTCTACTATTGATGCCAGAAGAAGTTGTCCTGCTCGTGGAGAGTGGTGCGTCAGGCTAAAGGTACCTCCACACACGGCTGAATCCTGACTTCGGGAACTTCATCTAGAACTTGCTGTACTCATTGATGACCCCACTGCACACTCTCAGCCCAGCCTCCAACATCTTCAAAACTGGGATGCAGAACAACAAGCAGATATTCAACGGCAAATGACAATGCTTGAAATTAAGGAAGCAAAAGATAATGCGAAGGGTCATGCTCTGACCGCTGAAGCTCTACAAAAGAGGAAGGAACGCGAGGAAAAACGGGCAGCGAAAGTGAGGCTCGCTCAAGAATCTGGTGACCCTGAAACCTTCAGTGCCATATTGCAACCTGAGTCTCCTGCGGTGTCCACACCCGTACAGTCACTTGAGGAGACTTCAGAATCCAAAACTGTATCAACCGCTGGCTACACCGTGGTCATTCCCACTTCATCCACCGCCCTCGAATGGTACGACGCTGAACCTTCGTGTACCTATGCGACCATTGCTGCTGCGAAAGAGGCAGGAATATGGGACTACCCGTCTACACTCCAGGAACGTGCTAGGTGTGGTGTATTCAGGAGTTTGTGGGAACAAGGCTACTTCATGGGCGGTGGAATCAAGTTTGGAGGGGATTATCTTGTCTACCCTGGTTTGTCTTCGAAGTTTGTTCACTTTACATTCAATTGATTTTAGGTGCTAGGGGATCCTTTGCGATACCATTCACATTTTGCTGCTACCGTGTTGGAATCCCCGGCATTCGATCTACGGCCCATGGAAGTCGTGGCCCACGGAAGATTGGGCACAGCAACCAAAAAAGCCCATTTATTGTGTAGCTGGGATGATGAAAAGAAAGACGTTTCATATCTCACAATTGAGTGGGCAGGATTCGGTTGATATGGGGGGCTCATCTTTATTGGTGTCATATCATTATTCTAGAATAAACGCATTGATAAATGTCCTTAATCAATCCGCCTTCTTCGTACGATCTCGATTCTGTCGTACTGTCCTTCGAGATACATCCTTCAACCCTATCTGTTTGCCCTCCTCGATAACATCTGTTGTATCACTGAGGTTTCGAGTGTGTCTTGAATGTTTGTGAGGTCCCACGCTAAAAATCCGCACGATCAAGTCATTCAGCCACATTACCAAGGCGAAAATAGGCAAACGAGTAGGAACGAAAGGCGAAGGGTGTCGAAAGACTTCAGAAGTATCGGATAACGAAAGTGGGTTATATGGGTCAGCAGGGACGGGGCGAGCGACTGTTGCTAATATAATATACTAAGGGAAGCAGTGTCAAAATATGTACACCGGTGTCGAAGTCAAACGAATGACGCACCACAGGAAACACAAGGGCAAATATGGCAGCATTAGCAAGCCCTTTACCACACGTACAAAGGAGGGCAGAAGGGAGACCTAATGGGAATTTTTATGCGACCCGTTTCTGGAAGAGCGGACATGACCGTACCAAAGGCGAAGTAATAAGCCCACCGTTCCTCGAGATGTCGTATTCGGCGTGTCAAAGATAAACCGCGAGAGATCCAAACAAACCTAATTGGCATCAGCAAAGTATGTACTCACATTGCTTTATGAAAAAACTCACTCAAAACAGTAATACCTTCATTTCAAGGGGAAATGTCAACAAGAAACAATCCTTCAAAAGCAACTACGCACGCATCAACCCAGCACACAAATACAAGTCCAGCCAACCGACCGACATAGGGAATTCGATGTAAAGCAAAAGACACGACCACAGAATTAAAAACCATGACTCCCTGGTATGCCGAAGTAGCAATAGCTTTCAGCATCCCATTGTACGTTGGAGGTGGTTGTACTACAGCACGGGCACCGTAACGCAGACCGTAAGTGCGCCTCGCGATAATCGAGCACCACGAGCTCTGAAAAAGGGGTATTGTTTGATTGTACGAGCGCTTGTGTGGCTGGACAAACTTACATTTAAATAAAAAGATGCACCGATGATGGGTAGCAACCACAGAGCTTGATAAAACCGGCCGATGTTTCTGTGAAACCATCTTTCCTGGCCTTGAATTAGCGGAAGAATAAAATAGTCGAAGGTGTATATCGAAATGAGGGATAACGAGTTCAGAAGGAGCGACTTATACACATTGACACGAATTTCAGGGTCTCTATGCTTGGATATAGTCAAGAATCTCGAGCCTTTCAAACACGCAAGCTTACCCGATTATAGTGGATATCACAATATTCCAACGAAATGCGTCATACAATCCTCGCCAGAGCCACTGGGACTGAAGCCTGATAGTGTCTTGGATCGAGATGAAGGTTGGATACGAGTGACGTGGAGATCTCTGGTAGGACTCCGGATGGCTATACGACTGCAACTGTGGGTTCTGTCGATATTCAGTAGCCATCGACAAACCTGCCAACACCAACAGATGAGCTCAAAATACCACAAATTAAGGCATACCACGTGCTTTGGGTTGGTAGTCACGCCACCCAGAACGCGGTAATGTGAGAGGCTCCAGTCCTCGCGCTTCTAGTACAGCTACATAGCTCGCCACTCATCCTAACTACATAAGCTATCACGACCGCAAGCATGAGTTGTGTCGCAAAAGCGACTGTTGGAAAGATCAAGTGCTCAGATTTTGAATCAAGTCCCAGTACCGAACAATAAATTAAGATATACAAATAGAAAATTATGTAGACAGAAGGCGGAGAGATGAATCAGAAAGATGAAATAATGTTATACAGAGACATAGAGCAAACACTATAAGTTCCATGTCCCAAAATATCTCAAGAGATGGAAAATACATGGGTCGTTAATGGATGACGCTCTGATCGAATTACTGAGGAAGTCAATCTTCCACGTCTGAAAAAAGGTGATGACTTTCTCATACCTTCTTCTTCGGGGTGGCTTTAGACTTCGCTTTCGCGGCCGGCCTGCCCGCAGCCTTTGCAGAAGACTTGGTGGCTGGTTTGGTAGTCTTGGATGCGGCAGCTTTCTGCATTGGTGCCTTCTTCGCCGCAGTCTTAGCTTTCGTCGTGGCTGTCGTCCCTGTCACTGTCTATGGCTGTAAGTACGAGTGCTCTTTCTAAGTTTACACGTTGTGATACCTTCTTCGCCGAACCGCGTTTGGTTGGAGCAATAGTCTTTTTGGCAGTAGAGGAGCTTTTCGTTTTGCCCGCTAGTGCCTTCTTCACAGGAGCCGCCTTCTTCGCGGCAGTAGCGGACTTCGTTGATTTGACCACAGGCTTCTTAGCGCTCGTGACTTTCGCCACAGGTGCAGCCACCTTCCTCGAGGCTGAAGTCTTTCCCTTCGTCGAATAAGTCTTTGGTGCGGATTTGACAGCCGACTTTGCAGGGGATTTGGTTGTGGCGGCTTTGATTGTAGTGGCTTTGGTAGTAGATGACTTTTCAACTGCTTTAGCTTTAATGGGAGCCTTTGACTTGGCTGCTGGCTTATTCTAACAAACCTGATTGATGGATGTATTGAAGAGCAAACATATATCTCACTTCTTTCAAGGCTGACGAGTCTACTGATCTCGACTTTGGAGCAAGTTTGACACGTCCAGAAGGTCCTGAAATAGTTGTCAACTCATACAACAACCCGCAACCTGAAGCAATATTTGCCTTTAGGGAGCACAAAAAGGCCCTTCTCACTCCACGTTGCTAGAGTTTTGGAGAGCTGAGTGGTTTGAGCGGTGCCAATTTCAAGCTTATATTTTTCCTCAACGTATCTATATGATGGTTCAGCTTGTTGTGGTAACACAGGTAGAAAGTCGTTACTTCTTGATCTGTTGCCTAGAAACTCCGGAACGAGCGTCTTCTGGATTCTGAATTATGCATTCCTATAGATGGACGCTCAGCTCTAAGTCAATGCGAAAGGTGGATCATAAAATAGATGTCAGACAAGATCACTCAGTGCTCGCGCCCTAAGCGCTAAAACTGACAAGTGAAGTACACGCTCACAAAGCTTCCGACAGAGTAAGAACGTGGTAAGAAAAAAGGTATCCAGACCTTGATCATGTCGACCCATGGAGGATGTGTCGAAGTAACCTTTGCAGCAGCACCTTTCTTGGTAGCGGTTTTGGTGTTTGAAGCTTTCCTAGCGGACATTGAGACTAGTGGTACTTGCAGAAGTCTTTGATGAACGTTGTTTAAGACAGGAGCCACTGGTGAAACGGAAAATGTAAAGTCACCCAAAAGGGGGTTTATGAATGTGGGTTGGAAAGGGGGGTTTGATACCACTCACCTCCTCGCTTATTTATATCGACACGCTCGCGTCGCATCACATGACCTGTCGCGTCTCAATCAACAAACAATGTGTTTGAAACAACTTATAACAACATTCCTGCGATCAGACAGAAATTCAACGCAGTAACGGTTTATGCTTTGTCGTAGGGATGCTCCTAGGCATCGTAATGAAAAACAACGCCTGTCGTAGCAATTTCTCTACACACGATGGTATCCATCCTTGCCAAATTTAAACCCCTTTATGTATGTAATATTACGCTACGTCGAAGAATCTCGATGACTGTCGGTTATACAGAGCTGTCATGGCAAAACATAGTGTGCAGCTATCCTCTGATATGAGTTGTTGGGACCGACTAGGCATTTTGGAAGACTTCCACGTTTTCCGATAATTCTTGATTGCTTTCTAGAGGGACTATCTAGCCTATGCAGATGTTTTCAACTGCGGAAATTGTCTGGAATCGCTCGTCTTCTTCCACTGAAATTGCCAGTGATGGCAATAAAGAGGTGCTTATCCTGCTTTGCACTGCGTTGACTTCCGGTTGGGTTGAAATAAGAACTGTGCACGTTTTCTTTAATATTCTCCGACTGGAAACAGTACTGTGGTTATCGTTGCTCTCGAATTCTGACTCTCGTACTCTGGTTGAGAGAGGCTGACAGATCTTTAAAGTGAAGTTCCGATGAACAATCGGAACCCACACCTTCATGTATTACGAGATCATCAAAAGCCACAGAATAGGAGAGGGTAGCTACTGAGTGGACTCGATGCTTTCAAGCAAGTCAATGTGGATCCTCCTTGCCTATACAGGCTGACTGTCTTCAGTCCCGGAATGCATGAAACTAGTTTAGTATATCACTACATATAAAAAAAAAAACAATCCAAATACCTGACTTCATGACAACAGGTGGGTTCAGGCTAAGTTGCTGTCATTGGAAGCCTCTGCGACTCTGAATCGGACGAATGACTAAGTAGGTCGTAGCACAAAACAGGTCAGACGAGTAAATTGTCTAGGCGAAGTGAGGGGACGTATGTACATAGGAGAGGTGGGTGGTCGAGGGAAAAGAAAGCAAGTACACAACTAAGATCTGAAGTACAGGATGAGAAGCTGTGCACAGCTGTTCAGAGAACCGCGGGATAGAATTTCGAGCTGGATGTGAATACTTAGTGGAAAACAGCTTGAATACTATTTATTGCGAGAGAATGAGGTTGATTGGTAGACTGAGTGATGTGTCTCGCCTCCTTTTCGCAGAATAGGAATTACAAGATAAAAAACAGACGAGAACTACTCTGCGAATGGGAGAGCGACTGCGCACTCACCTGTGATGCGAGACGAAGGGTGATAAGGCAAAGGCCTTACTTTCGAAATTCGTTCGGAACCACTTTACGCATGTTTGACAGGATGTTGTATCACGTGGAGCCCAATGTGAAAAGGTTTTGTGGCATTTTCAAACCCCTTCATTCTTGCCTACTACAAGCAAGATGTCAATTACTCCAGCAATGAAAGCGGCCGCGAGGTCGGCTTACCGATATCTCTACCGTGCTTCAAGCATCACGTTTGCTGGTACGAGAGTTTGTCAGTCTATACCGAAATATCACACATCTCACATGCGGAAGCAGGTGATGAACATGTGCTCACAGGTCAAGACTAGCAGCTCGCTATCTTTTCAACCGTTGCTGACATATATTCCAGCTTTCCGTCAGAAAATGAGAAATGATGCCGTTGCTGCGCGAGCCATAATCGATCCGGAAACTTACGAAAAACAGAATCAGTTCCAGAGAGAGATTGCTGATGTATTGAGGAAGAACGTCGTACAAGGAGTTAGAGCGCCGAATGTAGAAGGCGCTTCGAAAGGCCAAGAAACATTCAGTACGTTCCTTCAGCTCCTTTCAACTTTTCTGTGTTCTTGATTATTGTGTATAGAACTACGACTCAGGAAAGACACAGAGCTGGGCTCCAATGACACAATAAAGAATCCACCTCCGATGGAACGTTCAAATCGTAGCCTACGTAGACAGGAAAAGGCTGCGCAGAACCACCACACGTGAGTTTTTGCTGTCTTTCAGAGGTCCAGCTCCGGTTCTGAATGTAGCTAACATTTAGCTCCGTGACAGATGTTGCTCCGCATAACAACTCCTTTGCTTTCTTCTCCAAGTCCCACCTATCCATGAACTTTTCAAAACTGAAAATAGCGCGTCTAACACGTGTTAAACCGGAGTTGAAAGAAACTGACCTGGAGGAAACTTTTGTTCGCGGTGCGTCGCTCGGCGATCTCTCTTTCCTCATGAAATTCAATATATTTGACCTAAGCAGGCAGTGGCCCGGTAGGTCGCTACTCTACGAACCCATACATAGTGTCGTCTTAATATTAATAACATATCCGTCCATTAGGGTGGCCAATCAGTCAATAAATCTGAGAATAATGTGCAACTCCTTCACAGACCGACTGGAATTCGTGTTTCATGCCACGAGACACGTTCACTGAACTTGAATAGAAAAATAGCGAGGAAACGTCTGGTTGATAAGGTTTTGGTTTTCACCCAGCTGTTGCATCTCTGCTTCGCTGACGGATAGTGTCGCCAGTTGGATAAATTGGCTAATCCAGGATTCTCTAAGGAGGAGTTTGCGAGAGCGATTCATCGAGAACGGGAGCGCCGTCGCAGACGGAAGGCCAAGAAGAAAGCCGCAGAAGCGTTCGAAGCTGAAAAGGAGGATCTTGATGGCGATCTCGATGAGATAGAGCGTCAAGAGATGGCACGAGAAGTAAATAAAAAGAGGAAAAAATCACAACAGCGCCTTTGATTTTACCGGTGGGATAAGTAGGGTATCATTGTCAAATGGTTCCGTTCTGATTACAATAAGTACAAACAAGGTTTGCCACCAGCCAGTAAGATCACAACGCGTCAAGAAAGTTGGAAGCTACTTGCTGTGTTGCTATAACGGTCTTGGGTAAAGGAAATGTCGGGGGGTCTTCATTCTCTCGCGACAATCATCAAGCGGTCTGCAAATTCTATATCATCGTGTCACTGATTTTACTGACGTGTATTCAGCCTTGAGGCAGCTACTTCGAGGCTGGAAGAAATTGCTGAACTCAACAGCAGTCTTGCGCCCCGATTAGGCTCTACCGACAGCTCGTCTGGGTATCCACCAATTACGCCAGTCGCAGTATCTTCCTCACCGACAGTTCCCGTACCACCACCTCCTCCTCCTGCAATACCTGCACCTGCTGTGCCTGGAGTTTCCGAAGCGCCCAAGAGTGTGACTGCCTTTACTGATACTGTTATAGATGCAAAGGTCAAACCCTTTGTCGAGCTTACCAAGTCGTTCGCCACTGCCCCCGTAATCGAACTCGTTAGTAACTTTTTCTTGGTAGACTAGACAACTGATTGACGCATCTCGTTAGGTCGATCTCATCGCGAAACAGTTCCAAGATGTGCGTAATTTTATCCTGGTAAGCGCAAATTGCCAGCAGCCCGACCAAAAGACGAAAGAAGGCCTCTTGACGCCTCTCCTGGCTGGGGTTGAGGAGGTTACACACGCGAAGGAAAAGAATAGAAAGGAAAGAGATTGGTTTGGGCACATCGCATTCTTGAGTGAAGTGGGTCCGCACGTCGGTTGGGTCGTTAGCGTGAGTCCTGATTTTCTCTCGTATTATCAGTCGACTCATCCCCAAGCCAATGAAGCCAAAGCCAGCTCCACATATTGCCGCAATTAAGGATTCAGTCGTTTACTACGGCAATAAGATTATCCAGGAGTACAAGTCGAAGTAAGTCCTGTTTATCGTCCAGTATCATTTACATGATGTTGCTCACTGACTCTCACTATTAGAGACCCAAGACACGTTGAGTGGGTTAAGGCTTTCCTTGTTATCCTGGACGAGTCAAGAAAGTATGTTTTGGAGTACCACGCGACCGGCCTCACTTGGAATTCCAAGGCAAGTTGGCTCCCAAACGGCAATAATCGCTCATGAGGGCTTGACTTTTCAGGGAGTTACTGTTGAAGCATATCAATCTGGAGCTAAGGGTGCATCAGCCGCACTTGTGCCGCCGCCGCCACCACCACCACCACCACCACCACCACCCGTTGCCGCAGGACCTGTTGCTGATGCAGGGGGAGTTGCTGCGGTCTTCGCACAGTTGAACCGCGGGGAAGAGGTAACAAAGAGCCTGCGGAAAGTTGACAGGAGTGAGATGACACATAAGAATCCTGCTCTTCGAGCGGGAAGTGTAGTGCCCGCATCATCATCGGGTAAGTGCCTCACACAAGGCTGTGTAAAGAATTCATTCGTGACCATTACCCAGTGGCCAAAAAGCCTGTCAAGCCTGTCAAGCCCCAGGCGCTAGCCGGCAAGAAACCGCCGAAGTTTGTGCTGGAAGGTAATAAATGGGCTATTGTATGGATACCGACTTTGCCCTCAGTACTCGATACTGATTTTTCGACAGGAGTATCAAGAGAATGAACGCTCTCTAATCGTTGAAGAAACCAGCCTTAATCAGTCAATTAACATCTTTGGTTGCAGAAACTCCACTATCGTAGTTAAGGGTAAAGTGAACGCGGTCACGCTCGGTAAGTCGCGGTCTACTTTTCACAAGACGTTTCTGATAAGCGATGCACAGTCAATTGTCAAGGTACTTCGGTACTTGTTGAGTCTGTGGTGTCATCGATATCCGTAACTCGTTCACCGTCATTCGCACTGCAAGTAACGGGCACAGCGCCAATGATTCAACTTGATTCGACGGATTCAGGACAAATTTATCTGTCAAAGGATAGCTTGGAAGCTGAGATTACGACAGCCAAGTGCAGTGCGATCAACGTAAGTTTACCTGTCGAGGGCGAAGAAGAAGGCGTATTCGAAGAGCAGGCTGTACCAGAGATGCTGCGGACTGTCGTGAAGAATGGGAAGCTAGTGACTAATGTAGTGGAGCATGTTGGATAATAGCTTTCCATACTAACGATCACATTGGATGACGTAGGAATCTTATTTGATCGTGGCGATTGTTTTGTCAAACGGATCAGTGACAAGCATCTTGGTTCCTTATTATTCAACTTACTTTGGTACTTTCATCATCTTCAATTCATGGATATCACTGGTCGGCACGCCCAACGGCGAGCGCGCAAGGTCTGTCGTTGCGGACAGCCACTGCCCCATTGCTAACTGTAGCTTAGGAGGATGAATTTCTCTCCGCCAGGCACCCAGATGGCCGTTTCTCGATTGCTGAAGACATTTCCCCACTGCACGAAGAGTTCATTGGAGGCTTCCAAATTCCTCGGCCACCTGTTCCTTCCCATACTTATCCTAATTATACCCAACCTACGCCCTCGCCAGTCCCTCCAACCCCACCGCCCAAAGATGCCATGTACCTTGACCCTGGATATCAGCCAGGATTTCATCGATTCCAGACACAGCAGCCCCCGCATCTCCAGCCACAGCCAGACTTTCCATCTCAGCATCCGGTGTACCAGTACCAGCCAGGGTATCATCAGCCCAGCTCCCAATCGACCATTACACCCAGTCAGCTCATCCAGCTGTCTGCCGTGGAGAGATCACAAGCACTAAGGATTGCTCGCATGAACCCACATCTACAGGTATGCTAGTTCAGATACTTCTGTCTTTCTTGAATTTGAACTCGCATCAAATTAGTTCATGGTTGGTCCACTTCTTCGGTATGTCAATCTTTACGATTTCATTGGTATGTATGGATCAACCGATGCGTCATGCATAGATATGATACCGTTGACCAATTTGGAATATGGCATGGAGCAGCAATGATCGTCACTGCCGACTCGGGATCGATTTACGAGCCCCATCCCACTCTAACATACGAATGGGATCCTGACCAGACCTCCCCTCACACTGCATCCCACCTTAAACACTCCTTTGACCTGGGACCACACCCTGCTGACCCACATTCAACGACACTCCCAACATCTCCAAACGGGTATGGCAACAATTATCACCGACCACCAGGCAATAATGCCAGCAAGGAAGTTGTCCCCGGTCAGGAAATCCATGTCTATGGAGGTCCCGGAGGGTGCGTGACATTCAGATTGTCAGTCATGTTCATTCTCATATTTGGCCTTCTTGATGTCACAGCACCTTTACGTTTTGGCGATTCCTCATTCAAGTTCCATTGGGGCCGCACGAGATGAACATTTCCTACAGCATTAATTCCGGACAGAAGCTTGATTTCTATGTCCCCGGACTTTCGCAAAACATGCGATGGGCTGCCTATTCTGTGGGTCTGTGCATCCACTACCTAATCCGTATCTGACTGCTATTTTAAAATAGTGTAATGGCTTCTCTGCCGGTGTGAACCAGGATGAGTTTTGCGGCTCAGGTTATAAATCTGGGTATGATCCCGTCTGGATGGATTTGTTGACTAAACATGCGGAAACACCATTCCACGCTCTAGTTGGAGGCGGTGACCAACTATATTGTGACAGGTAGACCTTTTCCTTATGACCTTTTCTGAGCTCTCATGATCCAATTATAGTATCATGCGAGAACCTGAGCTACAACGGTGGATAACGATGAAGCCGGAAGAAAAGCTACGGTACCCGCTTACCGATGAGATCGCCTCGACAATTGACAGGTTCTATTTTAACCACTATTGCCAATGTTTCCGACGGGGTGCGTTCGCTAGGGCTAACAGCTCGATGTGCGTGATTCATTGTCATCTGATCAGCTACCAATTGACACAGCGTGGGATCAGACCAATGATGAACATGTGTGGTATGTTCTTTGAATATGACTCTGACCAAATTGATTGATTTGTGTCACCTTTACAAGATGATCATGGTGAGTTTTTGCTTCTTGCATTTAGGGCGATCATTTGACAAGACTTGTGAAATAACAGACATCGCGAGTATCTTGTATCTGTTGTATGAGTAGTCGCAGCTGACTAACTATGGAATGACCTTGACCAGATTGACGGATTCGGCAGTTGTTGGTTCATCTATCTGCCCTTGACAGTCTGTCTTGCTGAAACTTTTGCAGACCCTGATGACTTGCAGAAGTCGCCAGTTTTCCAAAGGTGAGCGCTAAATCCGCCGATGATGGTAATGACTACAAGTTCCTACTTTCAAGAGTTGGGATTAAAGGCTACTTTTATTTTCTCCTATTTCAGTGCTTCATTAACCGTCAGTAGCGTGTCCTTTGATCTCGCAGCAGCTGAAATGGAATTTTTCAGCCGAGCTGGATGGTTATGCTGAGGGACGTGGGCAACATTGGTGCAAATCACTCATATTGGGTCAACAGGGTCCGTTTGTCCAAGCGCGATCCCACTCCTTTTTGGGATACCTTGGACCCCAGTGTTACATCCTCCTATTAGACTGCAGGTATGCATCCAGCAATATGAGTTTTCATGTTCCAGCTGAATATCTCTGAATCCAGAGGCGAGCGAAGTAAAGAGCAGGTGTGCAGTCGGGGAGAATACGACAAAGTTTTTAGCCGCCTTGACAAACTACCTTCGAAAATTCAACATGTAATAGTGCAGCTTGGTTCGTGGTATCATGCATCTGCCTACCAGAGACTGAACAGTTTTGCAAAGGTATACCCATAGCTTATCCTCGCATGGTGTTCCTAGAGTCGGCGCTCGAGTCTAAACTCAACCCTCTTGTGGCAATAAGTCGCTCGGGTTCGCTAGGCCTCTCTGGTTTCGTGAACAAGTTTAATGCAGAACCTGAACTGCTGGATGATCTGGTATGTCTACTTTCGAATAGAATGCTCCAATGCTGAAATCTGTGATTCAGAATGATCACTGGACAGCACGTATACACAAGGTCAGGTTTCGCCTCTTGTGCTCACCCCATATCCTCAAAGATTATTTAGAAAGAGCGCAATTACTTGATTGAACGAATGCAGAATTTTGCCCTCGCGAAGCGAATGCGTGTAACTTTTTTATCGGGTGATGTGCACTGTGCGGCTGTTGGCGTCTTGAAGACCTTACGACAAAAGGGGCGACAGGAGCTTGCCCCACAGGTGGATCATCGCTACATGGTCAACATTGTCACCAGTAAGCTGCCTTGATGTATTTTCGTCTTTGGCTGATCGTTGTTTCAAGGTGCAATTGTAAACACACCGCCGTGAGTGTGATAAACACAATACGTTGACTTGCAGCGTTAACGTACTCGCAGACCAAATGCAGTCATAACCATGGTTTCTTCACTCGCGACGAGAGTGCATAAAACAATGCATTACTGCGAAACAGACGAGACGATGGTATGGGCTTGGCAGATTGCGTTTGTAGATGAATTAAGAATTTGTTCAGATCCCCCTTTTTGAGAATGATCCAAATGGCCAGCCACGGAAACAAAAGTTTATCATGGGTCGGCGGAACTGGTGTGCGGTCAACTGGGACGGGCATACTGGAGATGTCGTTTTTGATATTCGTGTTGAAAGGGAAAAAGGAAACGGACAAACTGTTGGGTACGTGCACACGCTTGGTTTATTGTTCTACACCATGAGACTCTGCATAGGTACTCTGTGCGTGTTCCACCACCGGCTTGGTCAAAGCCAGGTCAAAGATGATGTTTGCAGAACAGTCGTGTTTATACCAGCATCTTGACTTTTTATATACCTTTTGTATAATGATACCATCCAGCAGCACATAACTGATTTGTATGTATGTAGTATAACTTACTTAGTTTATCAGCTATGGTACCGGATTGTATTTGATGCGCGTCAGAAGACTCTACAAGGTGGTCCAGGGCTCAAACGCAGGTGTCGGCGCCTTGACATCGTCCAACTCCGAGTTGTATCCGCTCTGTTCCCCCTGCACCTCGGTCGGCGCAGGGGAATCGACGGACCCAAACACGTGGCCCTCGTAGGTCGTGCCGTGGCGCAGAGGGCTCGGCTGGCCGAGGCCCGTGAGCGCCGAGAGACCGGGCGTGGAGCGCTCGTCGTCGACCGAGACGGGTGTACCGCGCAGACCCTGCTGGGCCTCGAGCTTTGCGCGCTTGCGGGCCTCGGCGGCTTGTTTCTTCTTTTCCCGCTCTGCCTTTTTCGCGGCTTCGGCTTTTTCGCTCGCCGCAGCGCGGACGGCATCCTCCTTTGCTTCCTCCTCCTCGATCTCGTCGAGCGCCCACTGCTCGGCCATGAACTCGGCGTACCGCTCACATGCGGGCCGCCACGTCCTCTCACCAGGTGGCTTGCCGTCCAATAGCGCATCGATATCGTCCGGCGGGGGAAACTCGAACTCGGGGCCTGGGTTTATGCGGACGATGGCGTCGTTGAAGAGGGAGATGAAGGGGTAGTAGCCGAGCCAGCCGTCGTTGAAGGGGTTCTGGCGGTGTTCTTTGACGCCCTCGCGGGTGCGCCGTTTCTCCTTTTTGCGCTGGGTCTCGGTTTGGCGGAGCTGGAGGTAGTCGTAGAGGTCGTGGTATGCGACGCCTTGGGATTCGCCGTTGACGAAGAAGGATATGCGGGATCCTTGTAAGACGGGGAGTGGGCGTAGCGGGACGGTGTTTGGTTTGCTCGTGGTGGATGGGCCGCTGCGTTCGGGGATCTTGCCTGCTGAGGACTTTTTGGGGGCAGAGGGTACGGAGGCGGAGCTTGTTGATTTACCAGAGTAGTCCATGAGCGCAGACATTTCTTTTGATTGTGGGTATTCGAGAATCTCAAACATCTCTTGGCCTTTGAGGTCGATGGGTATGCGCTCGCGCTTGAGGTGCGCTGGGTCGTGCGGGTCTTTTTTGGACGCGACTCGGCGCGGTGGGAGGGAGATGTACATCCCTACCACGTCGCCGGTGCCAAACGCCCGCCCGTACGGCCGTGGACGGGACAGTGTTACTTTGTCGCCGGTCTTGTCGCGGTAGCCGTAGCTGTAGCCGTCGAGCCCCACGGGGCCGTTGAGCGGCGCCTCGCGGCGGCCCCACCCCAGGCGGACATGGCTTCCCTCTCGTCTGTTGTTATTCTCAGCAGGGTGTTCGCCGCCGCCGCGGAGGATCTTGACCTCGAGATACCACCTGCCTTGGTCGATGGGGACGTTGCAGCGGGCGCTGCGGAAACCGGTGGTGCCGTGTAGCCCGAGGCCGTCCTTTGTGACGGTGATAAAAGGACTGCGGTCCTCCCAGCTTACGCGGTAGGCAGTGGGGTTGCTCTCGATTGTGCGGCAGGGGAGTGTGTGGCCTGAGGGGTTTATGCCTGCGGGGACGTAGCGGAAGCCGACGCGGTTGACGCCGATAAAGTCGGTCTTGAAGTAGTCGTTGAGGTCGGGGACAAAGGTGGGACCGCGGGAGATGGAGAGTTGGGGTCGGGAGGAGAGGTCGGCGCGGGAGGAGGCGAGGGAGAGAACGCAGTCTGTGGTGCCTGGGTCAGAGGGCGCGGGCGATGACGCGGTTGGCGGTGCTGGGCGCTTGCGTTTGCGGCCTTGGGGCGGCGGTGGCGGCGGTGGCGGGGTGCGGGTCGTCGTCGTGACGCTCGTCGTCGTCGGGCAGTCGTCGGCAGAGTCGAGCATCAAGTGACGTTGATCGCCGATCAAACCAACCACGATGACCGCTGTTCGGTGAGTCTTGTCCTCGCCTCGCTGTGCGCTGGTCTGACGCGGCCAGCAGTCGCATCCAAAAGGTGTGGCTGTCGATTACATGCCTGCTCTCGCTGACCTTGCACAGGAACTCAAGGATCTCCAAAGCCAGCCTATCGATGTATGATCTCGTTGCAGCGTTGCACCCCTCGCTCACTTGTTCTTAGAATGTGGCGATAGAGCCAAAGGACGACAATCTCTTTGAATGGAACTGCTCCATAAAGGCTGATGTAAGGCCACTGGTACATTGCACACACACCCCCGCTGACGACGAGACAGCACGATTCACCCTACCGCGGGGGCACATTCCACTTTGTCCTCTCGCTTCCCACCACTTTTCCCTTCAAGGCGCCGTCAGTACGTACCCACGCCGTCCTCGAGGCGTGTCATTCACCCTTCTAGGTCACGTTCAAGACCAAGATCTATCATCCCGGCATCAATGAAGACGGGGCAATCTGTGTCCCCGTTCTGCGAGACGAGGTCGGTGATCAACACTTGTGATTGATATACAATAACCCTGCCACCAGTGGAAGCCCTCGATGACGCTGTCTTCAGGCAAGCAGCGCTGGTGTGCGGTCACAACATCCAACTAACCCGAGCAGTGCTCGCAATCATCCAGGAAAAGCTCAACAACCCGAGTGCAGACGACCCGTTTGAGCCAGACACTGCTGCAGTGCTCAAGAACGACAGAAACAAGTTTCTGGCGACGGCGAAGGAATGGACCAAGAAGTATGTACGAAACTGGCTCTGGACTGACGCACGACTGAATGACGCAGGTATGCTTCGTGAAGATGTATGTAATGTAATAGTGATAATAAAATGTGGCGGTGTTGGTGTTTGGTGGGGCGCGCTGATCGCTGTTGGCGACTGCGAGCAGAGTGGGCGGAGGGAGTGACAGCGTGCATCAGTTGATCTCGCTCGCCTCGTGTTTTACACGTTGCCACCATCTCTGAGGCCAGCCATGCATCGTTTCCGGCAAGTCATGCTGCTCGTCCGCCCGAGTCTCTCACTCACTCACCCCGTTCAGCAAAAAGTCAGATCCCGCCTTGGCGCCCCTGCCCGCCCTCGACGCATTGCCCCAAATCCCCCTCCCAGACGATTTTCGCACGTCCCTCATTCTCCCAGAGTAAGCCTCTGTCCATGCATAGAATCCACCTGATCTTCGTCTCCCAGTCTCTCGCGCCGCTTTTCCCTCCTTCGCTCGTCCGCCGGCGAACCAGTCGCCCTCGACGTCCTTCGCGACAGGCTTGCCGACCAGCGCAAGCGCGGCGCCGCAACACAGATCACAGAAGAAGAAGAGGAACTCATCTTTGACTCTCTTCGCAGCAGCATGCAGTCGTCCACCAGCAGCCGCAGCACCAAACGCTACAGCAACAACCTCTTTGGCTCGGGCCGCTTCAACGACTACAACTACGTTCGAAGCGTCACAAAGACAAGGGTCTCCGCCTCTGCCCCTCCCCCACCAGACAGCCTTCGCCCAGCAACCCCAGAGAGCAGGCGCGCCCCGTCCGTCCACTCGATGGACTCTGCCGAGTCCTCGGTCCGATCTGCGCCGTTGATGGCACCCACGCCTTATGGAGAACAACAACAACATTTGGTTTCTGTGGCTGAGTACCGCATCTCAAAGGCCTTGGGCCCGTCGGCTCTCAAGCGCGCGTCCATGGCCCTCGAGGCAGCAATCAAAGAGTTCGAGGAGGAGGCAGAGGAAATCTTGATGCCACGCACTAGAACCTCCGCTGAGAGCTTACAGCCAGCAGTGCGTCTTTTGTGGGCCCCTCGCCACTGATCAAATCTAACTTTTGACAGAGAACTTCTTCATATCAGTCCTCAATCGTCGAACAAGTCGTTGCAATTTCCCCACCAGTCGACACCGACACTGACAATCGCCACTCGTCCCCTGTCCCCACACGCACCCTGCCAGGCTATGTCCCCGGTATGCCGAGGCCTATGACTCCTCGAGAATTCGACTTGGACGAACAGAGGTCCCATTCGACGACTCCTCGTGCCACTTCTCCCAACGTCACAGACTCTTCTGTCTCGGTTACTCGCCGTCGAAGCATCTCTTCGGCTTCCCAGCTCGCCACTAGGGCGCCCACGTCCCCTCTCTTTCTCCAACGAAGCCCCAGCAGTGGTCGATACACCCCAGAGGAAGGCAGCCCAGTTAAACCCGACGGCTTCGATCGCCGTCGGCCTGCTCCGCCCTCGGCGGGTTTCCAGCCCATGGCCGTTTCATCCCGCCCCACCACTCCCTCGACCGTCATCTGGAATCCAAACATCGACGCGCCCAGATCGACCCACAGCAAAAACGACAGCTGGAACAGCGACGCGAGCTTTTCCAGCGCACACGATCGGTATACTTCCAGTTCCCGTAATGTCCACTCCCCGCCTTTGCCCGACTCGCCCATCGAGAAGAGCGCATTTCTCAATGCCCTCGAGGCCTCGTTCAACTCGATAAACAAAATAACGGAATTCGGCTCTCCAACGCGGGCCCAGCAGCGCTCTGTGACTCCAACACAGAGTACTTCCCGTTCGCCTACGTCGCCCTCGTTTCCTAATTTCGCGCATTCCTCCACGTCGTCCGAACAACACACTTCGGTCCCACCACTCGTTTTTTCGCCCCTGGTCAATTCCTCTCGTTCGTCCCTTGGCTCGGACGGCTCGAGCTACCAGAGCCTGTACGCTGCGGACGAAGACCGCTCGTCTCTCCTCTTTCGCGATCCCGATACGCATCCGTCTGTATGGCACGACCTCTCTTCGCCGCCCACCTCTCTTCCCGAAGGCTCGCCTGAGGAGAAATGGAGTCCCGAGGAAATAGTCGCGCGTGCGACTGGTCTCAAGCGGTCAGACTTTATTGCTATACAGGAAAAACTACTCAGTGCGCGAGACGCAAAAGAAAAGGAGAAGGATTCAGGCAGACTCGAGCCTCAGGAGAGGGCAGCGTCGTCCCTCCGGAAACGTCGCCCTTCTACTTCGCAGTCAACCTATTCTTACAAGGACCGTGAATCGAGGGTACGTCTTTTTCGGGGGTGTTCTTTTTATTGTTGTAATCCCGCGCTTTCAGATTGTCAGCCCTTCGCCGCAGGTCTCGCCTACGAAGCCGACTGTAATGCCTAGTAGAGACCGGCCGTCTTCGGCGCTTGGCAGCGCTGCATCTCCCACGTCTCCACGCGAAAAAGCGGCGTTTGCTCGCGGCGATGTCTCGCCCATCACTCGTCGCAACAGAGATTTAGCTCAAGCTCTGTTCGGGCACGACGCCGACAATGTTAATGGTTCCAAAAACGAGGCCGCCGCCGCCCAACAGCCTGAACGGTCGGCCCCGCCGACCAAGGCTCCGAGCCCGCCTGATACTTACAATTCTACTTCGACTCTCGCAACTGCGCCCCTCTCGCCGATGCGAATGGCGCCATACCAGACTGCGCGCAATCCGTCCGTCCCGAGGATACCACAGACTCCGCAGGAAGAAGCAAAGCTCGTGCAGGAGGTGAAAGAAAAGATTGACGCTGCGACGGAGTTGCTCAAGCCGTTGAAATCGAACGGTAGTCATTCGCCTGATCCGCAGGCGACCATCTCGTCGCGCAGGCGCATCAACCTTAACCAGATATCTACCCCGCGCCTCGTGTCCGCGTCGACAACCGTCGTCGACACTATCCCCATCACCCCGCCCTCGTCTGCGTCTCCGACGATAGCCTCTGGGCCATCCAAGATTGGCTCGCGGTTCAAGAAACTACGAGGCACGTTGCGCGCCAAGAATTCTCAGTCTATTTCCGACGAGCATAATACGCCCTCGTTATTAGATACACAAGTACCAAACGTTCCCTCGAGCGCCACTGATGTGCGATTCAAGGTCCCCGTTCAAAGCCCGCCGGCATCTGCTGGTCCGGGCTTGAAGGGATTCATGGCGCGATTACGGGGAAAGCAAAAACCACCAGCAGCAGCAGCGGAGCCCGCGGCTTCTTCTTCCCGGGTGCATACGTTGACCCCTCAATCTCAGTCAGCATCGCCAGTCCCACCTGCCTCGCTCCATGAAAAGTCCTTTTCTCATACCGCCGCGCAACCGCCTGCGTCGATATCTCCTCCTCAGGTCCAGCAGCCTCTCGCTCCATCTGAAAAAACCCCGACGCAGGCGACGTACGAGGAGCAGCCCAAGCCTGCCGCTGACGTTTCTGGTACTACTAAATCTTCTGATATGAGTGCACTGAGGCAGCTGTTTGAAGCTGCGGACAAGATAGGTCTCGATCAAGGAGAGCTGACGAGTCTTCTTGCGCGGTCTGGGTCTACGTCGTCGAAAGCTAATTGGACGGCGTTGGCGAGGAGTAATTCCGCCGTTCGTCAGGGGGCTGTTAGTCCGACGGCTGATCATGCTGT
This sequence comes from Termitomyces sp. T73sscA, assembly GCA_017657235.1. Lineage (NCBI taxonomy): Eukaryota > Fungi > Basidiomycota > Agaricomycetes > Agaricales > Lyophyllaceae > Termitomyces > Termitomyces sp. T73sscA. The sequence goes on from JAGGAP010000019.1 coordinate 161,467, forward strand.
CTTGTCGCCTCGGCCGGGGTATGAGGCACAGAGCGCCATGCGGGCGTTGACGCCGGATCCAAATAATGATAATGGCAGACAGAGCTTGGACGGCCCACCGGGATCACGCGATAAACCGATTTCTAGACCAGGTTCTTCTCGCAAGCAGAGTGATCACACACGCCGGCCGCGCGAAGGAAAAGCTCAAGGTGATAGCAATGCAGTGGTTAGAAAGACCATCATTGTTCCTGATACAAACATGACTGCCGATGAGCTCAAGATCTTTATGGAGAAGAGTATGCCCGGCCGGAGGCTTAGTATAACATCTATTTCGAGCCGTTCTGTTCATGATAGGGCGCCCACTCCCCCTCCCCCGCGATCTCCGACTTTCAAGCGGTTTTCCGGCCCGTCGCCCCCAGTGCCAAGTCTTCCTCCTGCCTTTGGAGGTAATGCTCTGAGCGTCCCGTCGGCAACCGCTGCAGGCCCGATTGAGAAATCAAATTCAACATACGAGTCTTTGTGAGCATATCATATCCATCACTGTACCTGACGTTGTTTGCCCTTTTTCTGATGCAGGTTCTAATGATAGGTATGACATGTATGCAGGAGAAAACAGATCTCCGAACGTAGCTCCGAATGAGCCAGGTGCCTCGCGCCCAAGTGACGAGCCGGCTCCCACATCAGACGCTGGTGCCGCTGTAGAGTTGATACATTTGGCCAACGGGGAGACCATCTGGTCAGCGTGGTTTCTACGTTTCATCTAAGCTTCTTTCTCATCGGGGGTTTTTACTCTTTAAGGAACATCGTGAATGGACTACGAGAGGAAGACGACGACGAGTCTGTGTATACACGTCGTACGAGCTTCACTTCGGAATACGGAGCACGTGGTACGAACGGAGAGGGTCTTCAGGTTTTCGTCAAGGACCATGGGCGATCAGGTTCGAGGGGAAGTGCCTCGTCGTTCCTCTCGCGCAAGAGGAGTCAGGGGAAATCTCGGCCCGAAACCAAGGTATGTTTGTCTTTTTCTATATCACCGGCTTGTGATGCGGGGCGACCATGGTTACGTCGTCTACGACAGGTCTTCTACACCCCCGCAGAGGGGATAGGTCGCCTAATCCAAGATCTTTCTCAGAATATGGAAGCGGGGTCGTTCAATTTTGCCATACGTCAAGGAGTCTCTGGTCACTCTCCGACTTCATCTCTATCAACTAATGAGATGACGATGTCCCTTGAAGAGCGGCTCGATAAAATGATAGATACGGTAAGGGTCAAGTGAGCCTCATATAATTTCACTTTTTGCACATACTATTCCTCTTCGTCGGACGTGTTTTTCTGGTGCTGTATTGTGACGTTTTTTTTGCGGTTTTCGTCTCATTTGCTCTATCTACAATATTATCTTTCTATTGCCCAGTACCGATACCAATGGAATGTTAGATATGATCGATTCCCGTGTCCTGATGATGATAAAATAGGAAAAGAGAAAAATTTAGAATGTACAGGCCTGCCGTGAAATCTATTATACTAAGTAGGGTATGTAACAAAAAAAAATGTGATCCAAACATATCATATCCTACACCCCATGTAAATCTATCCATCGATTTAGGCACAGGGCGAGCAGAGCTTCTACTAAGAGGAGATCGTTCGCAAACGTGTACTGGAGAAGGCCATGTGAGGGCCCCACGACCGTCGCTTGCGAATACCGCCGAAAGGCAGCAATCTTAGTGGTAGGCGAGGAGTACAGCTGAAGAAGATAGGTTGGTTATCTGATGGGGCGGAAGAGCACGGAGCCTTGACTCACGTCGTACGATGTTGGATTATCTGACCGCTGCCGCCACTCGAACCTCCTCCCATCACCCGAGAAGAAAGCTCTGGCACTGCAAGAAAATGTTGAAACACAGTCATCATATTGGTCAACTTTCAACACACAGTGGGGAGTCACTTAGTGCTGGAGCCAGGGAGTACGAGGTGTGACATTGGTAGTTGGCGCGACCCTATAGTCGCGCTGCCCAGGTGATTGCCCGGGCTCCACTCCAATCTCGCACAGACATCCTTGTTGTTTCTTGTAACCTTGGATTACATGAGCACGCACGCGGCGCGGGGGCAAAAGGAAAGAAAAGTCACCGTTGTTTTCGTGTTGGACATCGACAGGCCTCGTTCCGGGGTCTCGAAACAAAAGTAAACGGGCTTGGTATCCTCCCCGATGATCACACAACATCGAGGGTCGTCTCTGCCGGTGAAAAAGAGGTCGTAGGTTGTCGGGGGCATAGAAAAGTCAAAATAGAGTCCTGCACCTAAATACAAGTATTCTTATGACATGAACTTTTTCGAGCCTGGCTCCCGTGATTCTCGCGTCTCAGGTCCATGGGAACTTTTCCAAGATAGTAGTGCAGAAAGAGAAGCTTGCAGCGGTCGCCAGCCTTGCCAGCAGCAGTCGCTGGAGTCTAGGATGATAGCAGAACCAAGACCAGCTCGCAATGCATTTAAAATCGGGAAGACATGTCAAACCCGCCACCGCCATTAAAAAGGCTCAAGCCTCTGGCAAACCCCGGAGCTAGACCAGATTTGGTCAGAAGACCCACGTTAACAGAAGCGGTTCCTACACAATCACGCAAACTATCCTATGTCAAAGACGCTACCCTCTACGCATTCACCTTCCACAACGGCCGCTTGCGCATCTTGCGCGTAATGTGCACCGAGCTCCCGCCGCCATTTCCACCCCCAAACGCCAATACGACCGTCTCTTCTGCGCCTGCTCCCCGTGCAATCCCCCGCTTGCGCAACTCAACGGCTTCTTTGGCAAATTTGAATCGAGCCTGGTCCGAGCCTGTAGGATCTTCTCTAAAATTAGCAAGAACCATGGAAACATCCTGGTGTCCGGGTACATACCTACGCGGAAAGATGGTGATTCGACCGCAGCCTTGAACATTTCAAATGGTACACGGGAGTAGACTTGCAAAAGGACATCTCGTCCACTTGGCCCTGGCGCAGGCGAGCGATCCAAAGGCGCATGGTGCAATTCAAGAAATTCAGGTAGGGTATCCACAAGGAAGTGTAACACGTCATCCTTCAATCGTTGGGCGTATAAGCCAAAGATTGTGGTTTTTGGAAGGTCGGGTGTGGCTGCGCCATCGGAGGATGAAGGGATCGAGTCGATAAACTCGACCCAATTGCCAATAGTGTCCACAGATATCGATTGTCTGCATGCTTCATAGGCGTACCCGCACAGATCTTCCATGCCACCGAGAAGGCATCCGGCTGCCAAAACTGATCGTGCATTGTGAGGCCTTATCAGATTGAGGGAGATTGCAGAGTAGAGGTATCCCAATGCTGGCAAGTACTGTCATTAGAACAAGAAAAAAAAAGTATATAGCGAGGATGAAAATGTACCTATCGCAAAACCCTAGATAAACAGAGTTAAGTTGACAAAGCAGGAGTTAGCAGTCGAAGACACGTACTTCTTCAGTCACCTCTGGTTCTTGATCCAGATGTACATAGATAGCTCGCTGTCCACTAACCTGTGGCGACGTGGACATAAGGTGTGCTAGGAAGGGCGAGCGAGATAAAATGATCGCATGGAGGTGGTAAACGTTTTGGTGCACATGCTACAGCGAAGCAAAGCAATGAGCTACGCAAGCTCAACGGAAGAGAACGGTGTTACACACAAGAATCGTGTCCGCGTAATGCTGTGTCCAATACACTTCAGCCAAGTAGACATCGATGGCATTTAAGGACGTACCCCTGTCTGGAAGCCAGCATGATACAGATGACTGATGATTTCTTCGTTGTGAGGGTTAGAGTATGGGGGTCTGCACACCAAAACTTTCAGTTCGTGCACAATTACATGATGCCCGATCCGTGTCGCCTGCGGCAACACAGATCGCAGAGAACCGGGCAAGAAGTTAAGCGCAAATTCACGCACTGCGTAAATCCATTTGCTGGATATGCCGAGGACTGTGAGCCTCCCAAGCTCACTTCTGGTGACTCCGAGCCGCCTTCAGAGTAAGTGTGCGTGACTGAGCCGTTGACATGCGCGACATGACCGTTCACGGAGCCCGATGAGGATGGAATGGAAGTATGCATAGTAGATAGGGCAAGATTGAGATACACAGCAGCAAGTCAAAAGCAAAATACGAACAACTGGAAAGAAAGTGAGAATCGTCGCCGTGACGTGATGTCACAGTTGTAACTCCTCCAAGTCACGCTTCTTCTGTGCTAACTCTTGCTAACTCCACCGACGTGGAGTACTCATTGCCACTCTATCTATTACATGACCCATCGTTTTCTCAGAAGATCCCATGTCGACGAAGCTAGACATGAGGTTGTTCACTATGCCTTTTTGAACCGCACTAGTTCCGCGAATAGGTTCATAAGAGGGAGGCGGGGATATATATACCTTGTCCGCGGAAGGATCATCAGCCTGTGGGACAGTCTTGTCATTTTTGACCATAAGCTTATAATGTTCAGACATAAGTGAATCAAATAAAACGAGGAAACTTACCATATGAGAACGGTCAGAAGCAAACTGCCTCAAAAATAAGTCGCCTGGTATGATTCTAAAGAGGCTGGAATACCATCAAGAGACCGCTGACTTGGTAATTGAAGTCGCAACGTACCTTTCATAACGTGGAGGGACATCCAAGAAGGTATCAAGCATGTAGTCTGTTTCAGATGTGTTATTTGAGTCGAGATGCATCATCTGTGAAATATTGCATACCTTCTAGGACGCACGGCAGTGGAAGTCTGGTATCGAAATCATAAATCCAAGATTCCGAAGGAGATTCGGGGAAAGTCATGCTGCTTTGGCTTTGAAGGCCGTTGAGCGAGCGTGGCCGCAACAGAAGTACGACATGATAATCCCAAACCACAGCTAAATCTAGCTCCAGAGCGCGCTTTTGGTTCCATAGAGCGACCTTAAGGAATTTGAAGAATCAGCCACTAGCGACGCGATAGCAATAGGTTTGGTAGTACCGATCTGGATTGATTAGAAATGAAGACGATAAAAATCTCCCAAGACTGAGAGATACTGGTATTACCGAGGAACGCCTGTGCTAGAAGGTATATATTTTCCTCGCAGTAACAACTGGTGTAAGTAGTATTGGAGGGAGGTGGGGGAGGGATCATCACAAATGCAGATAATTAGTCCAGGGCTGCTGATCTCTTCGGGAGTGCATTAGACTGCAGAATTCCAATTGCAAGAACAGACTCGAGAGAACTGATCGATCTATTGCAATGAGCAATTCAATTGATTGATAAGTACTATATAAGTAGTCAACCTTGTCTAGTAAAAATAGATAATCGACTTTTTTTAAAAAACAATTTAACAAACCACGTGTCGGTGTCGTGTCGACACACATGATTCTGGTTCACGTTCGGAGGGCGTAACATTGCGGTATGAGTGAAGGATAGAACAATGACTGGGCAATGCATTGCATGAAGGTCGTGTGTAAGGTGACATGGAGCCAGTTGCGCAACGAGATGACACAAGCCTTGCACAATCCACAGCCAGGAGTCTCGAAGCGGGAGGTATCATACAAAATGATAAACCTTGGCACACACGTTTATGCCACGCCATGTTAATATCGATCAAATTTACGCCTTTCGATTATCAATTATCCGACATAAGTCAGCATATGTAAGTACTAGGAAGTGCATATCGATGCCGGACTATTGATAGATCGCCGAAACGATCAATTGTCTGTTTCAAATACCGTCTATCGGGCCGGCGGTAGAAACGGCTCGGCAGGAACTTGGCATGCAAGGTGAAGCCTACTCGCGCTCCAGAAGGTTCGAGTTCGAGAGGACCTAAGTACATGTATATTGAGATGAGGCAAGTAGATTGCAAATTAGTATCAACTACTTTGTAAAAGTACAATGAGTAAATGAATCTTCATCAGTTCCGGCCGGGAAGACTTCGAGTTGGTATCACGCTGTGACTGTAGATTGGACTGTCAGCGTCACGGAAATCTCAGGAAGGACACATGGGCTAACTTACGATGGGTATAAGCAAAGTATATGAAATATGCTTGACGGAGCCATAGCGATTTCATGATCTCCGGGAAAACGAATCCGCGAAGGACGTTTTAGGTTTACGGAGCACTAGGTCAGGGGACGATGTCTCCCGCCTGAAGGGCACAAAAATAGGTTGGCTGGCGTTCTGCTTTGACGGCGGAGATACTACACGTCGTGGCTGCGGGGCTTTGACAGCCGGGGTTGTTTGGGGTGAGCCACTATGTAGTGAGGAGGGTGAGGTCGGTGTGCTTCCAGGTGACGAATGAGTCGGGTAATCGTGATGAACACGAGATGTTGGGATGGGTACGGGGTATTGCGATGGCATTGGTGGTGCAGGTACAAGACCAGAGCCATTGGTGAACGGGTGGGTTGCGAAAGGGTCAAAATTATCGAGGATGGAGTGCGTCATTGTATCTGTGTTGTTGCAGATGGTGCAAATGAGCAGGAGTTGGAAGCACTACCGTTCTTGCAAGTCGAACGGACCGCCTTTATAGGTAGGAAAATTGATGGTATTAAATTTTCCGACATGGTCCCGCTCTTTGCAGAAGGCGCCCGATCGCGTTTGATAAGTGGATCGGAACACATGCCGGAGAGCTTCCCCGCAATCTGGAGCCCGGACCGTCGACAGAAAACACATGGAAAAGAGCTAGTGTGACGCAACCTTGCAATAAAGCAAGACTTTTTCTTCTTCTTTAAGCTGTATATCTTTCCTAATATAGCGTTTTTCCGCGTCGTGTGCACAATCGAGCAATCTGAGCCTTGGACCTTACAGGCCTTATTAATGCTGAACACATCCAGGCTCCACATTAGAAAGACAAGTAAAATTTTGTTATTTTTATGAGTGAGTTACTGCACATATTGGGCACTTACCCCTGTCAAAGTGTGGACATTAACTCCTTCCACATACCCACGGAGTCAAAGAAGGAAGATGCTATCGGTATAAGTAGCACGATCCAATGGGTGGCCGTATGGATCCAGTGAAATAAAGCCTGTAAGGACGTCCTTCGACAAGCACATCACAAAAGACAGTCGTGTGCCCAGTTACGGCATGGTGGGAAAATACACTTCTATCCTCAATGGACCATGCCCCCAGGCTGACATATGAAACCTAAAGCCTAAGGCCCCTAGAAAGACTCGTCTTCTATTCTAACACGGACCTAAACGCACAGATGTCCAGTGATCAGAAGGTATCGCCGGATGTTATTTGTACCTCCGATTCGCACGTTCATCTGTTTTGGCATCGGCATCGTACCCAAAAAAGCGATAGCGCTCAACGACTCTATTAGATGCTGGACAGGAGGCAGGCAGCACTTCCCAACTGTCTTCTCACGTCGTGATAATCTACATCGTGTGCTGGAATGAAAATGACTAGTCAGATCCGATCATGGAGGCAGCTCGCAGCGACGACGCACTATCTTCTACTTCTCCCCATCGTTCAATTTGGCTACAAACCTCAACGGTTGCCGCCAAAGCCGCTTGCTCTACCGTCAGATGCTTCATGACGAGTGCTAAACCAATAATGAATGATTTTGTGGTGTATGTCGCACGTTCTAATGCTGAAAATGCCGTCTAAGTCTGGTCAGACATGGACAGAACAGTTAACATACCTGCCAGCTGCCATTGGTCAAATCTACTTATTACTTGCCGAAATTTTTCTTTTGTGGCTTCAGGTTGAGCACTAAAGAGGAGGGACTCAGCCTTGTTAATTTCAACGTCATACGTCTTTCGTGCCCATTCTAAAAGTGGATCCCAGTGCTCGGCCTGCAACCGTTCAAGTTGGGGAGGATAGTCCTGATAGAAACTGAGTTCGAGTTAGTAGCTTATACCAGCGATATTCTGATAACATTACTACCAGATAGTGTCTGTGTCAAGATATTTCAACAACGCTTCTTGGACAGCGGGACGTGTTTCTTGTTCCGTCAACGCGTCTATAGCTCTAGCAGCAATGGAAGTCTGGGTAGCCGTTCAGCCTCAAAAGTGAGTTGCTAAATCGTGCCACGCACTGCCGGAAGCGCGTGGGGCTTCAATAGTTTTTCTTGGTGATCCCATTCGGCTGCAATGAGTGAGGCCATCATGGATTTGTTCTCGGGTAGTGCAAGAACCTTCCCCGACGGAGTCTTCAACGGACGTTTGTCTAGAGTTACTACATAAGTAGAACCGCGTTTTTCTAGCCCGACTTCATTCCAGAACCGTTGCTTTGTCGCCTCCGCGCCTGATGTTCAGGAGTCAAGTTATGACGCAAAAGTAACCAATGAATGACAGACGATTAGTCTCCGAGGCAATGGGTCCATCCTGAGCAAACGAAGCAGAGTAAAGTCGAGCAAGAAACACTGCGCGTGGACATGAAGGTCGATACCAGAGACCTACAGCCCCAGGAATCCTGGCAGACCGACTCAATCGACCTGGAAGCATCCTTGAAGGGCGTTTCACCAAAAAAGCTGTTTTCTCACGTGACTCATTCCGCGTCGAAATTGGAGTCGCGCCAAGACCAACTACTTGGTCTTCTAAAAACGAGAGCACATGCCATCGCAGAAGTATTCACAGCGGCCGCAGCAGACTATCTCTTCTTTCTTTCAGCCTTCTCAAAGATCCTCATCTGGCAAAAGGGCAAGCTCTCCTATTCAACTCGACTTGACTAGTGACAGTGACGAGCAGCCGCCTGCAAAAAGACCAAAGAAGTCAAGCGCGTCTGATAGCTCACGAGAGCCTAGTACACCAACGCATGCAAGTGCTGCCAGCCAATGGCGATTCACACCAGTCTCTCCAGATGAACCTGCCAGCACGGCTGCAAAACAACATATTGAAGCAGAAGCTTCTTCAGTAAGGAAACGACGTGAGGCATTTAGGAGGAAGTTGCTTCTGGAGAACAGTTCATCCATTCGAAAGCCAAGTCGCCCAGATTTGAGCGGAGCAGCGTCGTTCTTCGAGACGCCGGAAGCTGAAAGTGCAGGCGAAGATTCTGACCATGCGTTTCAAGAGTTAAATGCTCTCTTCTCCAACAAAAGTAAAATGAAAAGCAAAGCCACGGGTGCCTCTGGATCTAAGTCCAAAAAAACTGTCACAATTGGACCTAGTGGAGAATCGTACACACCGTTGGAGCAACAGGTATTGCTGTGCCAATGTTTCAAGGTTTTCTTTGCTTAATTACGTGGCAATATAGGTTCTTCAACTCAAAGCGGAGAATCCTGGGACTATTCTTTTCTTTGAAGTTGGATACAAGTATAGGTTCTTTGGCGACGATGCCAAGGCAAGGCAAATATCGACAGGACACTGAGCTCTGTATACTGACAAGCATTCAGGTCGCGGCAAAGGAGCTCGGAATGGTGGCATTTGACCATCGTAATTTCTTGGTTGCTTCAATTCCAACGCACCGACTTCATGTGCATTTAAAGAAGTATGTATAACGATTATTACAAAAGTGGCATTATGATTCAAGAATGCAGGCTGCTCTCGAGAGGTTACAGAGTCGGGATTGTTGGTCAGACAGAAACTGCGGCTCTTAAAAAGGCCGGTGATAATCGAAACGCCCCTTTCAAAAGAGAGCTCTTGCATTTATATACGGCTGCAACGCAGGTGTTCTTGTCTTTCCCAACATGCAGACTAATAAACAAAGATTTTTCAGTTATGTCGATGACCTTGACTCTGTTGATGATTTGGAACGATATAATCCTCCACCTTTCATGTGTATCGTCGAGCAAGCGAAGAAGGGCATTACAGGTGACATCTCATTTGGTATGATCACAATCTGTCCTAGTACCGGAGACGTCGTCTGGGATGATTTTGAAGGTAGGAACGACGATTAAGTACTAAGTGGTTGATGTCCTCATTATGATGTGACTCCAGATACCCTAATGCGAATAGAGCTTGAGGTGGGTTCTCGGATATGTGTACTGTGAAATGACTTTCTACGTGTATTAGACCAGGCTAGTCCATACACGACCAGCCGAGCTGCTATTGCCCAGAACCGAGCTTTCTGGCCCAACTACCAAGATGTTGCATTACTTTACAAGGCTGGTCTTTTGATTTTTGGCCTAATCATAGTATCATAGTGATCTCTTGCAGGAACTCCTCTGTTGGTGATGGCACACGAACAGAGTATTTTAAAGAACTCATGTCCTATACTGATGCCTTCGACTTTGTTTCCGAGTTTTACACTGATAAAAAACATTCGACGGTGGCATCCGAGAATTTTACATCAGGTACATCTACATTACATGGTTTTATCTTGTGGCGGGCAGACCAGTTTGACGTCAGTCTCTCCAGGACGTCTTATGGCAGAAGTCACTAACTTTCCAAAGAGAGTAGTGATTGCTCTTGCCCATGCAATTAAATATCTGTCGGCGTTCAGCATAGCGGATGCTTTCCTGGAAACGAAATTTTTCACTAAGTTCACGGCGAAAACTCACATGCTTCTTGCTGCGAATACTCTCACCAATCTCGAGATTTATCGGAATGAGACAGACGGCACAGTCATTGGGTCTCTTTTGTGGCTGCTGGACAAGACCAAAACCAAGTTCGGCGCGCGACTGCTTCGGAGTTGGATTGGGCGACCGTTGGTGGACAAACGGTAAAGATTACCGCTTTACATGAATCAGATTCTCATATATGTTGGCAGCGTACTACATGAACGCGTGGAAGCAGTGGAAGAGATCTTGCAAAGTTCTTCGGAAAAACTGGTGACACTTCGTCTGATTCTTCGAAGGCTCCCGGACCTTGCCAAAGGTCTGTGCAGGATCCAATATGGACAGGTAAAGGATCTGTGAACCATGAATCAAAACAGGCTGAAAAATATCTTGTCTTCATTCAAGTGTACGCCGCAGGAACTAGCGGCGCTTCTACCGGCCTTCGACAAGATAGCACAGGCTTTTGACAACTTCTCATCTCCTTCGGATGTCGGTTTCAGATCCAGCCTCTTGAATGAAATCATCTTTTCGTTTCCAAAACTCAAAGGTCTCATGAAGGAGCTTATGAGTGCTATCCGTCTTGATCAGGCGGCAGAGGGCAGGAAAGATACAATGTGGGTCGACCCAGAGCGATATCCTGAAATTAGTGACGCCGACGTCGTATGTCACTTTCGCTTTCTAAATTTGAGCCGCCTACGCATGTTTGATCAACAGGCAATTCAATTTGTGGATGTTGAACTTGATGATCAATTGAAAGCTAGTGAGTATGCCAGTCTTTTTGACGAATCAACCGAACATTAATTATACAATGTCGCTAGTTAGGAAATTTTTGAAATTTCCTTCCCTCCAGTGGACAACGCACATGAAGGATGAGGTAACGAAATTGCGATTCGTCGATGTTTATTACCTGACGATGACGTTCTTTAGTTTCTCGTCGAGCATAAGAATAGCGACAAGCGGCCCATACCCGACCACTGGATACTTCATTCCAAGTACGACTCTTCCGAACCTTCAGACAACAAGAACTGATTGCTGACAAGGTTTTCAACATAGAACAAAAGTTGTATCTCGTCACCAGCCGCCAGTGGTTCGAGAGAAAATGGAGGAAAGATTGAGATATCAAGAGACCCTTCAGGTATAGTGTTTTTGTCCATGCTTCAATCTACCTAAGTCTGATTTTGACTACATAGGCTGCCGCGAACAAGGCATTTTCATCGTTTCTTGAAGAAATTGCTTCGAATTACTACGACCTGCTGCGCAGCGTCATCAATAACCTCGCTACTGCCGACTGCTTGCTTAGTCTTGCACTCGTAGCTCTAGCAGAGAATTATGTTCGACCAACCTTCACAGACGATGATGCTTTAGAGATTATCGATGGTCGCCATCCGATGGTCGAAGCCCTTCGACCAGATCCCTTTGTCCCAAACACTGTTGTCCTGGGCTCTGGAAAGCCAAGAAGCAAAATCATAACGGGACCCAATATGGGAGGGTGCGCAAAATTTGACAGTTTTTTTTTAGTGTCACTAAACGCATTGTCCGATCAGGAAGAGTTCCTGTGTTCGCATGGCCGCTCTCATCGCCATCATGGCGCAAATTGGATCATATGTGCCAGCCAAATCAGTAAAAATGGGCCTAATTGATTCGGTTCTTACTAGGATGGGCGGTATGTAGACTCTTGACTGCCGCAGTAAATTCACCAGAACCTGTCCACAGCATCCGATGATCTAGCAAGAGGCCGGTCAACATTCATGGTCGAGATGTCAGAAACTAGTGAAATACTAAATTCTGCAACCAAACACAGTCTGGTTATTCTGGACGAACTCGGAAGAGGAACATCAACCTTTGATGGAGTTAGTCAATGTTCATCTCCTGTTGCTACTGAGCATTAACTCGAACCTCGCTATTGCTCTCAGATGGCTATCGCGGATGCCGTCATGCGACAGCTTGTAGAAAACACAAAATCCAAAACCTTGTTCATTACCCACTACCCTCTGGTTGCTTCCAATCTTGAAAGTCAGTATCCCTTTGATGTAGAAAATTTGCACATGGGCTTTGAAGAAGAGACTCGTATAAATGGCATTCGAGAAATTACGTTCCTATACAGACTAACCCCCGGCATGGCATCTGGTATGCTAAATAATGACAGATCAATCTATTATTATGGGTTTTGATACTTCCTAGGATCTTTTGGCATCGAGTGCGGGCGTCTTGCAGGCCTTCCAGAATCACTTCTATCTGTAGCCACCGAATCTGCCGCGAAATTGCAAATACACATCAGGGATCGTACAAGGCGTAACAGGTTTGTGTAGCTTGTTTTTCTAGATGACATCTCATTGATTAGCCATCGATATGCAGGGTTCTCAAAAGCGTCAAAACACTTGCACAGTGCATCAATGAAGGAGAAAGGGTTGGAGCTTTAAAAATCGAGGAATTACGTGTTATGGCGAGATCTATTTTTGATTTGACATCACTGTAGAGCTGAATCTTGGAGAGTATGACCATATATACCTGGAACATCTAGCACAATTCTACATAAATGTATATCCTTTGCGAGTGAGTAGATGAGTAGACACGACGAAATGCGTGAGATAGACTACTATGGGAAATTCAGAGAGCGAATGAAAGCGTCATAAATGAAGTACAAATTCCCGTGCGGCTGACTGAGCTATGTGCCCAGCTGGTCACCTAGATATATACGGCCTTCTAGCTTCAAGTCTTATCTGACTTGGCCCTTTTCCGCTTCGACTTCTTCGTCACATTAGAGGTGTCCTCCATCTCCAAAGACTCTTCAGCTTTTCTTTTTGTTTTGTGGGTTGGCGCATGAATCTTCGTCGATGACGCGTCGCCAGGTTTCGACATACGAGCTATTTGTTCGCACATATTCGGTAGCCCTGTAGACTTCTTGAAACGTTCTGACGAACTGAGACGGCCAGCTAGTGAATGCCACAAATCTGGTTTCCAGATCTCGGCATGAGAAGCACGATTTACTCTTTGATTTTGGCGAGTAGCTACGATTGCCAGCTTAAGGATTTCCTTCAGTTGGGCCGCGCTGAGAGAGTTTTTGCCAGTACATGCATCGGTAACCACTTCCAGCAAGACTTTTTGCAGACGCGAAGCGAATTCGGCCACTTCCGACAAGTCCATATTTTCCTACACCTCGCGTTAGACAACGGCTTTCTGGTGAATTCAAAAGATAGCAAACCATGGCAGAGACCTGACTCATTAGCGTCTCCAGGAGCTGATATGCTTGTCCTTGTCGGTAGGTGTTGACTGCCCGACCGGATAAGTCTAAAAGTTCGTTGCGAAGGGCCCATGCGGATGGCGAATGGCGTCGAATGAAATCTTGGAAGAAACTGGAGTTAAGAGCGGAGTTCTTTCTTGTGAGGAAATCGGCTAATGACTCCTGGTAGAGTTTGGTAAGAGGTTTTTCAGATTGGGAGTGGGCCAGAACTCTAAAAAGATAAAGGCTGCATTGACTGAGAGTGGTCAGCATGTCAGAAGAGTGTACTTTGCGAGCACGTGTATGAACGTCACTGGCGATAGTCAAAGCCAATTCCAGATCAGCGTCAAGTGGTATGTCTTTGGACTTGGTAATCCTCGAACGAAGGATGCTTTTGGCTTTATCGGATAGTTGGCGCTCATCAAGGCCAGAACCAGAAATGAGGTCAATCAGGGGGGATAACAATCGGAGAACCAAGGGACTAGATGGCTGCTTCTTGACAAATGTGTCCACTAGGTCAAGCACTCGGTTTTTGAAGTGAGTGGCTTCACGCTGGATGTCGACGTCTAAAAACTGATAAGGTCAAGGTGCAGTTAGAATCAGACGATGAGTTTACCTTTTTCCATTTTCTTTTCATTGGCACGTATCTTAAAAACCGCCGCAAGTTGTTCGTCAATAGCCATCATTTGATCGTCGTCCATGAGCTCTTCTTCCTCATCTGAATCGCCAGTTGCTGCTTCAATACCATTGACACGTAGTGCTTCTTCAATTTTTCTCCGTAGTTCAACGTCTTCTTCGCCGTTACTGTCCGCATCACTTTCATCATCACTAGTATTAGCATCGTCACTCTCATTATCTGAGTCTGAACTCTGCTCATCCTCGTCGATGTCCTCCATCTCCTCGTCTTCGTTTTCGTCCTTCAGAAGTTCAGCGGGATCACGTCGCTCCAGTTGCTATTCCGGAAATTGATCAATAATGTTTCCGTTGGTCAACAAATGAAGTAACCTTACCGTGACGATGAGATCGATGGTGGACTGCTGAACAGCTCCTGACAGTAACGCGAAGACTTGGTTCCCAACCGTACGCATATATGCAGTCGACTTTTCCAGAAACCCGATGATAGTATCGACAAAAACATCAACTGGTTCTGGGGCAGATGAATCATTATCAGCTGAAGCCGATTTCCTGCCTTTCTTTCCCTTTTTGCTTTGGGGGAACATTCGAGTCGCTCCATCAATGGAAGCCTGCTGCACATTAGATTCGCATGAGATATTAGCACTATGGACGAACCTTCAACGCTTCAGTGTTGATTTCGTCTCCTTCGTCTGAAAGATACTGCTCTAGAACCGTGGCAGACAAGAGCAATTCAACTCCCTTGGCTGTGTCTCGCCGTTCATTTGTGACCTGCAAGACCATTAACTTTGAGCAAGAATAAAACGAGTCAACTGACAGTTTTCAGGTGGGCAGCAAGTTCTTGTGCCTTAGCACAATGTACCAAGACATCATCTTCTAGGTTGATTTGCAAAGAAACATGCTTGCTGTCCTCCGTCAGAGTCTGGATGGTCTTCAAGATTTTAGACACCCAAAACTCTCCGTCAGAAGCAACTGCAGACATTTTGGACGTCTTCTCGCTCAATTTAACAACAGAGGTCTGCGTATTGAGATCACTGATACAAGCAAGAAGTCTGGTGCGGCATGATTTACGGAGCTCATCGGAGAACACGGGGTTCGGTATGGAATGCAACTGCGGCGTATATCAGTCCAGTTTAACCGTACAATAGCTGGCATGAAGAACGCACAGCAAGGAAGCGGCTCTTCTCATTCTTCTTCTTGATGATGAATAGACCATGCACGACGAACAAATCCAGTATTGATTGCACCCAATCGTCGTTCTTTGGTATCGAACCACTTCGTATGAGACCACCAAGTTGCTCTATAATCCACGACCGACGGGAATTGATCACGCGAATGTCCTCACTGTGAAAAAGTTAGCTTCAAAATGAGGAAAAGATAGGCAATATACGTGGTTTGGCTCGGTCCATTGACTTGTCCCAGAAGATACTCAATATATTTCCTAATACCTTCTGCGTCCATGGATGTCAAAATGCTTTCAACAGTTTTGGTTTTTGTCAGCTTGTCGAACTGGTGATTGCCATTGACACCGGTCAGCTGTAAAATCAAGGCGAAACCAAGCTGAGGATTGCTTTGGACGAAGGCTTGCACGTCGGCGGCCTAGGTCCGTCAGGTCAATACAACTATAGCATACCAATGAGTAATCTTACCGTCTTCTGTGCAATTTTGTGCAGATAGCGATCTGGTTTTGAAAGGTGATTAATCCAAGTTCGCATGAAATTTTTTGTGAAGAGCATGGGCATTGTATCTTGAGTGACACGAGGTAAGGCCTTTTGGAAGACTTGGAAGCCCCAATATTTCCGTTCGACCGAAGCAGTCGAAGAAAATAATGATTCTGTAGGACAAAAGGGTGATTAGACACTATTTTTGCCAGAGAACAAAGGTTAAGTCTACCGTCGACAACGATACGAAAAAACTCTTGGAAGGATCCCGGAAGTGACTGCGAAGAATTTTTTCCTGGAAGGAGTTGTTCCAGTATGGTGTCCCAAACAAAATGGAGCTGAGGTTTCCAATTTCCTGTTGTAGTTTTTGGAACGTCTTCCCCATCGTTATCTTCAACAGCTGATTCCTAGACGAGCAGAATTCCAATTAATTTTCGTGCACGGTTCGAAAGTACGATGGCAATATTACTTTTAATATACGAGCCAGGTTCTGCAGATTTCCGGCATGCAATAGATCGGGATTCTTGAAGGCCGGCAAGCAAAGCTTACGCCAATCTTGATCTGGATATAAAGCCTGCAACTTCAGCGTCAAGGCTACCTTTTCTGGAGACCATATATCGTAGTTCACAAAGAGGTGTTGGATGGTTTTAAGAACAGCATCATCCCTCCAAGTGACCTGGCTGTCTTTCATGGCATCCAGAGCCAAATCGATCGTCCACCATGCACTTTCACGCAACCAAGATTTTTTCTCTCCAAGGACAACTAATTCCTTGATGACCTCTTCAAAGCTAGAAAGGGTAGACGCGTCTGTGGCAGAAGACGCGGACGTGTTCAGACTCCCGGTGCGCACGATAAGCCCAGATTGTATAACAGCAGTCAGACCAAATAAACGGGCGAATAAGACGTCGCGTTCCTCTTGGCCAGACATTGAACTTTGAACTTTGCTTCCGTTCACAATTAGAGCCACAATCTGGGAGCATGTTACGGTCTGAATCCGAGAAAGAAGCTATCCACAAACGATTTTGAGCAGTTTTGATAACGGAGACAAGTCGCCTTGAGTATAGACGCACCTCAGTCAATGCAACAGCAAAACCTAGCCGACTGCTCTCCCTGGGACTGGCCAAGCCACGTACCAACCGTCGTATCGAGTACGACACGTCTTGAACATTGAGTAAATCCAGGCCGTCTGACTTTGAGGGCCCCTCCTCATCCTCATCTTCATCCTCATCCTCATCTTCCTCGTCAGATCCTGAACCTGATGTTGCGCCAGAATTATTGGCGGGAACGAACTGCGATTGGAACTGTTCCAAAGCCCCAATGAGCTTTAAAGAAGCATCCAGACGCTCCTTCTTGGATGCAGATGATAGATGCCAAAACAATGGCAAGGTCGTGGACATTTTGTGGCGGCAGCGCACTTTCGCACCTTAACTTTTTTTCCGAATTCCCAAATCATATTTGCATGTGCTTGACTTCCTGGACACTAGCAAACAGAAGTCCCTCTCAAGTTGGCTCTTCTTACCAAATCCTCTCCATGTCTCGTCATGCAAGTTGAACGAAATAAATTGAAAGTTTATACTAGGTTCTCCTTTCCACTTCATATGTACAAAGGCAGGGAAACCTTTAACTTCCATTGCACCCACTGAGCAACAGCTATTCCTCCTATTCCTCCCTTTCCATCTCATGTCACTTAAGGTGACGGATTCCTTGGGCATTTCTGCGTGGATAGGGCCTCACACTCCACTCCAATACGAGTTATCACGACGAAGTGTTAGGTGTGCGCAGGCGGTTTCAGTCATAGGCTTCTGCATGCCTAGTCCCCGCTCAAAGATATTTGTCGATGTTCACCTGGACTTAACCAGGCCTTGAAGTAAAACATAGAACCCGTCAATGCCATCCCTTGGAACGTAACTCTCTCCATGCTTCCAACCCAATTATCGCCTCAGATAATTGAATGAGCACTGGACAGTGTCCGACGTACTGTTTGGGACATCTACAACGGAGCAACAGAGAAGACTACCAAAAGCCTGATAGTTGGTTGGAACCTCTAACGGAGAATCGTTCATTAAAATCGTAGCATTTTGTATGTTTACTGTTCGTACTGATTCAGTCGGAAATACGTCCCTCATCAAAGTCAATAATGCACTGAATGACCCTTCACGTTCATTTGGCACTTGATACAATCAGCACGCGGACCCATTGTGAAGCGCTGCTTTCGTGCAGCCGGAGCTGTGGTTGATCCCCCCGGAGATGATAGAACCATAGCACTATCGTCAGCTACATTATCCACGGGCGTCAATGGGCGTCCTGGTGTCTGGATTTGCATAGGCGATACAACGATTAACGGGCCCGGTGATGTTGATATCGACGGCGTTGGAGGGAGTACAGTCACTAGCGGACCAGGAGGTGTCGGTGTCGAGGAAGCGGTAGAAATCGGAGTTCGTTGGTGGTGCCGGAACAACAATGCGTGCGTGATTTGTATCGGAGGAAGCGCAGGACGCTGGGGATGGTGTGCTTGCGGTTCTATCGGTACTGCTTCTTCAAAATCTATGTTCTAAGCAGACGGTCACGTTAAAACATTTATGGTAGATGGAAGAAGACCCACTCACCATATCCTCATCACGATCCTCTACTACTCTCGAATCCACAATGACGGGGCTATCTATAGTGAGTCCATCCGCTTTCTGTACCCAATCCTCAGAAGGAAAACGCGAATTGCCCGCAGGGCTCTGTGGTGTTACATTCCCACTCGAACGGACAAGTCTGAGACGGTCAATCGTTAGCGAAAGTCGTTTCTGAGCCATTTTCCTCAGCAACGTCACTCTACTGTAAATCAAAGCTTACATTAGGACCGTCATGAGGGCTCCCTGGAGAGCGAGAACGCTTGGTTGGCGCACGTAGAGCCATGAAAGAGGGGGAGTGGCAGTCGACTTCCATAAAATGGTCAGATGACAGTTACAAAACTCCTTGTGGAGGCAACAAAGGAAGCGACAAAGTAATGCGTCGACGTGCACGGACAGAAGTCATTGCCAGAAATATTGGCGTGTGTCACATCAGCTGGTGTCGTGACCGATAGCGCGACTGCGCGTTAAAATTTTACGATGATCCAAGGCCAGAAGGAGGGGGATTAGTCGCAGCCATGTAACGCAGACAAGCCGGGCTCATACAATCTAGCGCTCTCAGACTGTCAACATTGAGATCCACTCAAATGTACCTTTTATGCGATCTATATCAAGGCACCACGACCTTGGTCTTCTCTCAAGAGAACCTCATCCATGCCAAACACCTCCTCTTGCAATTACTTCTTCCTGGATTCATGAGCTCGCCGCATTACTTTACGAGCCTTATAATCCCAGAGCGCTGTGACTAACGGGACCAGACTCTCTTGCTGTAATGTACTCCTGGAGATCAGGGTATCGACGCCTGCCTCTCAACCCTTGCAGCCCTCAATTCCTCCAGGCCCTCTCGAACTGCCTGTTCTTCATCACTGCCATTTTCCCGGTGTTTGCGGTGACCACCATGATTGTTTACTCTGGTATCATAATGTTTAGTACTTGTCTGCGCAAACTTCTTGAAATCTGGCTGGAAGGAGTGTAAGACGTTTATCAGGGGGAAGGGTCAAGTGATTGATGCCAGCTTGTACGTACGACCAACGTCGTCTTTCTCCATTGCAAAGTTTCGAGTCTACTGATTAATCGTCAATAAATTCTCGGACAATTCCGACACGTATAATTTCGACATCCGAGGCTTCAAGGACTGGATGTAATAGCCTGCTGGCTGTGAAAAAATGCCATTTCGCGTGTCGTCGATATCGACTAAAGGCGTCGTGACATTTCCAGACATATGTTGACTGAGTTTTGACATAAGCCAAGCATGAGGGCAAGAATGGTAACAATACCAAAAATGTTAACGACGCGCAGCTCTTCCTTTCGCATGAGGTACCAAGTGGCACGATTCGAGACTGTCGGAGCTGATACTACGCAATATCAATCACGGTTGACTACATCTGTCGCGACTATGCCCAGCGCAAAGTTATAGCTGTATTTCTACTGAACTTCTATCATGGGCCGACATAATCAAGATGAGTAAATAAACAATTTTTCACAATACAAGAGAAATCTTGTTCAGCTTCGAGGGTTGTATGTGTAGTCCACTGCCTGTCCATCTGATGAGAAAGAGAGATGACCTTGAGTTGACAAAGTACTTTTCTCTGAGAGAATGCAACCATCCAGATGATCCAACCTTTGAAGTCAAGTGAACAATCAGTTGGATAGCAAAAGTATTTACGAATTTTAGTACAAGATTCTACAGAAAGACAGATCTTCTCTACATTTTATTAGTACAATAGGGGCCAAAGGTGAGCAGGTCAAATGATCAAAGGAATGGAACGGATGTAGGAAAGTTCTGTAAAGTGACTGGACCAACCAACATGTAGCCATACCTTAAAAACCGCCGCCTCTAGCCTCTCAGTTTTCAGCGTGGACATCCAAGCCGGCACGAGGCAACCTCGGCTCCCCACTAGCATAGAACTCTCCTGTCTCTTCACGAAGCATATCATTTAACCATGCTCCATTCGGCAACACCTTCTCGCCACGCGAAAACTTCACCGCAAGATACAGCCACGCCGCCGCATTGCCGACCGTGCCAACTTCATCGCTGACATGGGTCTTAGCATAGATGCTGATGCGGCGGTGGAGTGACTCGTCGGTGTGCAGCTCGTACAAATGTTTCGCGACAGCGGCATTGTCTCCAGGCTCACAGAGGTATCCAGACTTGCCATGCTCGATTTGCAGCGGAATACCACCGGTGCGGGAAGCGATAATGGGGATACCAGCATGTACAGCCTCGGAGACCTTGACTTCAAAACCCTCACGCGTAGACAGCTGAAGTGCGATGTGAGCATTAGCCATCAAGGCATTGAGAACTAGATAGCAGGGTGAAACAGCGTAAAAACATATTTGCATTTTAGGATACATACGCTGATCGCTAGGCGGGAGACGCATGACAACAATGTCCTTGGCAAACTCGACATATTCATCCGAGCTGATGAGGTGGATGACCTGGTCGTAGATGATGCTTGCGTCAGGATCGTCGACAGCACCGTGACCGCAAATGAGGAGTTGAGGGACATTATTAGCACTCAAGTTCTTGGCGTTCTGAGCAAGAAGGCGGCGGAACTTGGCGTACGAATCGATGACGTTCGGGATGCCTAATGGTTTCAAGGCGTTAACTGACCGAATGATGCTTAAATGATGAAAATTAAACAAACCTTTAGAAGGATCGAAACGGGCGACCTGTATGATATAGTCACGCGCAGGCCACCCAAGTTCACACATTTTTTCCCTGGCGCAAAGTGACCTAAATTCTCCCATATAGTACTGTGTGTCCCTGAAAACATCGTCATTATCTCAATATCACATCGGAGTCAAAAGCAATCAGATATCCAGAAGACAAAAACGATTCAGTATGGCCGTTTTCTAGGCTAAAACAGTTTGGAGCAGGCAGCCACACATTTCACATTTGGCAGGTAGACGTACTCGCCAAACACATGCAAGATCAACGCCGGGACTCACCATGTATCCAGCTCCTTGTTAAGACCATCAAGCCTAAGTAGTCGATGAGTCAACCAGACCACAACAATTACATCTCCTTGGCCGAATAAAGGCACTCACCAATCAGTAGCCGCACCAAGCAAAGTGAGTTTCTCTATATTGACATCGCTGGGCACAAACTTGTTAACAGGGTGACCTATCACGCGCCGAACCGCATTCAGTCTAATCCCAGTCTATAAGGCAGTGAAATACTTACTAATAAACAAATCCGCGTGTCTGATATTATTCCAGAGGTACTTCCACACCTCCTCCTGAGGTGACCCTCGGACATGGACAAGATCGCTGCGGATCTCAATGTGCGAACGATAAACGATCGGTAGCTCGGGGCGCACTTTCCGAATGAGCGGAATCAAGCCCGGCATCTGAGGATCATCTGCGGCCACGATTAGTTCCAATACGCAAAATTTCAAGAGATGTATGTGTAATTGGATGACAGGAAGATTGTACGGCAGGAAATAGCAACATACCAATGAAGGCGATATCGACCCCGCCGGGAGCAAGAGGTCCACCCTCGGCAGTCCAGCGCAGGCCATTTTTAAGGACCCAAGCGTCAAAGGCATCTTTGGCTTCCTGTGTAAGGCGGAGATCTGGCGCGGCAACGCCTTGCAAGATGTTATGATTGTTCTTGGTAGTGCGGAAGACGCTAGGAGATGGATTCGGAACATACCTAGACAGCTCACGTTAGTAAGGAAAGTTGGAAAACCGTGCAATGAGTTGAAAAAGAAAAGGAATACGAGAGCATCGGAGATAAGATAAGCCGGAAATAAATACTCACCACGCCGCATCAACATCCAAAGCGGTCAGGAACCTGATCAAGGCATGACGCATCTATGTACGGGATTGATTAGCGAATTCAGATGGAAATAGGGTACACTCACAAGCGCAACTCCACCTTGTCATTTAAAGGTCAGTAGATAGACGCGATCAGACACAAGAGACGTCGTACCTCCTTGAGGGGTGGAAGAAAAGAAGCCTATCTTGACTTTTTTCTCTCGAAGCTCGTCAGCTAGCTTGTTGACGGAGCTCCAGGTACTAAGGCAACATTTCAGATGCCAATCAAAATCAAAATCAAAGTGGAAAACGCCTTACCGAGGGCCAACTGTTTTCCTGTACTCTTCGAGGTCATCGATGAGATGGATCTTTCCACCAGCATCGACAGCGACTTGGTTGCGGGGACCGATGCTGAGACGTGGGTTGTTGTTGGGCCCAAAGAACATGAGACATTTGCGGGCCGCAGAATCAGCCTGTTCATCTAAGGTACGAGGAATTGGCAAACGACCTTGAACGCCAGTGTCGAGGGTCGCAGAGAGGTGGGCGCTCTCTATAAAGACTGTGGGAGTCTCCGTACCAGACGGAACGTATGATCCGGTAGTGGAGGAGATACGATGTTTGATATTGGGACGTGTAATGGAATCAGTGTGGTAAGGTTTGATATTGAAGACAATGGGGACAATGTCCAAGTCAAGCCACAGACGCGTGCAAAGATTGGGGCACTAGGATCTTTTTGAGCGGGTGTTTCACACAGAAATGAGATAGCAGTGTTTACTTCTCTCAGGAGCGTCAAGGTTACGCCGGCACCGAGAAATTTGCACAGATGCTCAGAAGAAAACTGACGAAGCGTCTTGATGACATGTTCACGAATAATACGTGCATTTTTCTCGATCTCTCCGGGCTCATAGGCGACAATGACCGAGGCAAAATCAGTGTTGTAGACAGAATCATGGATTGAAACGACGATCTCGAAACCTGTGTTATTGTTCACGGGGTTACCAGCGACACCAGCCCACATAGGCTGGACAGAGGGTTAGTAAGTAAATATCGATTATCGCGATGCCTCACGATGAGGTGGGAAAAGGTCGCGGCCACGGTAGGCTTCTGCCTTGGGGTCACACTGGAAAGCCTGCGACGGATAGTCACAGAAGGCTTGGACTCAAAGTCATGATGTGTGGCCATAGTGGAAGGTGGGGAAGCGACTACTGGGCACGTAAAGGCTTATATACAAAATTTTTAGCACAGAAGACAAAAGTTCTACACTTCAAGGACACATGATGTCAGGACCCCAGTGAACTGGTGGCGTCTTACGGAGGAGTGCTCAGGGTCCTCGGCCACGTGCCTTACGCCGTGCGTGCCTGACTCGAGGACACGCCTTGCTCGCTGTCTTCCATGTCCCCCGCATGCACAGACTGCGGCGCGAACACTGAGTGGAACGACGACGCTGGCTCCGCCATATGCACTACCTGTGGCACGCTCGCTGACCCCTCCCAGACCATCCTTGCAGACTCCAGCCACTCCAGTCTCCCCACCGATCCCTGCCAACCTACCATTCTTAAGAGCTTCCGTACACAGGGTTACAATTTAGCCGGTCAGAGTCAAGAATTACGCAATGCTAAGAACCAGGTATGTACAGTTTTTGTGACCTGTCTGTCGTCTAATTCATTTTGCAGTATGCAATGTCCCAGTTCATCAGTTCTTTGGCGGCTTCTATAAATGCATCTGCTCTATCTCCGCGCGCTACCCTCATTTTTACTCAAGCAATGACGGCTGGGAAGTTTAGGTGGGGCCGTAAAGCGAAGCTAGTGGCTGGTGCTTCGCTATCCCTCGCTCTCCGTGAATATCGTCGGCCCGATTCTTTAGATAACATTGCCTATCTTCTAAATGTGCAATGTCCGACTCTCGTCCGCACCCTCACTTCTATCTTATCTCTTCTTAACCTATCTCTCACCCCGGCCGATCCAAGCATTCATCTTCCGCACCTCCTGACGCATCTCACGCTTGTTCTAGACCCAAAGTCGACTGTCCAAATACCCGGTTCCCTTGTCTCTCAACTCAAGGTTGTCTCTCCCCGGGCCGCTTTGAACACAGCAGCAAGTCTTTGTACCTTGTTAGCCCGTCTTGGCACGGACCATCCTCTCAATTCGCTCCCTAGTCCACCGACCGCGATCGCCATCTTCCTGATCTCTCTCGAAGCAGACTTGCGATCTCCGCTTTCTCAGCTCGGTGAACTGGCGCAAGCTCTAGGCGCATCTTGCCACAAAACCAGCCGTAACGTCGTCATGGCTCGTTATAAACTTGTTCAGGATGAGATTTCTACTTTGATCGAACAAGTCCCATGGCTCGGAAAGTACAGACAACTTACCACAAATGGTAAGAACCGTGCAAAAATTGGTAAACGTCTCATTGTCGCCCGTGGTGTTGCCGATGTCCTTCAGTTTCAAGATGAAATATGGCGTGGGAAATTGAGACCGACTGTGAACCTTGATGTTGAAGACGACAAGAATGACAATGACGAAGATTTTGAACAAGTGCCTAATATAGATCCTCCTTCGACTCAATCAAGACCATTTCCACGCAGCTCATCCCGACCCGCAAAACGCCAAAAAATCTCCCACCACCCGCTTCGCGATGCCACTCAATTTCTTCTCAACCCACACGCCGGTCCTTTACCCGATTGTGATTTACCTCCACAGCCCCTTCACCGGCCATACCCGCTACATGCCCAGGTTCAGCAAATTGAAATTACCCAATCCCAAGATGACCCACTCTACCCTCCTCTCTTACAAACCAAGTCACAACACGCACTTCTGTCGAGACACACTCTCCACATGCCCGCTTCTATCCTCTCAGTACCGGTCACGCCATCTTTACCCGCATCAAAAACGATATTCTCCCGACCCTCGCTTCCATCTTATGTCCTCACTGGCCCCTTAGCAAGTATTTTCCACTCACGTGCATCTCCCACGCGTCTACAACTTTTAACTGCCTCTCGCGGGAGTGCAGATGCAATTGAGGACGAGGAATTGTTTGAGCAGGGTGAATTAGAGGGGATAATCAGACCTAAAGAGGAGGTAGAGGAGGTGTGGAGGCGGTTGGTTGTGCTTGGGATCCTTGAAGAGGACGGCGACGAGAATGAGGATAGTTTAGATGGCAATGCGTATACCAAGGGAGTCGGGGGGAGGAAACGAAATACAGAGGGAAGGCGGAAAGGTGGAAGAGGAGGAGCACAGCCAAAGAAAAGTCGTGTCGATCTTGATGCGCTTGCGCGGTTTCTTCAAGAGAATGACGAGGACAAAGAAGATGACAGTGTTTATGATACAACACTGTTTGGACTTGAGATGTTCTCTGACAAGGACGAAGACGGGGGGGTTTCTGAAGTTGACTCTGAAGATGGTGATCGGGGTCATTGGAACGCTAAGGCAGTTGCTCCAGTTGTCAAGGGTGGAGGTATGGCCAGGACGCCGCCGAGGACGAGTGAGAGAGCGGAGGTGGATGAAGCGGAGGTGGTAGTGGATGAGTGGAGACCGATGTCGCCCGGCGCGGGGTTGGGTGGTACGTACGGTCCATATGAGGAGGAGTGTGATTGATTACAGCGACAAGCAACAATACGATTACGACACGACAAGCGATACACCAAGATACCATATTCAAACAGCAGAGGTGTCTGGTTGCGACACATCAGACCATCGATATCTGGAACTATATAGTCCAGCAGGATTAATCTTATGGAGATACCACACATACACAAGCGTTTCAATTTCCGTCGCATCTAGATACACTGGAGGAGTCTACTTCATTTCCTATATGTACGTTAATTTTCTCTTTTGAAACCGTACATAAGAGTGTTCATGCTATTCATGCACGCCTCTATACGACAGATCTAGAATATCTTATACACGCCTAACGAATTGGATGACAGAAATTTCGAGAATAGTTCTGCCCGAGTGACTGAACGTTGTTCCGTTGGCTACTTAGAAGTCAGACATTGCTTTCACGTTGTTTCATTTTTTGCTATGCCTCATATCCGTATCTCAGTTGAGATCACTTCACGTTTATCTAGGAGTGCAAGGTGGGCATAGTATATCTCATGCATTGATGTTGAGTTCTGCTTTAGTCATCCTATCTGCTTATTTGCGCATTCTGTGCTTTGTTTTTCCGTACTTTGTTTTCCTGTGGATTTCTGCGCACGCCTTGGCAGTCAAACCTCTGCGTTGTTACTGAGAGGTCAGCTCGCTGCCCTTGTTTGTCAATCAAAGTGCTAGCCTAACCGCTTGATCGCCGTGCAGACCTCGAGCGTCACAAATCTCCTGGTGACCAACTGTCAAAGGAATGTTGCGATATTACAATCGCCAGCGTTCTTACGGCAATGCGTTCATACAAGGCATATATGAATCCTGGTCCATGCCTTCGTATATGCCATTATTTGAAAATACTAAACTCGAGATTAGCTAGACTCGGACTGAACTCGCAGTCGTTCTCCATCAAACAGCCTAGGCAGTGTTGATCGCAACGACATTCTTCTCCATAAATTCTAACGTGGTCACGTTGAACACAAGAACTAGAATGATGCTTTGGAAGCCGACCAATCCACATTCATTGACGTAGAAGTGGAGATATCACTCTACTTAATGCTATACAGTCGTCAAAAAGTCTCCCACCACCTTCTTGTACCTCTCTGGCTCCTCGAAGAAGGGAACATGTGAACTGTTCGCAAACTGCACCCACTTGACCTTGGGAATGTTTTTGAAAAACGGAAGCATGCAGACATCCTGCGCCTCATCATAAACAGAGTTCATCATCAGCGTGGGGACTTTGACGGTATGCAAAGCGTCGATGATGTTCCATGTCTTCAAACTCCCTGTGATCGTGAATTCAGAAGGACCCTGCCTGGTAGTGTGCGGAGACTTTCAGTATACGGAGAAGATGACGATTACAGATTGAAATACTGACATAGTATGGTATACGGTCGGGTCGGCCTCCATGGCGGCGAAAGACGCGTTGAGAGCATCGGGCCATGTCTCCAACCTGCAGACATGCTTCTTGTAGAAGACCATCATCGCCTCCTGATATTCAGGAGCGTTCGTGGTCCCCACCGCCTCGTGTTTCTTGATCACATCCTGTTTATCTTGTGGCAGTTGCTCAACGAGACTAGCGGTGCTTTGCTCCCAGAGCGCCATAGATGCAGGGGTATCCGTGATGATCAGGTGCTTCAGTCCAGTGGGCTGTCTTGCCGTAGCAAAGTTTGCAGCCAGCATGCCACCCCACGAATGACCTACGAGGTCATAATCCCCACTGATACCGAAATGGTTAAGGAGATTCTCGAGCTCATCCATGAAGAGTTCGACTGTCCAGAACTCTTTTGGAGCGTCCTTGTAATGAGAGGATTCGCCACCACCGATCTGGTCGTAAAGGATGACTGGGATGCCGTGCGAAGCAAAGAGGTCGGCATGAGGGGTCATGTAAGAGTGCGACACGCCAGGACCTCCATGTAAAGCGATTAGCGGACGCACGCCAGCTTTAGTGCTCTGAAGGTCGCCAACGAGTTTGTACCATGTTTGATATATGACGCCTTGGTATTGAAAGTCGATTTTTCCAGTTGTGGTAGTCATCGTGATATGTTGAAACAAACACCGGTGCAAGCGCGATTATATAGCAGTCTCTCACGCAGCGAGAAGAGCAGTAAGATGATTCACCAAACAAGACGGGCATCATTGGAGACACGAGACCACGCTACGCCTACGGAGATGATTATCTCATGATAACACATGCCCACACCATGCCCCGTGGTCAAATGGACCGTCGGAGATAAGTACTGTAAGCGCTCATGAGAGGTGGCTGTGACATTTGTAGATCTTGATCCTGAATTTCATCTGGACGAATCTGGGATGATGGGATTCGAGTTCTCGAATCCACAACGGTCTCTCGCTCTGTTGCATGCGAATCTGTGGGTCCAATCAGATCCATCTGCTTCAGATTTTTGCATGCGTTGCAGTTCTCCGAGAATCAAATCACACGCGTAAAAGTAGCGAGAATCAGGAATTCGAATTTTATACCGGAAAAATAAAACTTTTCATGCGGAGAGTGCCACTCTTCAGTCGACAGGTAATCCCTAACAGGTAGTACGAAACATGCTCTGAGCCGAATTTTCATATGTACCCAGATTTGTCGAAGCATATGCTACATACCCGCTTGCTCTCCGTCATAATGTCTGCAGGACGAAAACTCTACGGCCTAGTCCTCATATCTGCAAGCATCATCGTTTTCCTGCTTGCCATTCTCCAAGTATATGTACATCGCTCTGACCTAGACAACAAATATAGTGAGATTCGCAGACTCAATACCGTTAAACACTGGTTATTGACTATTTACAGCGTGGCGTGGCCATGACTTTCCTGAGTTTCTTCCTTTACACGTCCCCGAACTTGAGGCTGTCCATCTGCGTGTAGAAGAAAGCAGGCATTACCAATCACTTGGCAATGATACCGACCCAGTGTGGTTCTCGCTCACGTCGGCGGGGTGGGGTTATGTTCATCTTGGACCAGAAGATCGGGTCTTCATGGTTACGATGTTTCATGAGCTGCATTGTATGCGGTTCATTAGTCTGGCCTTGGGTGGAGATGCAAATGCTGGTCACATACACCATTGCTTGAATTACCTTCGGCAAACGACGCTCTGTTCGTCAGATCTGACGCTAGAGCCAGGTGATTTCATCACACGCAACTTTGAGGCTGATAGGGTGGGAGCGCTCCATACCTGTCGAGATTGGAGCACAGCTTACAATATAATGGAGGAGCGTTGGGATTTTTGGTTAGGTCAGCGAAATTTGTAATGATTCTCCGAAACGAAGTATTTTTTTTTGCTTGTTTCCAATTCATACGCGTTGAATTCGATTACCTCGCCATAAACGATGTTACCTCAACAAGAACATATCGGTTTTCTCGAAGCATCAAGATACATGGATAGTCATAGTATCCCATATCGTTCTATCTTCACGGACTACTATTCATGATTGAGAAATGAACATATCTCACAGGAAGGACTGGCATAGTAAACAAGGATAAGAAAATTTGTCTGGCTGAAAAACGGCAAACACATGAAATGGGCAAGAGATGTTCATCATACTCGCCCGGAAGCATCCACCGAACGACTGCCACGTCCTTTCAATTCGACCTCATGAGTAGATAAAACGTCGCCGTCGGAGTCTTTCAGAGTGGCCCCTGACCTCTGTGCCGCCGTGAATGTCGCGAGATCACTCATCTTAGGAGGAGCTGTCGAAGAAGTAATGTGAACTGCAGTGTGGCGAGACCAAGCCCTTCCTTGTACAACGCGCAATATGATTAACAGAGGGGCAATAACCTACCAAATTCGTGAGGAATACATTCTAAGGAAAATAATCGGACTACAAAATTTACCTGAGCTGGGCTGAGCATGCCTAAAAACACGTTTTGAATTGGGTGGTTGACAATAAAGGGGACAAGGAAGAGAAGAGAAGAGATCGAATACACAGCAGCAGACTCGACAAGCATGGATGCGATCGTTGTGTATTGAGCGCCATAGCCCGCACCAAGTGATGAAGAGATTCGATATCGGAAATACAATAGGCGAGCGACGATAACGACGGTGGAGACTATATTTAGAGCCAGTGAAGTACAAAAATAAGGGAGGGTAAAATTGACTGTCGTCGAAGCCCATAGAGATAAAGTCGGGCCGGACACCTGAATCAAAAACAAAACACCTAGAACTGCCACCACATCAAAAACTTGGAGCACAGTTTTTGCCATAGTGTAACTCACTGAACGAAGTTAAAAGAGTGGCACAAGGTATGATCATCACTATCCACGTAGGAATAGCACAATTCTGATAAATTACGAGCCAACGCCAGACCTGTCGAAGGACATTATTCAGCATCATCTTGCGATGAGACAATTCAACAACTTTGTTTACCATCAAGCCATCGGCTAACCAGTTTGCAATTACGAACGCAACATTACCCATATTGTCGACTGGGATTGAAAACATGACCGTCTCGAATGCAGACGGACCACCAGGAAAATTTCGATTGTCAACGAATGAAAGGCGAGCCATGTTCGAATTAGCGGCGATGAAGACAGTACTGCAGATGAAGAGAACCGATATGTAAACGATCAAGGGAATTTGAATTCTCCAATTTGCGCGATTGGTCTGCCGTATGAGAAGATGTAGGCACATGATGAAGATGACTAGTTCAGCTCCGTACGCCACACCGAGAAGGATCGCTCCTTCGAGCCAAGTCCTTTCTGCATATAGTTGACCGGGAAACTCTTCAGTTGGCCTCCAGGAGGCAGGGTCAGACATCGTGGGAGCTGCCATCAGTAAAGAAAGGGGTCTTGAGGACACTCTATAGGGGCCTTGCTGGGACTTCAAAGAAAACTTGGTTACCTATAAAGTACTTCAACATCCGATGGCGATAATCACTTTGATTGGAAGAACAGCATCAGCATCAAAAAAAAAACGAAGTTTTTGGTGGTCGCGTAGGTGTGCGGGCTCGAGCGCAATTCCATCATTGTTCCAAAGTTTCTTTTTGTGACAACAATATGTAGAATGATACCGGCAACGTTCCGATTAGATGATTCCATCAACTTCTTTTTACGGTGATCCAAAGGACAAGTACTGATGTCCAGAGACTTGACCGGTGCACATGGATCTTTCGGCCGGTGCACATGGATCTTCATAGATAGATATCAATAGAAGTCGAAGAGACGTCGAAGAGCCACATGGTAAGAACTAGGGTTGGCGCCAGAATTTCGCCTATATTTAGCAGCGGACTGCATACATAGCAGAACAAATCTCCAGGGCTATGGATCAGTTGATCCCGTTCCAGAAAGACTTGTGTGAGTCCCAGATTATTCCCCACTAGTTCCGGTGATGTGTGAGTAAGGCAACGAAATTTAACATATGTTGATACGGTCATAGCTCAAAATTGTAAACTCCAACTCACTGGGTTTGCCTTAGAGCTCTCGCGATGTCACGATCAAATGATCGCTCAACGATAAACACCTGTACGACAACGGATATCAGAAACAAAGGTAAGTTGGAGGGGTCGATCGTTACGACAAGCTGTAATGAATATCCAGGACTATCACTTCGCTGTTCCTTCCTCAGAAATCACCTCAAACCGCTAATGAATCTCGTTGAAGCATATAAACACCTGACAACAAAAAACTTGAGGCGATGAATAGAGGTTAACCGCAAAGAATGACAAACCTCCATAAGGAAGTTCCTTGTTTTGCCAGAAGTCGACGTGACAATGTCCGTCTGATTCATCTGAGCACGAAAACTCGAATGTCGAGAATGAACCCGAAGAACAACGAAATTCTGTGATATTAAATTCCCCTTCAGAAGACACGGTGAGTGTAGCAAAGAGCGTCTTTCGTGGCGGGGCATTATTCCAGATAGTATATGGCGTGAGCTCATCAGGAGAATCGAGAGACCAGATATCAATCATACTCTGGTCTATGACACGGACGGCTGGGTCGAGTGAGTGGCTAGATACAGGGATTTTGATGACGAGTGTACAGAGCTCCATGCCGTAATCGAGATGTCGGAATTGGGCAATTGTAGCTACCTAGGTACATATTTAAGTTCAAGGAGTATATGCGCAAAATTCAACAAACCTTTTGTGTCACCACAAAATGTCGATCATCTGGAAAAATGGTCCCGACCACAGAATGGTGGCCACGTTCATCCTCGTGCATAGTCCGTTTGGGATCCGAGGACTGGATTCGGAGGAGGACAGGTGGGAAACCTACAATAGCAGGGAAAGGCTCTGTGTGGTTTTTGACCTTATCCAAGTTCACGTATTGACTAGGGCGACGGAGGGGAGGATGTGGTGAGGCGCGGTAGAAACCATCATCATTAGGTGTCCATCCAAAAAGCAATATGATGATGGAAAGAACAGTCAAAAGGGCGGAGAAAATACAAGCCCAGAAGACGAAATCTTTCTTTTGACGGTGAACTAAAAAGCTATAAACAAGCTGCATCGAGTGTAAAATAATTACTGAAGGACCTGGTGCATCGTCTGGAGCTTGTCCATCGTTCTCTTCAGCTGGCTGATCCGAAAGGGGTAGTTTGGTGTACAGAGACATGATAAGTAGAAATTGTGGGGGACGCTCTCAGAGACGGTGATAGAACAACTACAAAATCAGTTGCGACGGTTTCACTCGGACGTACCACGCGGTCCTCATCGACGGTCATCATTTGGAGCATACTAGTATGTACGCAACGGAGGAGTTAAAAAGAGCTCCAGATGGAATAGGGGCAGATTCTTTTCCAGAAAAAGGTTGTCACTCGCCTTCAGATAGATGATGAAGCTTGAAGAAGCAAACCATGATGATATCAGATGACCGTTGTGGATACCACTGATGGCTGATTCGAATGATTGATTGAATTTCTGTCTGTTTTTCTTTGCTAGAAAACTACAGCTAGGTAAGGTAGGGGAGTGTGTGAGACTATGGCCTATGCCGCAGTCGACAGCCCCTCCTTGTCGACACCCTCTGATGTAGCGACAAATTACAAAATTCTTGATGTTTCTTGATCGTATTCCTCGCTTTGAAGTTCCTGTTCAGTATGATTTACATTGACACGTATCTGGCGACAGAGACTATAGTAAGATTTCGTTTTAGAATGCACTAATAATCAATGGCACCTTTCTGTTATTTCCCCAAGAAGGCTTCATGATTTCTCTCTGCGGCTTCATACACAGCGGTCCAATCATTACAAGTGTGCGTAACATATGGTACTGTGACGTGTGCCCCTCTTGATCGTCTTACTGATTCCAGCCGTAGATTGGCACGACACAGAATCATTTGTCGGATGTAATTCATACAGTGATGAGTAAGTGCCTCAAAATCAAGGCTCCCCTCTTTTCTCTCCCGACTTTGAGTGACGATAGCCTCGCGAATTATGTTCAAGCATCGTAATTGGTGGAACATTGAGATGCTAAATGGCCGCAAGTCGTCTCCGAGATATAGTATTCCTCCATTGGCTGGTAACGTGGCGTTCCATTCAGCAATACCAAGCGGCGTATCGATTGCATAATGATTACTGTTTTCCATCGCCAATTGCACTTTTTCCAGTTCGCCGATATCCCATGTTTGTGGGTAGTCCGAGCCACGGTAGGCTAGTGTCGCTGTACGTCAGATAGATAGCCACCGTACAAGGGGTAACCAACTCACTATATATCTTACTTTTTGCCGGTTTCGTGCGTTTGAACAGCAACATGCCTGTCGCCATAACGAGTAGAAAAGCATACGCCACAATAATAGCAATGAGTTTCACACTGTGCGAGACCCTCATTGTGTCTGGATAAATGGTAGCATTAGTAGAGCTTCAGATCGTTCAGTATAAGGAACAGAAACAGACGTGTCAAAGGTCCACGAGGTAGGTAGATGCGTCCTAGTTCGTCCTCCGTCTTTAAATAAAGCCCAAGTCGGAGATTAGATGTTTCTCTAAGTACTACTAGCAACCAACTCTATTCGGGTTTATTGGTATCTTATAGAATAATACTCAAAAGCTCGATATTTCTCAGTTTTCGCTTCAATCGTCATGTCGCCCCCAGCTGCAGGTTTTCACGTGTCGTGCTAAGTTCAACACACCATAAAAAAATATCAAATTCTGGTCCGTAGTTCTATAAATTCGAAGCACTGATAACTGAAACAAGGAACAACCTAGTACATTTACCCTAGCTCAGATCTCATGTGTTTTTGTGGATCGAAAGAAAGCTTACCCTCAGATGCAGGCAGGGAAGCTGCCCAATGATTCAGCACTCTCCACTCCATCACATTCAGCTGAGAAGATGTATTTGTTGAGTAATGAATGAGAACGAATAGGAGATTGGTTGGGACGTACTACGGGATTCGATGGTAACTGCAGTGGCCTGGGCAGCTAGAGCCGCAGTCGCGAGTAACGCAAAAAGGACTTTAAGTTGGAACATGGTATAAGAGAACTTGCTTCGCGTTGCTGAGAGAAGAGTTGGGGATTGTGGGTTTTTCTTCGGTTCGATGCTCTATCTTTTATTCTGCCAGGAAGAAAAACACATACAAAGGATGGTATCAATCAAGTGGATAGCCATTTTGCCTGTTAGGATAATCAGAAAAAAAAGAGGCGAAAGAAAAGGAAAAATAATAAAACTTGAGAGACGCCCGCGTCACATTATTTTATTTTAGAGTTCCGCCATTATGGTCATAGAATCTCAACTTGGCTTTCAGAATGCAAGTCAGAAGGAAACCAATCTGATGCGTCCTGTTTCGATGACAAGTCTGATGATCAACCTTTAGACGACTAAAGAAGACACGGGCAAGTTCGCATCACAAAGAAAAAGCACCGGCAAGAATAGTCTGCAAAGAAGACATTTTGACGAGGCTCACTTTACCAATGTATCAACGCACGCATGCATACCGGAGATCCGTTTCTTCGATGACCGCTGGTAAAGGAAAAATGGAATGATCAACTGTCTCCCAATGTCCTTGTGAACATCCGGACACGACCTCGGGCTAGTGCCTAATGACCCTGAAACCAAAATGCCAGTGGCATATCAAAATTCTTCTAGATTGTGAGGGGGCGCATAGGTGTATTCCGGAGCCATTAAATGGGCAAGTGACCATGCTGGTTGGTGCTTTGAGCGACCAGTCCTTGTGTGGCGTTGGCCCGGCGATTCCCGCTATGACTTGTGATTATCAACCATCTGCACTGGTAGGACTTCTGATAGTTCCCCGCTGCATCCCATTCTGAGCTGCGCTTGTAGCGCTGCGGTCTGCAGATGCCATGACTCGCCTATAACTGACACGATGTAGTGGTAAATGATCGCTCAAAGACCGAATCATTGCCATGATTGCCCATGCGACCATAGCCTCACTTTTACGCGTGTTTTTGATTCGAGAATTAGACCTGCCACGCCGGCCACGCCAGCCACGCAGAATTCTGAAGTGGATGGTTCTGTTAGGACCTACAACATATATCCCCATGCAACCAGACAAGTGAGACTGTCGAACTCGAATTCATCATCTAGATTCGCCCAGATGCAATTCAGAATTCAGAAGTGAAGTTCTTAACATAGCAGCTTTTCACGTCATACTTATCTTACGGTCCATTGGACATGCGTTGTTACCTTCATGAGATTCTCTATGCTTCCATCTTCATCCCAAATACTCAAATCACATGTAGAGTGCCAGAACAGACACTTCGGTTGTCCTGCTTTTCGGCTCAACGGGGCTGTGTTAGACAAGACGTCAGCAGTCAGACCAAAATTCGAAAATAAGACTAATACGCGCAACGTTGCCGGCCATTGGATTCCATGCATGTTAGAGATCGATTGAACATGATATTGGTAAAGTAACAATGGAATAAAGACTGGTGAAAAGATGTCAATATACAGATATCCAATGAAACAGAAAGTAATTGAAATGATTCCAGTATCTAGGATTCTGGGTGAAGGGATGACTGAACAGGACTCGCTCGAGGGGAAGATGTTAAACCCTTATGGCCGCTATGCTGGGCCTTGAGAATCTCTACCATAGCGCGGAGTTCCTCTACCTCATCTTTTAGCTCGTTATTTTGATCCTTGAGTTGTTTATTGGCATTTAGTAAAGCCGCCTTTTGCGCAGTAAATGAAGCAATTTCGGTCTCAGCAAGGTGCTTTTTACGATGGCCATAGTGAGTTGTTTGTGCTTGTGCCAACTGTGCCTCCAGTGCTTGTATACGTAGACGTTGAGCACTGAGGCCCTCGTGAGGAGAAATTGAAATGGCCATGTCATAGACGACTTACCGTGCGGCACTTTCGATTTCAGTCTGTGCTTGCTGGTAACTCCCGACTTCCATCTTCATTTGTTGGTACTGAGTGCGCATCAAGTCCATTTGTTCTTTCCGTTCATTAAACTTGGCAAAGTCATTATCCCTGGAGAAACGTAAACAAGAACTCGTAGCGAGTCGACAAGGACTCACCACAGACGCTGCATTTTAATGTGCTGTTCGATTTGCCGTTCGTAATCATGCAGACGATCTACCTTATGCTGGGTTTCTTTTTTCTGTGTCTCCAATAAGAATACCTGACTTTGAGCGTCCGACAAGAGTTTCCCTTGTGCGTCGAACAAGGCCTGATTCGATGAATACCGGTGTCAGTACCCTGCCTTGGCTCCACAGAAAGCGTACAGACTTTAGTCTCTTTCTCTGCTTTGCGAAGCCTTGCTTCTTCGTTGACCCAGGCCTTCTTCTCGTCTCTGAGCTCTCTCAACTTCTTTTGAAGCTCATTGTTCCATTCCGCATACTTGTTTTTAGCCGACGATGCTTGTTGCTTGTGATCGCGTAATTCCTTTTCGAGTGCGACCACCTGAGATCTGTAGTTGCGAAGTTTGTTATACTGTGTGAAGCATAAGGTGAGAAAAGCGAATAGAAGTCGTAAAGCAAGTACCAATCCTTGTCGCTCATCTTCAGCACTCTTCGCAACGATGCGATCCTGATAAAGGCGTCCGATGTGCTGGACATTTTCTCTGGACAGCCAAAGCTCAAAGTTAAGCTCATTCCGGAGCAGCAGGAGTTCTCGCTGTAGGCCAGAAATGATCTGCGCTACATGAGAAGGGACCTCCTTAGGTTCGGAGTTCTCTCCGCTTGACGGTCGAGAAGGAAAAGCGAACAAGCTATGCGGCCACTGTGAAACCGGATGAATGATTTCCACGCTTAAATTCGATTTCAATGCCACCGTCATATCAATCATGTCTTGCAATGCAATGGTCGCCTTTTCAGTCGTGATTTCGATTGGACTGATAAGATGCATGGGCAAGCCATTATCAACCTCAACTTCGCCTTGCAACAATTGATCGTGTGACCGTAGACCGAGAGCGCTATTGCGTACATCGAGCATGCTGGCCTCGCTTGTTATTCGGGAGGTGGTATATTTTGCCCAAAATTCATTCTCTGAAAGTTCAGCAGTGGCATCACGCCACACAAGTAGAGGATGGGACACATGTTCACGAAGCAATCGCTGGGATATTTATGAGTATCGTTACTAGAAAACTGGAGAAAACATACCTCGCTCCTACGCCGAATTTCATCTTGGGGCAGAGCCTCTGGCCAATCCAGAGTATATGGGCTTGGTAGCGGAAGGCCAATTAGGTATTGGGCAGGAGAGCTCAGAAATTTGAGAACATTAGATGGGTATAAATAATATAAGATAGTAAAGTATGGACGCAAGGGAGGTGGGAGCGAGATCGTGGCGTCAAGCGTTGGTTCCAATCTTCGCCACTTAAAGTCAGGACGAATAGGGATGATCATGAGTCGATTCCTCTCGCGCTCCAACTCTTGCTCGAAAACTTGATCTAGAGGCTCGTCTGTCGACTCCTGGAAACTTGTTGGAGGCCGCTCCTTCCAGATTAATATTCTTGAAAGAACAGCAAAGAGCTCCCCAAGGATCAACTTCAAACGGTTGCGCGCATGCACCGCATACAAAGGGAGAAGTTTGACCAAGAGGCTTAGTCCAGCGGTACAAAGAGTCGAAGAGGTATCCAACATGAGAGAACGAAGGATACTCATGGTCAACGGATGATTTGCCAGGATTTCGGATGATGACATGAACGAAGGGTCAGAGATATAGAGATTAAGGAACATGAACAGTTGAAGTCGAGATTCTGGGGTCTCAAAATGGATATACACTTCTGTCATGAGGTCCTAACCCTTATCAGTGCGCAGTCAAGTAGAAACGCTTTGACACACACTTCTGGTCGTTTAGCACCAAACTTGAGTAATATGTCCTCCAAATTGCGCTTCCAATGGGACCGTTTGTTGCGTTGTTCTTCATTCAATCCTGCCCACTCTAGAACATCCGCGCCTGAACCTTCGTTGAAAGCATCAAGGAGGTATAGATCCATCAGTCGGCGGCGGAACTCCTTCACTTTCTGTCCATACGCCTCTTCAGTCTTCTGTAAGGCTGCGACAATCAGCTCTTTTGCGTGCTTCAACGAAGACGTGGGTAGCTTTGGTTCGCGAAGGGCTGGTCGAAAGATAATATCAAACCAAGAAATGACCGATGTTGGTGGTAGAATTGGGTTTAGATGATGTAAAACAGCGAGAAAAATCTCCGTCTGGTAGAGTACTGAGTGATCAAAAACTTCATGATGAATGTTTTGTAGGTCTTCCTCCAATTGAGTTAGTAGGGCGTCCGATTCTGGTGATGAAGAACATTCTAGGACGTAATCGTCGACCAAGGTCAGTAGTTCTCGAAGTGAGGGTGCATCAGGGCTAGCTTCAAGGACTGAGCGCACTTGACGGGCTAGATTGAGATTCGACATCCCTCGAGGGGGATGCTTATATTCAATATAGATTCATCAAAGGGGAAACAAATGATAAGGCTAGTGAACCCACACTGACAGCTTGTTTGTTAGAGTTTGATCCGCCGTCTCTGGCAAACATAGCCAAACCCTGTCGGCGAAGCCTCGTCGTCATCACGCTACACGTTGAGCTCGCTTGTTTCGCAAATTTCTTAGTCGAAGGTATGTATGACTTTCCATACGTGTTCTTCAGCTGCGGACTATATGCTGGATGATTGGAGATTCGGAAGGGATGGATGCAAAAGAATGTCTTTAGATGTACTGACGCGTCCCTCAACAGATGTCTGCCCATATCGAGGAAGTTCACTCTGACCACTCTGAGCATGAGCATGAGCATGAGCACGACCATGACCACGAGGAGGATCCTACTTCTGCGGCCGCACTTGAGAAAATTCAGTCGCGCTCGGAACGCAAGGCTAGGAAGGCACTTCTCGGCTTGGGTTTGAAGAAGGTTCCGGGTATCACCCGTGTCACTTTGAGGAGGCCTAAAAACGTGCGCAAAACCCTGAACGCTTTTTCTATGCCTTAATCTAATCCGTTATCCTGACCTGATAGGTACTCTTCGTCCTTGCCTCGCCTGATGTCTATAAGTCACCGAACAGTGACTGCTACATTGTTTTTGGTGAGGCTAAAGTAGGTCGAGTCTGTTAATTTCGCCTTCAAACACTCAGATATCTCCCAATTAGATTGAGGATATGAACTCGCAGGCTCAGGTTCCTACTGCTCAGCAAATGGCCTCGAGTGGTGCTGGCGCTCAAACCCTTGAGCAATCGGGAGCTGGTGCTGATGACGACGATGACGACGCTATCCCTGAGCTTGAGGCTCCTGAGGATGACGGCCCTCTTGATGAGAGTGGTGTTGACCCTAAAGATATCGATCTTGTCATGGCACAGGTCCGTTGTTCTTTATACATGATGCAAACCGTCCAATCAAAAGTATCTCATAGGTGAACTGCTCTCGCGCTAAGGCTGTGAGAGTACTAAAAGAAAGTGGAGGAGACTTGATCAACGCGAGTAAGTTTTGCTTATCTCAACTCATGCTCTATTTTAATTGTCATCTCGCAGTTATGGCGGCTAGCGAGTGATCTTGTTGAGCATTGCTTTCCCTGCTTGTTATGTATTACATTGCTTCCACACGACAAAATGACATACCCTCAGATGGTCAATTTGATGTCGGAATTTCCCAACACTTGAGCTCAACGTAATAATTTGACCGTTCCCAATCATCTTGAATTATTTCAACTCCTCTCTTCGGCGTTGGTGATTTGCTTGACTCGGGAAGTGGTCCCACATTTATATCCAGACCCCTAGCCGCATCCTGAACCAGGCCAGATAGCTCCCCTTTGGCGAACATGTGGTAATACCGGTTGAATACCTGAGGCTCTGTCGAATTTTTGTGTGTGCCCCTCTGGTCAGAAGCTAAGACCCAGGGAACTATCACGTCTTTGCCCTTCTTTTCTAAGTTATCTTCTTCGTCAGCAATAACCTTGCGTTTTGATAGTTCATCCTGTTCAATAGCCCAAACGTAGATTAAGATGCGCCCATGACGAGGAGAAACAGATGTAAGGAGTCTCTAGGGCAGTTGTGTTAATAGTCGAAAGAAAGGCGTCAACCGTAAATACTTGGACAGCCTGTATTCGGCGCTTGTGTGTTGCCAGATGGTGGATTGTGGCAATCGATATAGCATAATCCTTGGAGTGTCCTCAGTCGAAACCGAAAGGACATAGGCAAGGCACTATCACCACTCACGAAAACCCCTGGTCTCCATCCGTGGTCCAGGACGTCGCCCCAAATCACTTCTTGTATTTGTTGCGATTCCCCTGCAGTCCGTGCAATCTGCAACAATTTAATACTTCTATCCAGACCGACAGTGAAGATGTCGGTTGGGCGGTTCAGAGGTAAGGGAAGGTATTTGCCATTTCCAGTCCCTGCGTCAAGCCCTACCCATCCTGTGGAAAGGCTAGACATGAACGCGCTGATGACTGGCCATGGCTATATACAGATCAGCCGGAGGAGATGGAAAGTTTCATATGAGAGTACTCACTTTGTATCGAGTGGAAGAGAAGTGGGACGCGATCTCGTCATAGACAACATGCACATTCTCATTTTCGTAGCTCTGTGGATCCTCGCTCACAAGTGCCGACTCGAGCACTTTTGGGGCCATATTCCACTTGAAAGCTTAAAGCGATCGTGGACGTTGAAAAGAAAGAAAGAGAGATAAGAAAATAAAATTGCTACAAGAATCCTTTATTCAAATCCCATGTGTTCGTCCAACAACTTTGCAAATCGACTACTATCGAATGGAGGGAATGGAACAATCGAAGACGAATCGAACGTCTCGATTGTCTGGGCCAAGTCGCTGGAGGAGGTATGGGCATGGTAGAGTAGGATGTCCACATAATGGGCTTACGGTACACTCGAATATTGCAGATGCCCCAGCTCAGCTAGGGCAGACGCTAATTCTTGCTGGTGGTTGTCCAGTAGTGTTGTATTGACCACAGTCAGCAAAGGTTTTCCAAGTCGGAGGACATCAAGAATCGTTCCAGATCCTGTGCATTCTTCCTCGTGTACTACCCTAGACCGAAATTACGTATTGCGGCATACCTGCATGGCTTATGACCAGATCTGCTTTCTCATACTCATGTTGTAGCGTGGGCTTGAACTTCCAGAGCTCAATATCGATCCCTTCCCTCTCTACACTCGATTGTCCTCCACCACTGATCGAAGACGCTAGTTCGAAGTTCGAATTACCGCATTGCACAACGAGTTGATTATAGCCATTGCGGCGTAGAGCTGAAAGCACTGGCGGCGCAAGAATTGCCTGCACAAGGGCATCGAATTGCGTTGAACCCACCGTGACAAACGCGAGCATTTTTAATGATCTCCAAGAAATTCCGACGCGTTCCCAGACGAGTCATGCGTGATCAATCTAATGTGAGATAAATTTATATCCTTTCAAGACTACTTCTACTACAGCCATGGGGTACACTCTCTGCGTGCTAGGTTCCTTCGATTTTTTTCGTGTTCCAAGAACGTTCTATTGATTAGTCCCATCAGGATGCGGTACAATGGGCATCGCCGTTCTATCAGGCGTAGTCGACAGTCTTGACATCACATCCAAGTTCACCAAGACAAACCAGCTAAAATGGGAGTCTCATACTCCTGGAACGTTGACCCCTACTGGTCCTCCGGATGCAACAATTCCCTCGCGATATATCGCGTGTGTCAGCAGGGCGGAAACTGTATTCAAACTTCAAAATATCTTTAGTGGGCTAGGTTCGATTGGTTCTAGCATTGAGGTCGTTGCAAGCCAGAACGTCCCATCTGTCCAACAAGCGAATGTTGTCCTCTTGTGGTGCGTGTCCGCGATGTTTCGCAACCCAAGGTGTGAATGACACCTCTTAGCTGCAAACCTCAAATGGCCCAGACGATCTTGGAAGAGCCTGGAATGAAGGAAGCTCTGGAAGGAAAGCTCCTTATTAGCATTTTGGCTGGTGTTACTATACGCCAACTCCAAAGCTGGGTTTTGCCTTGTACAAAAGTTATTCGTGCGATGCCCAACACACCTTGCAAAGTAAGGATGATAATTGCAGCTATGAGTTTTGTGGTCCTGACCATTCGACAGATCCGTGAAGGGATGACAGTCGTTTCAACCCTCCCTCCCTCTGCAGATGTTGAGACTGACCGTGCAATCATTCTTAAAATCTTCTCTTCTATTGGTCGATGCCGTTTCCTCGACGAAAAGCATTTTGATGCATGCACAGCACTCTCAGGATCTGGTCCCGCCTTTGCATGCATTTTCATGGAGGCTATGGCTGATGGAGGTGTAATGATGGGACTTCCGAGAGTGGAAGCTTTGGAACTTGCTGCTCAGAGTAAGAACCTGTTCTCATTCATCATACCGTGCTTTGTCTAAGACGGTCCTGAAGCACTGCAAGGTGCCGCACGAATGGTGCTTCAGGGTGGCACACATCCAGCCCAGCTCAAAGATGCCGTGACCAGTATGCTATTTCATTCCTGTCAAAGAAGAAAGTGCCGAGTTAATTGTATTACAGCTCCTGGAGGCTGCACCATTGCTGGATTGCTAGCAATGGAGGATGGCAGAGTCCGTTCAACCATAGCTCGTGCCATTCAAGTAGCAACCGAGCATGCGAGTCAACTCGGACAACCGAAAAA
The DNA here is from genome assembly GCA_017657235.1 of Termitomyces sp. T73sscA. Lineage (NCBI taxonomy): Eukaryota > Fungi > Basidiomycota > Agaricomycetes > Agaricales > Lyophyllaceae > Termitomyces > Termitomyces sp. T73sscA. Next base: position 204,285 of record JAGGAP010000019.1, read on the forward strand.
GTGAAGCCTTGAATAAATTATTGATTCAAAAGTCATGTAAACATACAGACGACATCTTATAATAATTAAGAATGTTTCCCTACACATCTTCACATCCTAGACGAGCAAGAAAAAGAGTGGAGATATGATGGGTCGCTCCATCTCAGAGATGTCGCAAGGTTCTATAGCTCCCATAAAATGAGGACGTGCGTGTAGTGTATAGTATACGCCGACCAGAGTGTTGGAGAGCAAGAAGAAATTAAAACAATGGATAGGGTGAAACACGAGAATGGAATAGAATCAGTCATATTCATTGTGAGATAACGCTCAATAGGTGAATTAAGTTAGATGTTGCGCAACCAGCTCCAAAGAACCTCCACTGAAAGCAATGGACGTAAATAGGAACAGCTAGGCATGATCTTCTTGCTCGGAACAATGAACGACGATCCGTTCAACGGGCGGAAAGCCATTAAAGTGAAGACGAGCGGTGAACAGGGACGCCCAAGTCCGAAGACTCAGTGAATAGTGAAAGTCGTCTGATTGCACAGATATAAAGTACAAGGATAGCTGAGCGAAATGTTAGAAGAGTTCGGGAGAAGATTTTGGAAGCAGACATACTAGGAAAGAATAATCCAAATCACCGGTCTGTTGTGTAACACGACGTCAATGACTAGTAACATATAAGAAGCCAAGAGGGACGCACAAAACTCGTGAGTGTCATTCGACCTCTTGACTGTTTGCTGGTGAAAAGAAAAAAGATGAGTTTTCAGGGTTCTTATACCCGAATGAACCAAACAAGACCAAACCGCTTACTTTCCACGCTTCCTCAAAGTCAACCGGCAGGATAACGTAACGATTTTTGCGAACGGCTGAATTGATGGATAAGAAAAGTCGCCTCCAAGACGACCACTTCAGAACGCACCCTGTAAACCAGCTGCTTGAACAATAGATGCGATGTCCGCAGAGGATAGAGGGTCGGGTCGAGAGACATCTGTGCTTTTGTGTCAAGGATAACAATGATTGAGACGGGCCGGACCGCTCACAATCCTCCAAATCTACATCGGGTCCAAGGTTCATCTTGCTCGTGACGGTCTGGAAGATCAGACGTTTTTCGCGGCGAGACGGTCTGGGGAATTCAATCTTGCGATCGAGACGACCTGGCCGGAGAAGTGCAGGGTCGAGAGTATCTGCACGATTTGTGGCCATGATCACCTACGAATTTTAATTCATGCAACATGCCATATAGTCATGAGAGAGTCGAACCTTGACATTGCTACCTTGATCGAAGCCGTCCATTTGATTTAGGAGTTCAAGCAGAATTCTCTGTACTTCACGATCTGCACCTGTCTGCGCATCGAAACGTTTTGTAGCGATAGCATCAATTTCATCGATGAAGATGATTGCGGGAGCATTTTCTCGTGCAAGTCGGAAAACGTCTCGGACCATACGAGGTCCTTCTCCCAAGTACTTCTGAACAAATTCACTACCCACAACTCGAATGAAGGAGGCCGTTGTGTGGTGGGCGACGGCTTTCACCAACATAGTTTTTCCAGTTCCTGGAACAATGTCAGGCCGTGCTCGAGAAAGAGAAGCGAAATGACGAACCTGGAGGGCCATAGAGCAAAACACCTCTCGGGGGATCAATGCCAATCTTCTTATAGAGGTCGAAGTGCGTCAAAGGCAGCTCAACTGCCTCCCGTATTTCCTGTTTCTGGGAATCCATTCCTCCAACATCCTGATATGTGACATCCGGCTTTTCTTCCTGCGCTAGCATAGCGATAGATGAGTCAGCTTCGGGGGGGAGAATGTCCACAAGGGCGTTCGAATGACGGTGGAGAGCGACTGAGGCGGAAGGCTTGAGGAGCTCTCGGTCAAGAGTTGAAAGAATGCGGACGACATAATTTGACCCAGTCGTTGAACCAACAATGGCTGTATTCTGGTCTATAGGTTCCAAGAACTGACCAATAACAAGTGGAACGGCTTGGATGCGTTTGACTTCTTCTTGTGCGCGGATAAGCTCGCGCTTAAGATTGGCCTGTTCGTCCTTGATGTAGCTCTCTTGAATCTCAAGCATCTCGAGGTGTCTCGTTAGCTTCTTGTACTTGGAATATAGATCCCCCTCCTGAAGTTCATGGTAAAGCGCTGACTTCTCGTTGACAACGGATTCGAATGTGGGTTCCTAAGCACGACGTTATGATAGATTGTCAAGAAGTTTGCATGGACCGTACATTTCGTTGAAGTTCAATGCCGATTTCATCCATAGCGGCGGCGAAAAGTGGAAAGCAAAAAGTGGAAAGCAGGAGCTGACGCGTCGAGCGCGCTTCCCGATTCGGTGATTCATGCGTGGGAACTTCGGCTGTCACACAGTCATTCGCCCGCCAATTTTGAATCCAAGTTGTCTACAAAATGGCACATGTGGTAACTCCGTTAGACCAGCCATCCAACTACAAAGATTCCCAGTCTCGTGTCGACCGTCAGAGACAAAATGAGTTGCTTTCCAAGTCAACCACCCTATACGTAGGTCGCTCGCCATATCTCGTGCTGTTTCAAGTCATGCAATTCGTACACATTAGATTGGCAACCTGAGCTTTTACACAACAGAAGAACAAATTTATGAGCTTTTTTCAAAATGCGCCAATGCCGAGGATGGTGGTGGTATAAAACGTATAATCATGGGACTTGACCGTAATACTCGGTGAGTGCTACGGAGGGTGATACGTGTTGTCTGATTCTTATGATTCTCAAAGTACACCTTGCGGCTTTTGTTTTGTTGAATACTACACTCATGCTGAGGCGCTGGCGAGTATGAAATACGTCAGCGGTACAAAACTCGACGAACGGATTATCAGGTGCGACTTGGACTTGGGCTATAAGGAGGGTCGTCAATTTGGACGTGGTAAGAGTGGAGGCCAAGTGCGGGACGAGCATCGGCAGGATTACGATCCTGGCCGTGGTGGCTGGGGAGCGCAAGCACAACGGCTCGAAGCTGAGAGAAGGAGAGAGGTTGAGGAACGCTATGCGGACGTTCAAGACGGACCTGGTGCTGTTGCTGGAGGTGGAGGAGACTGGAAAGAAGTTGAAGGACCGGGACATGAGGGTAGGAAGCGTGGAAGGTCACCAGAAGACGAAGGCGACAATACCAGAACAGTTAGTCTGCTCTCCGAAGTTTTCTTAGTTTTGTATTTTGCTCATCCATTGAAATCAGGGACATAGGACGCGGCTTGATGAGGACATGGAGGCGGAAAGGATGTAGAGCTTTATGTGGACACTTTAAATATTTCATTGTAATGTAATTCTACTTTTTATGAAGTGTGGTGGTGGGGCGAATTGGTAAAACCATGCACGGGGAATAAAGGAAAAGCACTGGTACTCAATAGAGGATCTGCGCTCTTATTGAGTCTGTGGATTTTTCCTTCCAGGGTGTCATATGCCAGGCTCGCACAAGACGTCGCGCTTCAGAGACTGAAGCCATGGTGACGACAAAGCGCGAAAACAACGTGAAGCTTCCTGCCGGCCTTGAAAGAAAGAAATCTTAGTACGACGCTAGTCTCCGCTCGCTAGAAAAGAATAACGCACTTTTCTAGCTTCACGATAATTGGTTTTCCTTGCTTCTGTTCGGTCCTGAAGCCCTTCAGTGCTATCGCAATTTCGTCAACAGTGGTTTTTCCCGGCATCCCCCAGATAACTACATTTCTTTCAACATGTGGGAAATTTCCCTCTGGTCCATTTCCTGTCACTTCTTGGTCGGGACTTTCTGAGCCGGGTGTCCAAGAATCAGGATTGTAGTGTGCCACAGGTCGTACTTTCACACCACAGATCTGTAACGACTGGAGAGCACGTAAACTTCTTGCAAGGTGCTCAGGGTTTTCCATAGTGAGCATTGCTTTTCCGGACGGCCGGAAACCTTTATAGTCGATCTGAACTGGAAAAAGTAGGATCAAACTGGCGCACTAGTTTTGGAAGATCAAGCATGAATACCATTCATGACACCTTCAGTCTTATCTGCAATTGCAATAGCTCTCCGAATGTCGCCTGGCGTAACGAGGTTTGGAACTTCATACAAAGTTATGCGGTCTGTGCAGGAAGTTTAAGTCATCATGACGATTGGCTGTTCCTGGACAACGCACTCGGTATCGTAAAATTACCGATACTCATGCTCCTGCATGTTGGAGGTAAAACCCGCCCTATTTTACTTGCCCGAGCGCCGAGCTTCACGAGCGACATTTTGAGAATCGGAAAGCGAAGCTCTGGAATCGTCACATCGTGACTACGTCACACGTTCATGTCTTCTCGCGCTTCAGAACATCGTCGACGCGACAGAAGTTGGGAGAGGGAAGACCGCGATAGGTACTCTAGGAGTGGGAGCGGTGCATTGAGAAATGCTTACGACGGAGGTCTTCGGCGGTCGAGTCGGTCACGAAGCCCTCGGCGCGGAGATCGAGATAGAAGACCAAGTGGTGAGGAATTTGTAGTGTATCAAACCCTCGCCCTCAACAAACGGTTTCAGACAGACGAGAGAGAGATGATAACCGTCGTGATAGAGACAGAGATTGGGACAGGGACCGCGAAGGTGACAGGAGAGATGAGAGAGGTGGAAGGAGGAGGGACGATGACCGCGACCGAGACCGAGATAGACGGGATGACAAGAGAGATTTTTTGCGCAAAGGACGCAATCAAGACTCTTCCTATCGACCTCGGGACGAAGACGTTTGTTCTTCTCAACCTCTCAAGACAGCAATGCCAACAAATGCTGCAGGTTCGTCTCATTTAGACCACGTTCTACTTGACATGCTCACACGTCCTCATAATTTAATAGATACGGCTAGTCAACCAGTAATTTCTCGCCCAAACCTTGATCCTAATGCCCCCGACGAAGAAGGCGAAGCCATGGATGCCGAAAACGAAGATGACTCTGCCATGATGGCGTTAATGGGTCTTACTGGGTTCGGCTCGACGAAGGTGTGTAGCCCATCAGAGTGAAAGTCAGGAGTACGAGGTTGTTTCTCTGTCAGGGAAAGGCCGTTGAAGGTAACCAAGAGGGTGGAGTATTCCTCAAGAAACAACGAACATGGCGACAGTACATGAACAGGTTGGTTACCCCACCTTTATACTTAAATCACTCGAATTAATTGAATTTCCAGGCGTGGAGGTTTCAACAGGCTAGTCTTGCTGCATCTCATCTTTGATGCATTGCTCACACACCAGCAGACCTTTGGATAAGATCAAGTAACCTCTTTCTAGTTCCGTATCGCATTTCTGGGCTGTCTTAACAGGTGATCGCAGTTAAGTTGAATCGTCTTTAATAGTTTCATACACTTTCACGACTTGCATATGTCCCAGAATCTAGCAGTCTAGCAGTCAATGCCACGACATTTAAATCTAAAAAAATTGGCGTTTGTCGTTGATTGGTGCTATAGCATACAAGATATAATCAAAGGTAGGTAGAAATGAGAAAAAACAAAAGAAAGCCATGCGCCAATGTCCGGGTCATCAGCCCAATAAGAATGAGAAGAGCGATATGAAAGATCTCAAACTCGGTCCCTCTTCGCTTCAGAAGCCGTGAACTTTGATAGTCGATTTGTCTAAACCGTTCTCAATCAAGAAATTGGAGATTTTGGCACGCTGGTCGCCTTGGAGCTGAATGACCTGGCCCATCTTCTCATCATCAACAAGGGTGCCGTTGCAGGCGAATTCCTAGACAAGTTTCACCAGTCAATCATGCTCGAGCCGGTCATGTATCTAGCAATACCTTCTTGAACGCTTTAAGAATTTTCTTGGCGTCGTATTCTGTCAAGTCTTGTCAGCACAACAGCCACGTTGTCTGCAATGCGATCAGGATAAAACTCACGTTTGGGCAAGCCCTGCAAAGTTGTCAATGTTTTCCTTCCATTTCTCTGCTGAATGCGAATGTGGATGTGATCGGATTGAGAACCAACGTCCTTGCTATCTCCTAGTGGGTCTCCCTCCTCTGCAAAGGGATCTGCAGGAAAATACAGCAACGAGTTAGATAACGAGACATCGATAAGAATGGCGGGGAGAACTACACACCGAAAGTATTGAGATTCTGAACGCTCATGCGATATAGAGAAAATACAAAGGGAAAAAACTGAGTGGGGTGAGTAGCTGAGGGAAGAGAGATGACTTGGTTTACGGAGTGTCACAGTTTACCAATCCTCACGTAAGCATGACCGAGTCCGGCTCCGGTGCTGAACTTCAATTTTGGGCACCAAAATGTCTGAACCAACGTTAAAGCGGAAGCGTCCACCTACCTTTCATCACTTGCCGGTCAACAGAGGTGAGTTGTATTTTGTATCCTCTTTGATTCTACTCTCATTAATCTGTAGCAATAAAACTGAAGCAGGCATGGATCGAGAATAAGAAGATCAAGACTAAATGGAAAGCTCAAAAACGTCGAGAAGGGATTGCTCCTCGATTGCAAGATGAGCTGAAGAAACGCGATGACGAAGATGAAAGTGATACAGGGTCGGGAATCGACGATCCAGAGAGGGATTTGTCCGAAAGGGATGGTCATGAGGAGATAATGTCAGAACCAGAAGAGAAACCCACGCCCCAAAAGTCGACTCTTCATCCTTCTCGTTCTCACATACACCCGGAACTTGCTCTTTCTAAAGCCAAGCGCCCAAGAGTTTCCGAAATTGATTCGTCTTCACAATCACCGTCTCTGCGCGAGCTCACTCGTCAAGCTTATTCCCGCGAGTCACTTCACACCTTCAAGGCAGGTCAGAAAAGAAGTGGGGGTGCACAAGTGCGTGGAGGCAGCCAGGGTTCGGAACGAAGAGTAACAGGCCGGGGCCAACCCAACATGAAATTGCGGGTGGGCGCCATGTTAGAGAAGATCAAGCAATCGATGGCATAAATTCCTACATCCTACATTTCCACCAAAAGTACGCTACTTACAATCGACCGAAGATTCAAGAAATACATACTGCATATTAATCGTATACCATCAAACCTCTGTATTGATCATCATAACTTGTTTTCCCTGTCCTCATGGACCACCATGTTTGTCGGAACTTACTTGTTCAGATTCGCCCTTAACGAAGCGTTGCTCTAGACTGCCCAATGATGGTTTGGTATCGGTGGAGGTTGTAGACGTAAGGGCCGTCGGATGGTCGCTCATGTGCCCAGGACTAGGATCGTCGAGCTCATCCACAAGACCCAACGCCCTGGGCCCCAACTGTTCAGGTATTTCAGCACCAACTGCTGACACTCCCAAGGCCAATGGGGATGGAGGCGGGCTACGTGATTTCGATCGACGCGCGTCATCGTGGAGGAAGGGTATCGGAGAGAATAGTGGTGTGGACGGTGCGGACTGACGTGTTGACCCCAAAGCAAAGACACTCCGGCCATTGGGGTCTCGATCCACCTCTGAGAGCGGAGGAAAGCTATTCCACGTTGAAGTCACAAGGAGAGACTTCTCAACGGCACGAAGGTACTTTCCGACAGAATTGTAGTGCTGAAATGGGTGAATACAAAGTTCGCAAACGCGTTGTATCGTGAAAGGGGGATTCCTGAAGAGTCAATCAAGTTTTGGAATGAGCACGACGCATATTTCTACACTCAAACTTACGTGTCGAATTCATCGAGCTGAGCAAAAATATATCCTTTGAGCTCATTGGCCTGAGCTTCGGTCATGTAGCTGACAGGAATTGGAGTCATGTGCGGTGCCCTCTGCTGCTTTCGAGGTGGGAACGGCGGCAGCTTGAGTCCGCCCGAAACCAATGTCAGAGGCTGGAAAGGCGGTGGCGGCGGTGGCGGCGAAGATTTCTCTCTCAGAAAAGCAGTTACATTCTGCGAGTCATGTTAGTAGCATCACAGCATTATAACTATTACACACACACACTTCGGCGATTTTGTACTTGATGGCATTACGGAGGACACGCCAATCTGAACTAATGATGACTATGAGCCTTGTGCGAGCAACGCCGAATTACTACAAACGCACTCGGAGATGTCTGTGTTCGCGACGCTATCGAGCATGACATCATACTCTGACAGCGAAAATGGTTTGCATCAGCTGCGCTGTTTGTAGAATGCAGCACTCACCTGGCAGCCATTTGAAGTCGTCTGACATCGCAGTTTGTGGAGGCAGTGCTCGCGAGTTGGTCGTGTATACAAATTGATTGCGAAAGTTTGTTACTCGATTTCCAATTGTCACTATAGAGAGACATATGTCCTATGCCCCGCTGCACGACCCTGTTTCTACAGTTAATCCCCTCGACCCCCACATGAGGTCCTTCTTCGTCAAAAGGAATACCAAAGCATCGGTGTCACCTGCAAGACGCCGCAAATTGTTTCTGTCATACTTCCCAGATTGGTAGGGTGTTCGCCATAATGACTTGGCATAGTATGCTTACATTCTTTGCGCTCCAGGATCCTCACTATTGTGCTAGCGTATGTTCATTTCTTCGCCGTAAGATTACTTACGACTCTCAAGACAGCGCTCTCTTCTTTTCCCTCGACAAGGTCGAAGGCTACAGGCGAGAGTTCTCTGTCACAGATACTTCGTATGTCTCTGTCTTTGACTTAACCTTGATTGGCTCTGAATGTTTTTCCTAGGTTACGCCACCCGTATGTCAGTCTGAACTAGCAAAAACTCCATTATAACCTTCGTTTATAGTTACGCAATTCATGAACGTGTACCAGTGCGTTTTCTTCTTCGCCCGTCTAGGCGAAACATTGATTTCCTAAATCTAAAGAACGCTGCACTCTATCTCATATGCTTTGTTGCGCCTCTTGTTCTCCAACCTATCATCAATCTCTTGACAGTTCGATCTTGGTGGGATCTCCACAACGGTTAGTGCCTCCCCTTTACCTCGCGTTCGTGTGTTGGTTCTAATTCGGTCGCTCCAAAGGCACGTTGGGATGTCAGTCACTCCTTCAATCTTGACAGTGCTTATGAATTGATATTTGATCAAGTGATATTAGGACTAGCGCTTACGGGCGCGATCACGCAGTTCACAAAAATAACGGTTGGAAGGCCTCGGCCGGGTACGTTTCTTTCTCATCTCTACAGATACATAACTCAAGCGTTTGAATATCCTTAAAGATGTCCTTGATCGCTGCCAGCTGCCTCCTGGTACTACTGACCCAGAATTTGGCTTGTCCTACTGGCAGCTATGTACACAGACCGACAACAGTATCCTCCGTGATGGTTTCCGCAGCTTCCCGTCTGGCCACTCGAGTAGTACGTCACTAATTAAACATAATCAATATGAGATGTTGACCTGACAACACCTTGTAAAGTGTCTTTCGCTGGACTAGGATTTCTGGCGTTTTATCTCGCTGGAAAACTCCACCTTTTTGATCGTCGGGGCCACACAGTAAGCTCGTACCTTCATACTAGAACAAGAAGCCATTTCACGAACAAAACTCATCCAAGGGTAAAGCCTGGCTATCACTAGCTCCATTCTGTGGCGCCGCCCTGGTCGCTATTTCACGCACAATGGACTACCGCCGTGCGTCATTTTTCTTCTTGTAGTCCATATATTGAATGACATCTCTTCAGATCATTGGCAAGATGTTTTGGTCGGGTCGATCCTCGGAACAGTCATATCATACTTCACCTACCGTCAATACTACCCCAGCCTCGCGTCGGACCTCTCCCACCGACCCTACTCTCCCCGTATCAAACGTGAAAGCGCCGAAATCCTCCCTACACACCACGATACGAATAACGAGATGTATAACCTTAGCCAACCACAAGACACCCTTGGCGATGCGAACGGATTCGACCTCGCGGGCACGGTTCAGCGTCCTGACCTCCCACTTGAAGAGATCTGGCAACATGGAGTCAATGAGGTGTCCGCACCACGGTCAATGACCCCTGTTAAACAGAATCGCTCGGAAAGCAGTGGAGTTGCTGTCGAAACTACTCTCATGAACGATCGCGCAAACTTAACGACCTAGTTTTTGAGTTCTTGAGTTTCCTGCAATGTTTAGCATAGGAGATTATGGTACTTCTATATAGCTTTTTTCTTAATGAAACAATGTCTACTACATTACAATAAAAGCTCGCGACTTTGTGGGTAACAAGTATGGAATTGAATATAGACTCAATCTGCAGAGTAATGTTTCCTCTGCGAACAGAATTCAGATTTGGTGAGTCTCTTTAATTTGGAGTTGTCAGGACATTTGTGTATCAGTATACGCAAAAAATGGACAAAGGTAGCGGATGGATGATTGAACATAATGAAGAAAACGGGTTCTGTGGTAACCATATCCAAACAACGTATTCTGTGATGTGTGTCCGAGACAAGTTGATTGTGATAAAAAGAACAGCAAAGCGTCAAATTGAAGCAGCATTTTCTGGTTGCCCTTTCTTCCAGCTGACAAAATTATCAAGGAGGGTGGGCCAAGCCTAGAGGAGCAACTTCAACATCACAGAATAGAACTGATCAAGAGACCTACTCCATCGCTTTCATAATCGCTTAAACTAGGGTTTACTGTTTCGCAAAATTCCAGCATCTGCGAAAATCATGACCATGAGATCGCGATGAAGGCTATGTAAGCACTGAACAAACCATGCTCCACAAGTCCTTATTAGCTGCTCTGTAGGTGGTGACGTGATCCTGTTCGTCATGAGATGTCTTGAGGTCCATAGTTCACATGACATGAGACGAGCACGCACGCCGATAAAGCTAACCACTTCTTCCATCAAAGGATACTGGGGCACGAGAAGAACGGACCAAAGAGCTGTAGCAGTCTATGGAAGATGCCGCTGTCGGTCAAAAATTGAGGATAAGCAGTAGAAAGATTGACCTCCATGTTGATGGTTTTTGATTGTCTGGTGCGTCAAGAGGATCAGATGAAAGTAGAATTTAATGCTGACAACCTTACGCGGGTTTTACAAGAGTCAAAGAAAACATATAGAGCTGTCTAAAAGAAGATTTTCGATCTTGGCTATACTTCCAATACGCAGATTTGTCGTAGACATCCTTTTTCAATTTCTTTGTAGGTAAAGGTTTGTCACGAATGAGTATTTCTTCAAGTTCATGGACCACGGCATTTAAAGCAGATAAGTTTGAAACTCTGATAAGTACCAGTCATACGATGTCAGCGAGTGGTGTTTTGAGATTCGACTCACTTTAGTAAACCTGTACCCTTTCGCCATTCCTCTTCTGTTATCTTCATCATTTCTTTCGTCCCAAATTGCCATGCGAGAATAAGAGGCAATGCCCCCTCCATAGCTATCTCCGCGTCATTGCAAAGGCGCACGAAACCATCGGCCCCTATGGTGTTAGGCTCGTCGGTGTCTTCATATTTCTTGAATAGCGCCCGTGCGCGTTCTGCACTATAAGGCTCGTTTGAAGTAGGTCGAGGCCGTGAGGACTGTACTTCCGCAGGTGATAGAGGTGATTCATTGATTGTGGTCGGTGTTTCTGTCTGTTTGTAATCTTATCAAAGCCAGAACAAGAGTAAAAGTGAAAGGTTGTACGTACCTCGGGAACGACGTCCTTTGTTACTATGACATCGTCGTCGCTATATACATTTTTTATGTCGTGAGAAAAGCAACACAGAAATGACGAGAGTCTCATGAGGAATGCATCCAAGAACCAGTAATGAAAGCGATATTGGAGGGAAGATGAGGGTGTGGAAGGTAACTTACGACTTGGTCTGCTTCCCTGCACCTTTCTGTGAGACGTAACTGGCATCAGCGAATGCCATTTGGGACGCGGATGCTTACCTCAGCAGCCCTATTTCAGCAGACGACCAAAAATAGAAGAATTTAAGAGGAATGCATAACAGAAGTCAGAAGCGAAGAAATGTGTGTTGTATATATGTACTGACTTTGAGGACAACGCTCGGGATTTTTTCGCAACGGTTTTGGTCGTTGGATTCTTAGTCCTTGTGGATGCCTTGCCAGTGGTAGGCTTGGTCTTCTTTGCAGGAGGGGTGCCTTCGGATGACTATGGTCATGAAGTAAGCATCGCAGTTCCCTAGCGCAAGTGGCAAAGGTTGCCATAAACACGTGAAGGGCGTACTGGTTGATCTCCGTCCTCAACCTTTGACTTCTTATTCATCGCTTTGCTTGTAGACGCCGTTTCTGTGTTGGACTTGCGAACTGAACTACGTGTTGTTCGCGCTGTCGAGGAAGCAGCATCAACAGCGGACTCGTCGTTGCGTTTTCGCTTGTTACATGCGCCATCAGCCAGTGCCGGGCGCGAGATCAAAGCACAATACCTTGGGCGGCATGACTATGATGGCTTTGCGTGGGTGGTGGTGGTGGTCGGAGGCGAGAAAGCTACACAAAGAGGTTAGGCGAAAGACGAAACGACGCGACTTAGACAAGTCTGAGTGCAAATTCGCGTGACGGCCCGAACTCCTTCCGAACCCTAACGTAAACCCAACTGCGATGCCAGGTGAAATCTTCAATCCCAATCCTACAATATTTTCGACGAAACCGACTGTTCGAAAGTCGGATCTATCTAGACAATCACTTTGGATAAACGAAAAAGCTGTCGAAGAAGATCTTCTTGATCAGGTAGATCCCATTGACCAAGATGAAATCTTCGGTGTGTAACCACGCCTTTCCTTGAATCCACCAACACTTACGATCCTTTACCAGATTTGATTCGGTCAATAAATGACCCAGAGCATCCAAACACTTTAGAAGAACTACGGGTCGTATCAGCACCACAGATCAATGTGACGGGGAACCGTGTGTTTGTTGAGTTCACTCCAACTATACCACACTGTGGCATGTCCACTCTCATCGGTTTGAATGCATCGCGTCATGTTGAATCGAACCTCTGAGTATCAGTTGCAGGACTCTCCATCCGTGTGCGCCTCCTACGGAGTCTCCCTGACCGATACAAAGTAGATATCTTGTTAAAGCCGGGATCACATCAAAGTGAACATGCTGGTATGTAAAGCTCTTCGCCCCCGAACCTCGAAAACTTGTCCAAGCTTTATACCCTAGTGAATAAACAACTAAATGACAAAGAACGTGTTGCTGCTGCTCTTGAGAATCCTGCTCTATTAGAAACGGTCGAGCAGTGTCTTGCCGGAGCGGGACGTCGTGGCCATTCAGAATGATCAGGTTTCCATGTACTTCGAGCACCCAGTCATCGAAATCTCTCTAGGTATTTGCCATAGGCTTTCTCGTTGGATGAACTCTTAGTAATGTCTTTGTTGTATCCAATTTTTCACCATTCTTCCAGACACCGATCAGAACTTCAACGTTTCTACCTCTTCCAGGTCCATGGATAGCAACTATGCGCCTCATGTGGTGTTGATACGCATTGCAGGAAAACTCAAAGGTTCCGATGATATTGGTGATGCGAGCACTGGCGCCCTTTTCTGTGATACCGCGTGCCCTTCTAAGGCCTTAAGGCTTTGGTATGATTTACCACAAGGTACATACATACACGAACGACAGTACAATGCAAATTGTCGCCATGTTACTTTCTGATGTGCTTATGAGAAACTGTTACGTTGGGAACCCCATCACTTTCTTTATCAGTTCCTGTGACATTGGGCTGGAGGTTACTGAATTTGGAGGTAAAATTATGAACACCGCAAGCTGGAACATAAAAACATGTTTATCCATTCATGAGTGGACAGTAAGTAATAAGTAATGTAACGTGGAACGTGGATATGTATGCTACAATTGGACAGACCAGACCAGGAGAATAAGATAAATGTGGATGTTGTGCTCAGAACGCAAAACTAGTGCTACATTGAGGTTATTTGCAGTGATAGAAAGCAGTGAGGATAGCGAAACGTGATTTTGATGCGTGTGGGTACGATAGTGAGAGTGCAAAGTGGACAGAGAACCAGGTGAATTAGATGCACGCGTAGGGTAGGTGGGTCATTGAAGTCGTGTCGGGGCCGAAAACACCGAGAAATAGAAACAAGAGGTAAAACACAACGACTCCCCTTCAGGGTTCAGTCCTCCAAGAGGAAATCCCAGTCGATCGCCGTCTCGGGAGCCTTGCGCCCAAGTCCAAACAAGCGTTTCAGCGTCTCCTTATGGGTGTTCTCTGGCGCGGATGTCTGGATGTCCCACATTCTGAACGTGATGCGCCCATGTGTACAAACTACCACACCGTCTTCATCGCACATCTCATACTCGGGCTCGTTCACACGCGAGTTCCGCAATATGCGGTTAACGAAACCCGCAGAGAAACGGGCTTCGCCGGTGTGATGAATTTGCCCTCTGAAGTCAGACGGAAGCCAGACCGTGACATCTGAAGTGCCTGCTTGTATTTCGAGGTAAAATCTCGAGCGAGGATATTGGCGGCACTGCAATTGAGAGTGACATGAGATAGACACCAAAGGTAGGCAAGATACTCACAATTTTGACTTTAATGGGGGCTGAATCATTCGCGATGAACAACCCCATGCGATGATCTATAGGTTGATTTCTTGCACGATAATGCGGTAGCACTAGCGACAGGTCGATCGACTGGTCAGGGGTGGCAAGAAGGAAGTCCCATTCTTCATGAGGTTGGTATTTGACTTTACGTCTGCCATGACATAGAATATCGGGCTAGATCTACATTAGAATCGTTATGTTACCAACGGAAATAATCCCATACTAAAAGATTCTCTTTCTCGAAGGAATACTGTGGTCAGATTAGGCGATGTACGTTACTAGTAAGTTGGTAGACACATACCACGGAATGGATAGACATACTTGTCGAAAGACGATAAGAAATTTTCTTCAAGGTAAGGGGAAACAAAAGTCGGCTATTCCACCCATGGTTGGGAAGCAGAGGTTTTATGATAACAACCGTTCCTAATTGGGGACAAGCGCGGCGAACTACAACGATTCCCTTTTCAGGGTTGTTTCTTGATCATCAATCTACAATAAGACGCGTGGCAGAACAATTACAAGCAAATCCTTGCTGCAGTACAAGACCCTTGTCGATCATATGATGTCTGCTGTCCTCCCGAACAGCGTCGGCCTTGTGCTCGTTTGCGGCTTGAAGTTTCTGTACAGAATGACCAAAGTGCCCGCAATGACTTTTACATCGTCCTGTCTTGTCATTCCCTTAATGCGCTCAAGTCTTTTATTGTATGTATATCATTGTCTTGTAATTGTATATTACGGCACTGTTGAGGCTGAAATACTTGGGCTCCACCTTGCCATGAGGTTAGTTTCGCTTCTTCGGTTCTCCTCGCCTTATGTTCCACTTCTCGGCTATGGCAGTGCTGTGGTGTATACAATTTTGATGTTACTTGTATTCTGCTGCGCACTTACACTGCGCAGACCCCTCTCGAAATGTGCCAAAAGGTATAGTTCTCCATATGACAGGGAATGGGCCCTTCCATTTCTTCCGTGTATAAAATTTTCAGACGGAACACGACACTGGTACCGAATGCGTTTATAGAAGACTTGGTCTTGTTCGTTACCCGAGTTCTAATAAGTCTTTGGGCTTCTAATGATGGACTGACAAACATAACTTCCATTCCTAGAATGACATATCGATTGGTCCGGGTCACATTATGATATCGATGAAATCTGGCTAGAAAAACGTGGTCAATCCTCTCGGAGTTTCACTAGAAGCACAACAGCTGACTTGGAAGACTTCCGGGTCAAAGTGCTCACAAGGACCTACATACACACACTAAATCTTCCGCGAATCTGCCTTCTACATGAAAAGTTCACCACTAGCTCTATTCTTACGTTTGTCGACATCTTAACCGGATGGCAAGATGGTGTGCCCTGTAGTTATGGTAGTACGCAAGGCAGAAATGGACGGACCAATGGGATCTGGTGAATCCGCCAACCTTCTCTTACGTATTTATTTTTGTTCGTTGATGGGACTTAAGTCCAGCAGACCTTGACAGCCATTTTCATAACATTAGACCCTTTGACTTCCTGATGTTTAGTTGTTTGGCCTGATAGCCGTGATGGCTGGGCTTGCCGAAGAGCTGCCGAAGATTAGTTACTCTTAAAATTTGTTAGTAGCGTTGCTCAGCTGCCTCTTGTGCTGCCTGATAAAACCTCGTTTTCTTCATAAATATGGATGCGCTCTCAATGATAAGCGCGGCATATTCTGACATAAGCTGTAGTACTCTTCGGCAGTTCTTCCACAAGCCCGGCCATCACGGATATCAGGCCAAACAACTAAACAACGCAGAAGTCAAAAGATGTCTAGCGTTATGAAAATGAGATGCACCGCGTGCCTTCGGCATGCAGCTAGCATCATGTTGGGGGCTTCACCCCCAAACTCCCCCATATGCAGCCTCCACCCTAACCTCACTTCGTTCAGTTAGGGCTCCAAGTATGTATAAGTAACTCAGCCTCCACTCCAACCTCACTTCATTCGGTTAGGGCTCCAAGTATGTGTAAGTGAGTGACCTCCACCCCAACCTCACTTTGTTCAGTTAGGGCTCCAAATATGGGCTTAATCCCAGCCTCAACCTCACTTCGTTCGGTCAAGGCCTTGCATTTCTATATTCAATCTTGAATCCTAGCCTCAACCTCACTTCATTTGGTCAAGGCCTTGCATTTCCATACTCAGTCTTTAATCCCAGCCTCAATCTCACTTTGTTTGGTTAAGGCCTTGCATTTCCATATTCAATGTTTAATCTCAGCCTCACCTCACTCCATTTGGTTAAGGCCTTGAATTTCCAT
>JAGGAP010000020.1:0-214747 GCA_017657235.1 Termitomyces sp. T73sscA
GACAGAGTATTCCTTGGACTGCAAGACGTCCATCAAATCTTGACCTTCTTTTCGGACAGTACGCGAAGGTTGGTCTTCCGTAGGACAGGTCGTAGTATTGATATTTGGAAACTCAATGGGAGGGCTAGGAGGGCATTGCTCACGGCCAGAGATGACTCCCCACAAGGACTTTGCCTGTAAGGCAGCTTTCATGTTATCTGCCCATACATGGTAATTAGTCCCATTCAACTTCGAGAACTGTAAAGTTTCCGAAGTATTTTCAACGGCGGCGGGGCCCATAACCTGACGCAGCATGGTGTATTGTAGCGCAATAAATTGAAGTTTAATTTAAACTGAAGTTCGGTAAGAAAGATTTATTATAAGTATCAACAAGACAAATTGTCTGTAAGTTAACGTACCTGAAGTTCGGTAAGAAAGATTACCGAACTCCAGGGGAATGCTATATTTATATATGACCTTAAACTAATGAAACATTAGAGATAAGAGAAATGACGACCGTTTGACGTAGATCGGTCTCAGATAAAGGTAATAAAAATAGACATACGACTTTATTCATCGCATTCCTCGACAGAGCGCAGTGTGAGACGACGAGTCGTACATAGTCGCGCTCGCAGGTATAAATCTAGTGTTAAACAATGGATGAGGATGACAAAGAGATAATTAATGGCCACCGTAGGGTGGCCTTTGTGTGATAGTGTGACGGGTCGGTGAGTTGATCTTCGTCCGGATTAACCCTGGGCAACTCCCTTCACTTTGCCCGTGTCAATAGCGTCAAAGAGATATTAGGCAAAAAGATGTCACTATTGGATGGATGGATGGGGCACTGCGGATTGAACGCGGGACCTTCAGAACCCATATGTTAACCACTCTACTTCAGTCTGCTGCTCTCCCAGCTGAGCTATGCCCCCAGATACATAGGCAGAATTTCAATACCTACCTATTCCCGCGACTGGGAAACCAAGACGCCGTTGGCTTACTTGGCGAAGAATAATTTGAAGGGACTGACAGTGTTGCAGTATTCTCCATCCTCTTCCTTGTCTATAGAACAGAATCGGTAAACTCTACTTACGAACCACCATTGTTTTAGATTAATTCTATCATTCTCAAGAAGATTTTCCTATCACGGCACGAGACAAGAGGAAGTTTAAATTCTATCAAACACAAACCACACATCTAAGCCGGATAAACATATCCAGCAATACCCTCATCACTATACCCACTCCTAATAGCCGAAGCACGCTCCGACGCCGAAGTCGTATAAAAATGATCCGTACCACTCGCGCTATACAAACGATAAAAAGGCACCGTATTCCGACAATTACCATTCGGGTAAATATACCCAGCGATGCCCTCGGAGGTATACCCCAAATTCTGCGCAGCCGAGCTCGCTTCGGACGCGCTGGTGGTGTAAAAGTGGTCTGTCGCCGATGCGCTGTAGAGGCGGAAAAACGGGACGGTTCCGGGCTGCTGGTTCTGGAAAATATAACTCGAGATCCCCTCGCGGGCGTACCCGCTGCGTGCAACAGCTTGGTTCGCCTCATTGTTATTGGTGGTGTAGAAGTGGTCGATGATCTGGCTGTTGAACAGACGGTAGAACGGGACTGCGCGGTTGCGGTTGCCACAGCGGTTCTACGAAAGAGAGGGGGAGAGTCAGTAAAAGTTCGGCCCACAGTAGGAGAGATCGCATACACGCTGGCGAGCCTCAAGACCGCTATTGTCCATGTCCGCAGGCATAGCCGCGGCGACGGACAAGAGCGCAGTAACGAAGATCAAAGAAAACTTCATCGTATACCTGTGATAACGATGAAACAATCAAGTATTTTCCGTCTCTTAAATACCCATGCGATAAGTAATTCGAAGGGACTGCGCGTCATTGGAGACGACGACACGCTCAACAAAAGCCGCGAGATGGAGCGGGATACTCCAAAAGTCAAAAGGCACCATAGAACTATTGCGTAGTTCTGAAACCATCCAAGGAAAACCCTGTCTCGAGTGACTCCATACATAGGAGAGACCATAGGAGAGGACAAGAGAAATGACTGTCTAAAAAAAAGTTTTGGGGTCGTTTGGTTCAAGTTGATCAAGTGGAAAGTGATCGCGAGTCTCCATCGGCAACCGTGTGAGTACGTACGTCAAAGTATTCATAAGGACGAGGGCAACGAGCTGAGATATCTGAGTTATTCGTCACTTGAAGACGGAGAGGAATGACGTGGTGTGACTCTAATTTTAATCTCCGAAGCCGAGCTCAAGCAACGCACCAGAAACCACTTGTTTAGTCAAATCAAACAAACATAAAAATAAAATCTCTTATTATTATTCCCTACTATACATTATACATTATTACAAGATCCCAATACAAGTAACTCTACATATAGTATTGAAGGTAGGAGAGACATCTAGCAGAAATAGAGATATAGTAAGATAGTAAAGTAGATAGTAAAGTAGAAATAGAGAGATAGTAAAATAGTAAGATACTAGTAATAGTAATAGTAGTAGTGTACAAATAGTAATGGTGATAGTAGTAGTGTACAAGTGTTCGTCGAATCCAAGATACCCAAGATAAATAAGCATGTTGTATACATGTGCGGCAAAGATTCATCAAAATAGACAAGTAGGCATGTAATCCAGAGTCCAGAGTCCAGAGTCCAGTATGCACGGGCACGGCAATCCAACCAAGTCCATATATAGACCATCCAAAAGAAAGAAAAACCTCTTGACGAGACCATAACCCGAAGCAAAAGCAAAAAATCCCAAAACGAAGCCAAGAGCACCATCAATCAGCGTCTACTATCCATATTCTATCCATTCCCAATAAATCAGACCAAAACCCAAAACACACAACAACGACAAAGAACTCACCATAACCTGATAAAGCGCCAAAAGGACCGGAAGCACACTCGCCACGTCCACAGGACCCGTTCCCATATCCGGTAGTCCACCAGGCGCCGATCGCTTAACATCAACAACAGACGCGCCGGCGGCGAGTTCCGCCATAAACGGCGCGGGCGGGGGAACAGGTGTCCAAGGCACCTGAAACGCCTAAGATACGATACCCAAGCAAGCAATAATCAAACATACCTCGGTATCAGAAGACTCCTCCAGGAGCTCAAGATCCAGTCCCGGTATCACTAGCTCGGTCGCAGCAGCGGCGAGTTCCGCCGTAAACGGTGCAGGCGGGGGAATAGGTGTCCAAGACGCGGTACCGGCCTGACAACATACCGTCTCTGACTCGGGGATGGTCCCCTCCAACAAAAGATATTCCTCTATGGGTTCCACGGTGAACGGCGTTTCCTCATCATCAAACTCCTCCAGAAGCTCAAGATCAAGTCCCGGTATCACTAGCTCAGTCGCAGTCGCAGAAGCGACAAGTTCCGCCGTAAACGGCATAGGCGGGGGAACAAATGTCCAGGGCATCTACAAATAAGCCAAGGGATCCTCAACCAATCAAGGAGATCACATACCGCTAAATCAGGCAAGTCTGACCCTGCCTCTTCATCGTCGACAAGAAGGGCAACAGCTCCAAACTGTGCCTCTTTCTATCTCGCCCATCAGCACCGTGACCACAAAGAAGCCGAGTTGACACACCTCTGCCGCCGTCATGTCGTCGAGGTTCACAATCTCATCAAAAGGCGCGACTGTCATCTCGTCGACTGGCATGCCAGAGTCAACCATCTTTCCAAGGTCCGTGAGGCATTCTTCATCTTCGTAGTTTGCCTGTAACGCGAGGTCACATCACAATGCGCCACAAAAAAGCAAGGAGGGAAACTCACAAGCGCCACATCAAACGCATCAAACTCGACACTTGAATCAAATATCAACGTCAACTTTGGCAACGCCTTGATCAGAAGTCAGCAACCTAATGCAAATGACGCGCACAAACACATACGTCACCAAAATCCTTGTCATGACGCAAACGTGGGCGACGAGCAACAACAAAAGCCAAAATCATCAAAAGCATCCCAAAGACGGACACGACGACGACGACGACTACAGGGAGCGTGTGGTGGGGCGGAGCCGTGGCCTCGCAATCAGCGGGCCTCCAGGCGGTAGTGAGTGCAGTAGTCTGCTCAGCGTTCCTCCAGACAACGACATCAGTGGTCGTTCCCTGCGCGAGATCCGATCGGGGCTCATCAGACGTCACGCACGTCAAGACGGTGTTGAACAGGGTAGGGTGCATCCAGGTGGGGGACGTGGTAGCGGGTGCCGGGCCGACGGGACAGGTGTTGCTGTGCGGCCTCAGTGTGCCAACCGAGTTGGGGCATGTGGGAGCGGGGGCGGGATGTTGGTCGGGGGTGCAGGTCGTGGGTGTGAAATAGACCAAGGCGGGTGATTGATTGGAGAGGACGGGGGCGGGGCGTTGGTCGGGAGTACAGGTCATGGGTGTAAAGTAGACCAAGGCGGGCGATTGGTTGGAGAGGACGGGGGCGAGGGGGATGACGGGGGAGACGACGCGGGAGACGATGAATCGCTCGAGGAGCAGAGCAGGCTTGTGGACTTGAGCGAAGTCGATGGCCATTTGGCACAGCTGGCGTTCAACAGAGGCAAACTCGCGGGTGGAGCGTAAGAGGTCGCCAATGTACAAGCCGGCGACAAAGCCAGTGGTGTAATGAAGGAAATCCGAGGGCTTGTGGGAC
The DNA here is from genome assembly GCA_017657235.1 of Termitomyces sp. T73sscA. NCBI lineage: Eukaryota > Fungi > Basidiomycota > Agaricomycetes > Agaricales > Lyophyllaceae > Termitomyces > Termitomyces sp. T73sscA. The sequence continues at coordinate 4,635 of JAGGAP010000020.1, forward strand.
GCAGTGTCAAAGGGGCCGTAGGACGCCCAGAGGGCGAGAGACAGAGAAAAGAGTTTAGAGTAAAGCATTGTAGCTGGGGGAGCCAAGAAAATGGCCTCGAGTATTTATACGGCTAGTCTGTGGCAGTGCAGACGCGTCGCGTTGTACGCGTTTGGTCGATCGATGACGCCACACTTTGATCAATGACACTGTATATACTACAACACGAAAGGACTGTCTAAAAAGGAAAGACGTAGCCAGTGATGCCCTCGCTTACGTATCCCGACCTGATGGCAGAGTTGCGCTCGGCAGCAGAGGTGGTGTAAAAGTGGTCGGTACCACTAGCGCTGTACAAGCGGTACAAGGGGACGCCTCCGCAGACGGTGCTGGGGTAGATGTACCCGGCGATGCCCTCCGGGGTGTAACCCAAGCCGATGGCCGAGGTGCGCTCTGTGGCGCTGGTGGTGTAAAAGTGGTCGGTGGCGGCGGCGCTGTAGAGACGGTAGAGGGGCACGGTGCCGGGTGCCCTGTTGGGGAAGATGTAGCTGGAGATGCCCTCCCTGCTGTATCCGAGCCCGGTGGCGGCCTGGGCCTCTTGAGCGCTGAGGGTGTAAAAGTGGTCTACGGCAGCGCTGTTGTAGAGGCGGTAAAAGGGCCGGGCATTTGCGGGGTTGCCGCAGTTGCCGGGGGCGAGCGGCTATGCAATGTCAGCGTGATCGGGAAAATAAGATGGTGTTTACCTCGAGGGGAAGGGCGGCAGCGAGGGCCAAGAGGGCAGAGGCAAAGACAGCAGCGAGCTTCATGGTTGCATTTTGCAGTGTCCGAGGAAGGCTTTATGGACACTGGCGGATACACATGATAGACCAGGCACGGGGTGGGATGGCCATAGGGGGCCGGGAAATGCCGGGTCCGTGCGTGTGTAAGCTGTTCGCACGGTTGGACTCGGGGGGCAGTGAATCGCAGCCTCCCCTGCAAGCCACCGCTGCCCCAGAAGTCTCCTATCAGCCGCGCCCGTCCCAAATCAGATCCCGCCAAATCCGCACAGGTGAGCCCGTCTCTGTCCAGCCCGCACTGCCGCCCCCTGCCTGTCCCTGCTGCCCCTCTCCCCGCCGCTGTCCCCGCTGTCCCCAGCCCCGCGTGCTTTGTTTGGCCCTGTCGCGCACCACGCGCCGCCCAAGACGCGTCTGCCCCCGCGTCTCCACGTTCCCACACTCACCTCTGCCCCCAGATGCCCAAAGAGCCCACCGCAAAGCCCAAGGTACGTCCCCCCGTCCCTCCCCGCTCCCCCGCCGACGCCTCCCCAGCGCAAGGCCGCTGAAAAGGCCGAAAAGGCAACCCGTGCAAAGGGCAAAAAGGACCCAAAGGCCCCCAAGCGCGCCCTCTCCGCGTACATGTTCTTCTCCCAGGACTGGCGCGAGCGGATCAAGGCAGAGAACCCAGACGCAGGCTTTGGTGAGGTCGGCAAGCTTCTCGGCGCCAAGTGGAAGGAACTCGATGACGAAGAGAAAAAGGTCCTCATCCCCCGTCTCGATCGGCCCCTTCTCATCTCCCTTTTCAGCCCTATCTCGAACAGGCCGCCAAAGACAAGGCCCGTGCCGAGGAAGAGAAGGCTGCTTACGATGTGTGTTTTCCCCCTGTCTCTCTCTCTCCCTCTCCCCTCACGCCTCTCCAGGGCAAAAAGTCCACCGGCAGCGGCGACGACGACGAAGACCAGCAAGACGATGCAGAAGAGTGATCCACACGCATCTGCTACTCACACCCGTGAATGTGTACACTACTTGTCGGCACGCCCCCCGTCCCCGACTATATACCCTCTCCCCGTGTGCTGTGGCCCTAAATAATGCTTCGTGTTAATGTACATAGCGTTTCATCATTCCTCTTCGTGTTTCATAGTCTAAATAAGATTTACCTTTGTGCCTGTTCCGAATCTAATACTGAACAAGTGTAATATATACATGTCCCTTACAGTGGCCCATTCTCCTCATAAACGTAACAGTCCTCAGTCGCAGGCGCCAGCTTCGGCACAAGCCGCGCCAGCCGCTCATACACCCCATCATTCTCCACCCGCTTAAAGTGCTTTAGCTGCCATGTCGTCCCCGCCGCCGCCTCGTCCCTCCTACGCTGACGCTGCTCATTCTAGAAAACGACAGTCAGCAATCCGCAAAAACCAACTCTACCCACCAACTCACCTCAATCCGCGACTTTTCACGGCTCGCCGTCTCAAAGTCACCCTCCCGAATACCCTTCGCGACCGCCGCCCACAGCCTCCTCGTCTCAAACTCCCCCATCGACCCATCGCCCTCCCCTCCAAGCGCCGTCACCTCCTTCTTCTTCTCCTCCCCGGCATCATGGAACGTCCCATCCGCCTGCACCGCATGATGCTTCGATCCCCCCTTGATCAACTTACTCTTCTCATGCCACGTCCCTTCCACAATATGCTCGTCCGCCCCGCTCCCGCCGCCCATCCCAGGCGCAGGAGCGACGTGCGCCTTGAACGAGTGCGACTTGCCCGAAAAGTATCCCCGGCCCTTGTAGTCGATCGTACAAACGAACCCCCCACCGACAATGTACGTCGTCTCCGTAAGCTCAATATACGGCGATCCATACCAAAGCCCGTCAATGCGCAGACGCGGGAGCGTGAGCAGGTACTCGACCGCAGCCCCAGAAGGCGGCGTACAAGTCAATATCGCGTGCCCAATCTGCTTGACAATAATCGAACCACCTTCAACGAAATGAGAGATGAACAAATAATGGCATGACAACACCCACCGCTGAAACTCGTCTTTTGCGCATTGTGGCCCGTCAATCTCAGCCCCTTGGTCTTGTTCTCGATAACATAGGCAGTTATTGGTGGATGATGAGACACCTGCTCAACAAGCAGCGTCGTCTTGCCTTGTCCAGGGTTCGACGCAGGAGCCGGCCACGTGCCATAGAAAAGCCTAAACCATCATGGCATCCTCCTACAAAGAAAAAGAAAAAACCACAAGCACGTACTCGCCAAGCACAGGATTCAACGGCCTATCAATCAAATCAAATCAACACCTCCAGTTCCACAAATCCAAAAAAAAAAAAGCACCCACTTCTTCTCAGACCCCATGCTCTCATTCCTAGACGTATACTGATCCTTCAACGTGCCCTACATACAACACGATCACAAAAAAGAATAACAATCGACGCAAGTCCCCGCTTACGATGAACCACTTGAGAACAGCGAGCACGCGGGCCTCTTCGTCGCGCGCATCGGCAATCGCAGCAAACACATCGGGGTGTTCGCACCAATACGCTTATCACCTCGTCAGGCGGGGGGGAGGAGGAGGGGGGGAGAGCCCGACGAGCATAAACTAACTACGCACCAGGGAACTCAGTCAGGGACACAGGCGAGAGTATGAACGGCGGCGCAGTGAGCGACGAGAGGTCGCCCGAGAACGACGCGATACTATCAACACGCCACACAACACCACAATCAATAAAAGTAAAAAATCCAGAAGCCATTAAGATAGACCCACGATTTGAGAAACGAGGACCAAGAGCCCCTTTGGGCCGCGGGGACAGCCTAGCGGGGGAAGGACAAAAAATCAGCAAGGCGTTTCTAATCGCTGGGAAAGGCTGGGGAGCGAGCTCACTTCTCCTACGGTCTCGCTCATCGTTGATGGTGGTGGTGCAAGTGCGGTGATCCCCTATCTTATCAATATTCGCAAACTTCAAACTCCGGCCCAAATTCACGATCAAGCCAGAGGGGTATCGGGAATCGAAGTCCTTCCTGGGGCTCGTGGCATTAAAATGACCATAGACTACTTTGCGCATTGGCGTAACTGGAAACATGATAATCTTCGGTCGCCACGAGTTCATGTGCTTCAAATCAACTCACCCACCGCAGATATCGTTAACTTGTTCGCAGCCATCAAGCTGTTCGCGGCGAATGAAGAACGGGGTATAGACTAAATCATTAAAGATGAAATCTTTCGCCCATGCTCGCAAAGCTCGTATCAGTTTTGTCGTGATCTGACTCGTGTACATGATGTCAAGAGCGCGGATCTTCGCAGTGAAGGCAAGTAGGGAAAGATATCCTTGACCTCAGTGCCTCAAGACTACATATCCATCCTTGATCTTGAGGCCAAAATCACCCTTTGTACGCGTCGGTTCTGCAAATCGTACACACCCTGTGATACAACTCTTCCTCGATTCAAGTGTGGCGAGCCAGAAGCTTCCTCATAGGGGTGCTGTCGTGACGACAATGTGTCGCTTCAGAAGCGCTGAGCACAAGAAAGTTTATATTGACCTCAACAAAGACTCGCCTGCGGAAGGAGAGAAATCTTTTAAGATGACTTCCAGTTTCTGTTATAACGTTGGAGTACTAGTGGCCTAGTGCGCACACCCAGAATCAAAGAATTATACGAAAAGTCTCGAGGGACTTTGCAAATAACGCGTTGAGATGACAAAGAGTCAAACCACTCCGCCCTCTACCACCTGATGGTTACGATAGGCACCGCTTAGACCCTACATATGGCATGCGTAGGGGATCGTCAAGTCGTCCGATACACCACGATTGGTTGACGCAGTCATATTATAGGTTAGTGAGATCGTGTCGTACTCTCATGTCACCCAGAGTTGACAGCTAACTGCTACTGAGCAAAGCAACAAAAATACTCACAAACGAGGCCTTCTGCTGGTAGTGGATTGGTGACAGTCAAACTACTAGACTACAACTCGTCTTCTTTTCAAAATCTATAACTTGCATTGTTGTGTTTAATGTTGATCCAATTATGGATCGGACCGGTGAGGTGGTTCTCCAGAAATCGACCTGCGTAGGTAAGAGTGCCGTTCTATATAACCCGTCGTTTGTCCACGATTGATCCAGAAGCTCGTGTAGCCTCAGACGTTATAAGCAAGGGGTATCTTGAAACGACATGCCATCAGGCTATGAATGCATGAACCAAGATTGAAATCTCCACAGCTTCCCCGGTGGATAACACCATGTAATAGGCAAGATATCAGATGCATGAAGGTCAACAAAGTATCAACAACGTGCAAAAAACGGTGACCAAGGAAAGTGACTTATCGATTTTTTGTGATGGTGCGGGCATTTGCATCAGACTTGGTCAGGGCATCGTAAAGGTGGGGCAATTGGATATCAAATGTCTTCTAGCGGTGAGTTCGCGGGAAGGGACGCGTTCGAGTGGGGGAGGGTAGCTTGAGGGCACAGGCAGTACACTAGAGGAAAAGCAAAAGGTCAATGTCAGCATCAAATGCTCTTACTCTTGATTCGCTCAGTTAAGAATGCATCTTATTCAACCAAAATATGGTTTGCGGATCTTGATCGTCTTGGGGACTCTGGGAAGAGGTTTTATTTTAAGTGGGGGGGGGTTCTTGAGTGGGGGGGTTCTTGAGTGGGGGGGTTCTTGAGTGGGGGGGAGGTGCTTGAGGCTGTGTTGAGGAATAACTTGAAGTCGCCTTGAGATGGTAGAGGGGGAGGGGTTCCTTGAAGTCGTCTTGAAGGGAAGGTCAACACTTGAAGATATCTTTAATCGCAACCTACACCTTCAATTCATCCCATCGACGCCGTTTGCGGAGTCACCAGGCCGCAACCTCTTATCTCCTCACACTTTACCTGACTAATATTACAATTACCGCCAGCGGCAATTACTCCTCATCCTTGTCCTCCATAATCGTGGTCAAAGTATGCGGAATGTACCGTCTAGAACGTCCGCAATGATAGGGCTTGATTGACCTCTCCATGCAGATCATATCGTCGACAATGGTATTTGACCTCGATCTTCTGTTGCGTATAGCGTTCCCCACAAGCCGTGTTATGGTAGAAGCCCTTCTCGGTGGGAACTCATCACCAAAGGGAATAGTCTCATCACGTTCTTCTTCTCTAGTAGTCAGCAACCCCTCAAGAACCAGAGCGGTCACAGCGAGATCGTTTTGATTATCAGGCCGCTCCAGATATTCAACTGCAGGAAAATAGAATGATTCTTCATGATCTTCATCGGTGACCACCATGCTGAGGTTGGAATCCGATGCGTTACTGGAGCAATGGTCTGAGAGGTTCCCCGATTTGAGTGTAGAAATGGAGGCAGTAGCAATAGAAGCGGTAGATGAGAGCGAAGAAGATAGCGCGAAACCATTGGTAACGCCTCCCTCCTCTGTTGAGCATCGTATTGTATCCCATGAAATATCACCTTCACAGTCTGGCAGATAGGAGCACCCATTCTCAATGTTGAACCCAAATATCGATTGCGATTCGCCTTGGTACTGTTCGTCTTGACACAGTGTGGGCGAGAGCACTCCCACCACAGTTGGTGTATATTTATTCCACCACTGAACATTTTTCTCTCGTCGGTGGCAGGTATGGAGTGCCGGCGCAGTGGATATGAGAATAGGGGGCCCAGGAAGCGCAGCTGGATCATACCAGTGTGAAGGAACTTCAGCAGACCCGGACGATTTTCGAATGAGATTGAAAATGGAGAACATTGTGCAATAGTTGTTACTTGGAATAGGGATTATAGTTTAAAAGCAAGATATTGAGCTCAGACCGCGTCAAATTCAAATTTTAAATAGACTTTTCACGTGATCGTGAATCGATGTTGAACCTTTTTTGGTCAGTAAGCAGCTGGACTTTGAATAAGACTACTGATGCCTCTATTGAACTCGCTGGTGTCAGGGGTGGAAAACCCGTATGTCGTTCGCTTTCATGTATGTAAATCACCCCGAGGAGATGCCCTGGCTTGGGACCGCCTGACTTTCAAGTTTGGCTCCTTCGCCTGTCTCCTACCCTGCTCGGAATTCCTTCTCTTTCCCACTCCGCGCCAAAGTCAGTGCACATACCCGCTAAAACTCCGGCTACTCTTCTCCAATCGTCTGCTTTCATCTTTAAGGACCCCTGACCACGTTTTCAATGCAAGCTTCCTGACTGCTTTCAACCCATATCGTGGGTTTGATAGCGCCAACTTATTACTTGAGTTGAATCAGCACTTATAGGCCTTTTTGATCGGACTCTCCCGGGTCAGCATCGACAGCATACCACGTCTCAGATTGTGTTTTACCACGCAGTCAGCAGGCCCCCCAAGTCAGTACCCTCGGGCCTCTGATGTTTTTGGAATTTCTCTTGTTCTCTCTGCTTTTTTGAATGTATTGTATGCTTACTTGAATGGGACAGAAATATGGAGAATCATTGAGTCCCCCACGACTTGGAGGTTTGTCACGTCTAATGAAGGTGCTAGGGCGGTTATGATAGTTTTGTGCTACCGCGCCAAGAACATGCGACAAAAGTTTGTTGAACTCCTGATACACTTGCTTAGTGAGGGACGCATATGAATCATTTTTTGAGGATCACTACCCAATTTCCTCCGTTGTCACTGAGTACACAATGAAAGGCAATGAAAGGCAAGAAAAAAAATGTGTGCGTGGACTGCGAGTTAGAATCGTCCCTGTCCGCCTTTGGTATCGACTTGAGCGCGCTCAACTTCACATATACCTGAATAGTCCGTACGCGTAATGGCCGGCTGATCATACCGTGTATTTCAATAGGTGTGAGGTACTATGAAACGTGAGACTGGTCAAAGTAACTTCTTTGATATGGTGGGATCGAGTAAGACAGATCGTCTTAGTCTTGAGATACAATTCCGAAATGGCGAGGTCAATAATCATTTAATCAGCGTCAGTGTTCAGCATGAGGGTGCATCTGTGTGGAATTTGATAGAGGCTGCCGCACTCGTGAGAGGTTTATAATATATATCCTAGACACTTTTGACACGCTTTCGCCATCAAGTATAAGAACCGTTTAGTTTGAATTCAAACCAATGATCGGGATATTGTGACTGCGAGGGTACTCAACTTCGGTGCACGTGAAACGAGGAAAAAAAGTCAAGGACCAGTCATGATGATCTCCATACCAAATGCTTGCAAGCTGCATTTATGGAAAAAGTTGTGCAAGCCCTTAAATTAACCATTTCCCTAGTCCTAGGCTTTTGATCACTTCCTCCCACCACTCTGCATCTGATGTCCGACGAACTAGACGATTGTAGTCTTATACCGGCGCCCAACAATCTCATACACCTTCGTGTCGCTTCTATCTTCATCATTCTCGTCGGCTCATCCTCGGGCGCACTTTTCCCTGTTCTCGCTAGACGATCGTCCTGGCTTCGTGTGCCCAGGGCTATCTTTGAGTACGTTTCCGTTTTCACAATCATGAAAAATTAATCAAGTCTTTGTGTTAGCTTCGCCAAGTACTTTGGTTCAGGTATCATCGTAAGTCCGTGATGTATTTGATCGTGTGAAATTGCATAAAACTATCCTGCAGATCGCAACTGCGTTCATTCATCTACTTTCTCCTGCCCTTGACGAATTGGGATCTCCGTGTCTCGGGGAGGGTTGGACCGTCTACGTTCGTGCTGCAATAATCATTCTCATCGGACGATGTTACTTATTCTGCTATGCTAGCCGTATGCCCTGGCATTGTGCATGCTTAGCATCTTTAGCATCTTCATCGTCGAGTTAATCGCGTTCAGATGGGGAACATCCAAGTTAAAAAGGCTCGGCATTGGTTATGGTTCGTGACGACGTCGTACGTCCGGCAAGCGATCGATGATAACGTTTTGCTTATCCTAGACCCCCACGGACATGATCATAGATCCCATGCTGCGCATGGCCCAGAGCCTGATGCACCAAAGTCGGACGTGATTTCGGTCCCAGTGCAAACAGTTCGAAGTAGGGATGATATAGATATAAACGCGGTCCACTCCGCGGCCCAGATAATCGGTGTGGCAATTCTAGAATTTGGGGTGGTCTTGCATAGGTGAATCAGGTTGCGCCTTTGATGGTAGATAGACGCTTACATTAAGGTCAGCATACTTATCGGGCTCACTCTTGCCGTGGATGGGCAATTCAAGGTACTCTTCGTGGTTATCATTTTCCACCGTCCGTATTTCCTGCTATTACTTATTGTCATGACTCTGACGGAATCTTGGTAGAAACATTTGAGGGATTGGGTATCGGCTCACGACTAGCTCAAATGCGACTACCGCCGCAATATAGCTGGGTGCCAATTGCGGGTGCTGTGTTGTACGGTATTACGACTCCAATTGGGATTGCCGTTGGGCTGGGAGTGCGGTCAACTTACAATCCCAACAGCACAAGAGCACTCATTGTCAGCGGAGTATTGGACGCACTGAGTTCCGGTATCTTGATTTATACGGGTCTCGTCGAGGTATGCTTTATCTGTTCTTGTGCCTTGTGGTGCCTGATGTCGCTTTGTAGCTCCTGGCACACGAGTTCCTGTTTAATAAGGAAATGATGGAGACTTCTAATTGGAAACTTGCTTATGCCATTGGCTCGATGGTTGCTGGATGGGTCCTCATGTCGCTTCTTGGGCGATGGGCATGATTAGCCAAGACGCCTTGTGGGCCTGTCAGACCTTTAGGGCACTCGACTTTCGGAACGGTACTTGTGGTTATGACCGAAAATTGGATTCGCTTGATTTCTTGCCTCAAGAAGACGTCGTGAAGATGCCAACCCCTCAGGTAAATATCCTCTAGAGGAGGTATCGACAGCATGGATTTCGACACCAACACACAACCAGATTCTCTCCTCCGAAGGAGGAAAAGATACTCCGCTATCGACGCCGATGCCCACCTCGCCAAATCTTTTGTCACCGAGCGATGAGTTAGAGACTGTTTCTTCACGCCCTCCTGTCAGATGTCCTCCACATACAACATTCACGACTTTCTTTACTATTGTCACCTATATCGTCCTATAAAATCCGAATTAATCGTCACCGCGATTGTATGCTAGTCGCTGAAAGTCTTAAGATTCTTCACATCACGCATTCTCTTGGCGTTGAAGAGCAAGATGCATTATTCCACATATAATAGCATATATAATAGACATTGGTGGCTATCATTTCAGAGCAATGTTTCAAACAAATTTATCTTCTATCCGTGGTACTTGCCGACTAAGATATCATAATGTCCAGGCCTTTACGAGAATTAGTTCTATGTTCAACAGGAGAGAGAAGACACACCGATAAAGTAGTGAAATAGGTGCTGCGCCCTCGTCGATGTCAGATCGGAAGGGCACAAGCCGAACTTTTTGAGCGGTAGTCTGGTTATGGTCCTCTCGGCCATCGACATACGCAATATCAAGATTGATCTGGAAAGCGCGACAGAGAGCAGATATCTGAACGTCGTCTAGAACATCGATCGTTCGTCACCGAAAGGCTAATCCTGACAAAAATCGACCGACCTGCTTCTTTGCCAAGAGGCAGCACAAATCTTGCGCAAAAGTCTTGGGGCTCCAAAATTTCTTCTGAATCAGGGATGTCCTGGTTGGTGAGGAAAGGTGCATAATCATCGGGCACCAACTGAATCTGAGCTGCCTAAAACTCTGTCAGAGAGTCAACATTAACAAGCGTCAAAAAGCCTCACAGTAACTAATCGCATATAGGAGACGATAGAATTTGAATCTGGATAATAGACCATCATGAGTTTAAGTGAAGGATACAGAAGAGTGATGACATACCATAAAGATCCTGGAAGGTTTTCATGAAAAATCTTTCTCTAAAGGAATTTCCGTCTCCCCCATGAAGAATATATTCTATTAACCCCCTGAATGCATGGTAGGTAACTTCATAGGAGATTTCCTCGAAAGACAGTGCTTTAAACATGCGTAATGTTGCTTCAAGAACCCTCTTCGCATCCCAGGTGGCTTTGTTAATATCAGTCACATGGAAGAAACGTTCGACGAATGCGAAAGCAAAGGCTATGGTATCAACGATTATAAGAAAGTGTACTTAGAGTGTGAAACAAGAGCTCATGCTTACATCTATAGAAACAATCACCGTCACCTGGATGATGAGCGCGTGTAAATAATACTTTGGTTAAAAGTGGCAAAAACGTATATACCCCTGGTTCTTCGGATTGAGTGGTAACCATGCTCTTCCAACCAATTGATCTGTTCAATAAACGCTGGGTTCTTGTACTCGTCACGGAGCTCGGAGATCGGAATAACTATGTCGACTAATGGACGGTCTACGATGCTCTCCTTGAAAAGAGCCTGGGACGTAATTAAGATAAGCGGATCGTGGAGGGAATCCATGTTCAAGCATACCAGATTTCGTTCGTGCAGCTCTTCGTCATCTGTACATTCTCAGTTCATCTACAAGATTGAATAGCATTGGGACGTACTGATAACGGGAGCGGTATATGAATCTTCTTCTGCTACTTTGCAAACTGAGGGTGTTGCAGGACTCGTACTTGCAGAATCATCGTCGAAGGTCTTTGTTCCCTTTTCAGAGTCCGCGTCATCTTTCAGACCTGTACCTGGAAGATCGGCCAATTTGGCTTTAGCTGCGGAGAAAGTTAGAGGAGCCTGAATGGACCGGGCTGGCACTCACGAGCTGCTGGAGAAGTGGTATTTGACATGACTTGCGTACGTTCAGATATAAAATTTCGACGTTGAGGCTGGTCGTAGTTGGAAAGTTGGAATATATGTCACGATTTTGATTTGCATATTAAAGATGAATTGAAACAAAAGATGCGCCACGATTGGAACAATGCCTTCGCAGAACAACAGGAATGGACAACTGAGCAGTGTGGTTACAACTGTAGTCAGGGTACGATATCAATAACGAATTACAAAACACGACAACAACAAAGACTACATGCAAATCATAACGACAGGTAAACGTGCACTCAATACATAATAAAGCGTCAATCATAACACAAGCACTTCCGGACACATAAAAAGGAGCGTAACCCACAAATTTACTTAAATTTTATTAAACTTAATATTCATCTGACTCAGAGTCCAAATCTCGTGTTTTAACCCATTTATCCAACTCGGCAATGATCTTTCTCTGCATTTCCGGAGGTTGTCGGGCACTGAATTCGTAAGTCGATATACAGAAGAACAAGGATAATTCAACTCACAAGTCTCGTGCGAAATTAGGAACATCGCTAGGTTTATTGATCATGCCAAGTTCCACAAGCGCTTTATGTCTTGATGCCAGTCTGGGCAAGCCAAGTGAGACCAGAAGATTAAAAACAAGGAACACGTACTGTTGCTCCGGGGTCTGCTGAGGTATGTGGTGCTGGCGCACTGGCGGCCATCTTGGCTTTGGGGAGCTTTTCTCCGGAGATTCTCCCTTTATAGGTTTCGACTTGCGTCTACGCTGCGTCTTTGATTGAAAAATCAGCAGGGGTGCCAAGGAAAAGAAGACAATAAACAGACAAGCAAAGTCTTCTTCGTACGTTCCTCCTCAATGCGGCTCGGGGCAAGAATTTGATCGTTGTGATGGCTGTACTTCACGCCGATGGAACTCAGTGTCTTTTGTATCGCATCCTGTTCGCGGTTTTCTGACATGGGAAGGGCTATCATATTCGTTAGAACAACTCAGAGTCATTAGTAGATGAATGCTTCCACTGTCGTCGAATAACAAGGCTCCTAAACCTCTCATAGTCCCCTTGATTATAGTATAATTAGGTCGATTTCTCAGTACCACTTGGGTGCACTGTGAGAACTCACTGTATCCTCTTTATCCTTCGATCCTCTTGTTTCAGCATCCGCAAGCCAATCTTCGCGACTTGATTGATCCTGCTTCTTTGATGTGTGACCTCTGCCCATATTTGCAAGTGCCCAATCCAGCTCGGCAAGATTTGCCTTCTCGATCTAACAGAGGTCTTCACCTCATCACCCGCCACCAGAGAGAAAGTTCCATACCGCCATTTTGGTTGAAAGCTTATCTTCATGGAGTCTAAAGATATTCTCAATTCCAAAAAGCTCTCCTTTTTTCCCCGTGTCACCTTGAATACCCTCAAAGTATCTGTACCTCGTTATAGCTTGTTCTAGTCATTGAGAGCAGATATTTTCATTACCTGGTTTGAACACTGGCTTCGTAACCAATGGCCATCTGTTGTTGTTTATAAATTTGTCGCGCGTAGATAAGCTCCTCTACAGAACCAGCGCCCAAGAGTCGGTAAACGGAGACATCACGCGTTTGACCAAAACGAAACGCCCTAAGTTCGAGGTAATGAATGGGTGAATAGATACTCAAGTTAGAGACAGGAAACGCGTGTCTACCTATCCATAGCCTGGAGATCATGTGCGGGGTCTCCATCAAAATTCAACACGATTTACGAAGAAAGTTAATTATGGGAACCCACTCCAGTTAGGGTCTAAAATTTATGTTGAGATGTACCGAATATTAAATTACTATACACACACCAAATATAACGACCTTGTTAGCACCCGTCAGATTTAGGCCGGTTCCTCCAGCGAGCGTCGAGATCAAAAATATGAAGACGTCCGGATCGTTGTGAAATTGATCAATCATAGGCATACCTGAGGTAGCAATCGAAATCAGAGTCCATTGGCAGATCTTATGATTGTAATACAGTGGAGTCGACTTACGATCGGATTGCTTCGTAGCCCCGTCTAGCTTGAGGAATCCAAGCCCTTTTAGAAGGACACAAGTACGCAAGCGTAGAGGAGACCAAATGATGTTCTACTCACCTTGAGACTTCAGATGAAATTCAAGCATCTCCAATAATTTGACAGATTTCGTAAAGATCAGAACCTTGTTTGTTAGGTCCTTGCGCCACTCCTTCAACAAAAGTTCCAATACCTGAAAGCATCTTCATCATCAGAAGTGGACAGAGACATACAGAGGATGGACCATACCGCCCACTTTCCACAGAATTTAGGTTGCATCATCGCTGTTCCGTACTTAGGTATATCGCCATCTGGAAACGCGAGCTCAGCCAGTGCCCTGTTTCTGACAACCTAAACATGTATAAGATTCATCTCATTTTAAAACACATAATGGGGAAACAACTTGTTCTGCGCTATCAGTCGGAGCTAAAGAAAAGAAGGGATCTTAGTGGCTGTACAAGAACTTAAGGTACCAGAACAGAAGACGCACATGGTAAGATAAGGGCCAGATGGTTTGACAGTTTGATCAAGATCGACATGTATTTGAACACGTCGCCAGGAACAACTATACCACAGCACATCTTTCGACTTAGGTCACGGGTCAGTAACATATGACCTCCGGCTCGGAAACGAAGAGAGCTCGCCTTTTTCGCGAACCACAAGCACATGGGTCGTCTCTGTGGATCAGATTCTGCACAGGAGTCATGCTCAAGATCTGTTTGTATACCGCGATCTGCCTCTCGGTCAAAGGACAGAATACGACTTCATCTGTTTTCTTGGGAAGCTAACATAAGAAGGAATCAGACAAATGATAGCTTTGTCCAGATATATAAAAACATACTTGGCTTCGGATGATGTCCTTCGTCCTATTCAAAGGTTATTTTATTACTGATGGAATCACAATTGAAAGTCATTCACCTTCGCAGGAAGAATTTCGGTAGCAGCTTGTCTCTCAAAACCAGGGCGACAACCTGTCCGGGTTGATGTAACTAGCGGACTCCATTTACACTGTCACAATTTAACTTACAAGGGCTTTTGCACGTTCATCCTCGGACGCACCAGCTGACTGACCAGTTGTCAAAGGCTTCACGATAAACCCCTGCCACTGCCTCGCTGTACCGAGCCGTCCGGGATTCGTCCAGTCCAGAATCGTCCACATTTCCTTGTACGAGTTCTGAATTGTGGTACCTGTGAGCCCAAATCGTCGCTCGCATCGGAATTGATGATATGCTACGGTGATCTTTGAAGTGACATTCTTGACGCGGTGCACCTCGTCTACGAAGATACACGTCCATGGAAGCGTGTCCAAAACTTCAATGTCCTTTCTTGCCAGATCAAAAGTGGTGAGGACTGTATAAGTCTGATAACGGGTTGAGAACTCATGAAGAAATAACCCACCCACCAACATCAAGTCTACCCATTTTGAAGTCATTCAGCACCGGTTCGCGCTCTTTTCGGCTGCCGTTGTACATGCCGACCTCGAAATAACCCCACTTGCCACTATTAATTGAGTTTCAGCAACATAGTCGATAGAATGAACCCACTGTCTGGAACTCCCGCTGCCAATTATGTACAACCGTGCTAGGCGCGATAATGAGGCATGTTGGCCACGTCTCATCGGCTCTGGGTAGTTCTCTTCTTTTCTTCCAGGCGTCCTCATCCTGGAGGCGAGATACATGCTTCCTCCGACGGTTCTTGTCGGTGACAATTCCCTTCTTCTGCATGATGGCCGATAGGAATGATATTACCTGTATCGTTTTACCTATTTCCTGTTAGAAATAATACTGAAACCATGACGAGTAGATGGAAACTTACCCTGAAAAATTCATTTTATATTGGTATGCGTTTGGACGATTAAAGAAAAACGTACATACCAAGCCCATATCATCTCCAAGTAGTCCGCCACGGCCTTCAGCATACTGTCTATAGAAGAACTGTACACCGTCTCGCTGATAATCACGGAGATAGGTGTTGATCGCTGCAGGGACCGCGACCTTTTTCTCAGCATCAAGATACAGGGGTCCAAGAAAATTTTGGTCTCCTCGAAGTGGAAAACCTGGTCGCGGCTTGAGACACTGAGTAAAAAGAATAAGACAGATATTGCCCTGGTTTGAAAAATCATACCGGATCACCGAGTTCATATTCCTCATCAGATTCCGTCTCTGATCCAGAGGTCTCGTCTTGTGCATTTCGAATTGTTGGCGCAGCTTCTTCTACTTCCGATTCAGGTTCAGTGACAGATTCTTCCGACACTAGTCAGTGGGATTCAGTCATTTCCTGTAAATGTACGAGTGTCCGAGAACTCGACTTTGGTTTTTAACAGATAGCGGTTTCTTGGGATTTGTTTGCGCCACGATATGAGCAGACATTATTGGTATTCCGTCCTCCACCTCGGAATCTGATTCTAAGAATCGACGTCAGTGCACAGACCAATTGAAAGGATTTAGAAAGCAATACATACCTGTTACAGAACCATCATCTCCAGCCTGAGAGTGAATATTGGATTTTGTATCCGAAGGATGAGGTGGGGGAGTCCGAGACTTTCTTGTAGCACCAAAAAACGCTTTCGACGGTACAGGTTCGTCTTCATCACTCTCATCTTCATCTTCATCTTCCTCTCGTTCGTCCCGCATGTCGTCCGGCTCGTCATCCGAGCATTCTGATTCCGAGTGTAGATCCAAATTCTCTGAAGCTGAAAGCACTACTATGAGGATTTCCAATATATCGAAGACTGATGTATTCACCAAAATATTGTAGAAGCGGGTTCTGCTCATCGGAATCAGCGCCTTGACGTTTTACTATCAGATTGATATTAATAGTCATTTCAAACATAATGATAACACCTTACTTCGAGCCCTTTTGGTCGACGACCTGCCACTTCCACCCTTCTGCCGGGCTGTAAAGGCCGTCGATGCGCTGCCCCTTTTGCGTTTTTTAACAGGTTCAGGTACATATGCACCTGGATTAAAGTCCGAGTCAGAGTCAACTTCTGGACCTAGGTCAGTACATATGAATCGAAGTAACTAAATGTTTAAAGACCGAGGGGGACAGGTGAAGATGCACGATTGCCTGCCAACCAAATGAGCAGAAATCATGATCGGAAGACAAGCGCTCGTACGTTGCGCATATCCAGAAACTTTCTCTGACTTCGACATTTAGATACGTCGTTGAGGAAGAGAAGAAAACAATGACAACTTGAAGACACGACTAATAATGATGGTATCTGAAAACGCGTCGACACACGTGACTTTATCATCCTTTTTTGAAATAATCGATTTACTAAAAACACAAGACAAGTGGGAGCTCGAGTCTCGACTCGAGCCTTTGTGAAAAAAAATTGGAATTCCGAGGTAATACATGTACTCTCTCAGCACATAGACAATCAGTCTTCCTCGGCGCTCCTGCGGGCCAATCTTCGTACCTTCTTCCGATATCCTAAAACAGAGTCAGAATAAGGTACATACATAAAAACCTACATACCATCAATATCCGTCCTGACCTGCTTCGCTGCATCAACATTTGCCGGACTATCGAGGTTGGGCGTGTCAGAAGACAGAAGAGAGATAACGCTAAGGAGCTGAGATCCAAGCGAGATCAGCGAAAACCAAGGATAATGACCATCTGCGTGAAACCCACGATAGATTCCACTGTATGTACAGGCATCCATCTCTCTCCAGCATCCTCATAACCATATTGATCATCGCCAGGAGCATGCTTTGGTACGGAGAAGATGCGTCAAAGACGAGAAAGTTATTTGCTGTGATCTCGACATACCAGAATAGAGATACAGACGACACCATCTGGGTAGACTGAATCGTATGTCAGGACAAAATCTGATTCTCGTTCAGAGCGGGTCGCACGTACTGTTTGGATGCCACATTTGGGTAATGAAGCGCATCTTCGGTGGTAACAGAGGGAATTCAGGAGGGAAAGACAAGCGCGCCTTATAGAAGCCGCCTTCACTGTTGAGTGTATATCAAGTCTAGTGCGATGTAGTGCAAAACGATGGACGTACTAAAGGGAATCAGCGGGACTGCGAGGGTCAGTGAGCGATCGAAAAAAAAAGCATGGGCAAGCTTACTCACCCAATTATTAGAACTTCCCACTCATAAAGGTTGTCATCGTCGACGAGACCTATGGAACACAGGATCAACGGTAGGATCAGCCGGGGATGGGGAGACAAGCCTGCAGAAAATCCTTCCACTGGACGTTTGGTTAGTTCTGTCAACTGGCGACGAAGGAGAAGAGTATTTGAATTGTTAGGCGTCCCAGGCTTGGACATGTTGTACTCAGATATGTGATCGCGATGTTAAGAGGTTCACAAATCTGGGGTGTGACTTTAAGTATGCCGGCAACGCACGTGATAGGCCTCACAAAAAACAAGAATCCTTTGTATTTGTCGTTCAAACGTTCAAGGTCGACAGTTAAGCGCAAGCAAACACCTTGTGGAGAACAAGTAGGGTGTATGTGGATTATGTTGTATCATTATTTCCCCCATTTTGTATGCTTAAACATCTGCTTTATTGTCTAGAACTCTTATATTTCTCGATATCTCTCAAATTACCAAATACTTTATCCCTCCTCACTACATGCATATGTACATAGATTATTACTGTTGACGCCACAGGTTTATTGATTCTTGAACGCTTGAAGGGGTACTGGTACTGATTGTACTCTTTGTGTGCTAGTGAAATACCTTGATCTCGAACTTCCTAGTATCGTTTGCCAGAAGCTACCATTGACAAGCTGAAGCACAATCTTCTATGCAGACCAGAGCTATACAAGCTACACAGCAAATCCATCCAGGCTGACACCCATAAACGGTGTCGCGCAGGCCTCATTAGAATCACATGATATAGATCCATGGCCACGTGCCAGTTTTTTACAGTCCTGTCATCCAGAGTTGAACGCCTCATACAAGTAGCTCCCTGACCTCGGCGACAAAACTTACATACGGAGATACATTTTTGCTGTACTCTGCGTCGAAGGACAGTGGTGTAAACGCCAGACGGCGTCACAATGGATGAAGATGAAACTGAGCAGTGGGACCAGATTAATAACAAGACTTGGCGAGGACTAGGCCTGACAGATCCAATTAAGAACGTCGAGGTGTGCATGTGCGTTACCGTGCTTTTGCTGGAACCACTGACGTGACCTCTTGCAGGACAAATGGCTGCTACTTCCCGCCTTTCTCAAAGTGAAGGGTCTTGTAAAACAACACATCGACTCATTCAATTATTTTGTCAACGTGGACATCAAGAACATCGTCAAAGCTAATAACAAAGTCACTTCCGACGTCGATCCTCGTTTCTGGCTGAAATACACGGACATAAACGTCGGATTTCCCGATCGCAATGAAATGTCGTCTATAGATAGGAAAGTCACACCAAACGAATGTCGACTTCGTGATATTACCTATGCTGCGCCCATTATTGTGACTATCCAGTACACACGTGGAAGGTCCATCGTACAGAGGAACGTCAATATTGGCAGACTCCCGATCATGCTAAGGAGTAGCAAGTGTGTTCTGACAAACAGATCGGAAGCAGAGCTTGCGCGGATGATTGAATGCCCACTCGATCCTGGAGGATACTTTGTTGTGAAAGGCACAGAGAAAGTCATTCTTGTGCAAGAACAGTTGAGTAAGAATCGGATCATTGTCGAGACAGATTCCGTCAAGGGTATCGTGCAGGCCTCATGTACATCGTGCGTCACTTTTTGCAAATTCTTTTAAAACTGGATTATAGAGGGGTGTCTCTAGGTCTACTCATGGTGGTCTGAAATCCAAAACATACGTTGCAACGAAGAAAGGCAAAATCTATCTTCGTCACAATTGCGTTCACGAAGACATACCTATAGCGATCGCACTCAAGGCACTGGGGATTCAATCTGACAAAGAGATTCTCTTGTTAACCGCAGGCAACACCGAAGCCTACAAAAATGCGTTTTCGGCGAACTTGGAAGAGGCAGCCAAACTTGGTGTATTTACCCGGCAACAAGCTCTAGAATATATTGGGAGCCGCGTGAAGATCAATCGACGTGTCATGGGTCCTCGGCGACCAGCATGGGAGGAAGCGCTGGAGGCTCTTGCTACCATTGTTCTTGCTCACGTCCCTGTCAACGGCCTAGACTTCCGCTCTAAGGCAATTTTTGTTGCCACGATGACTCGCCGGGTCCTTATGGCTATGGATGATGAGAAAATGGTGGACGATCGTGATTACGTAGGAAACAAACGATTGGAACTGTGCGTCTTCATTATTCGTTTGCTCGTATGTATCATCGCCTAATCACCTACACGGGCGTAGGGCTGGGCAGCTTTTAGCGCTTCTGTTTGAGGATTTATTCAAAACGTACAATACCAACCTTAAGTCGGCCATTGACAAAGTCCTCAAGAAGCCTTCAAGGACAAGTGAATTCGATGCTTTTAATACCATGCAGTTTCAAGGTGATCACCTGACAGCTGGCTTCGTCCGCGCCATATCAACCGGCAACTGGTCTTTGAAGCGGTTTAAGATGGAGCGCGCTGGCGTCACCCATGTTCTTAGTCGGCTGAGCTTTATCTCTGCTCTCGGTATGATGACTCGAATATCTTCTCAGTTCGAGAAGACGAGGAAAGTCAGTGGACCCAGAGCACTACAACCCAGCCAGTGGGGCGTCCTCTGCCCCAGCGACACTCCTGAAGGGGAAGCATGTGGCCTTGTTAAAAATCTGGCCCTGATGACACACATCACCACTGATGTGGATGAGGATCCGATCATCCAGCTTGCTTTCATGTTGGGCGTGGAAGGTACGTTCATATCAACGTCTCCAGAGTTTCGGTTTTTACGAACATCCTCTTGTTGTAGATATCACATTGGCTACCGGAACTGAGATCTATGGACCCCATACCTTCGTGGTCAATGTCAATGGTACTATCATTGGCCTTACCAGATATCCGACGCGGTTCGTGGCGCAATTCCGAAAACTTAGACGTGCTCGACATATGAGCGAGTTCGTCAGCGTATATATCAATAACCATCATCACACTGTGCACATCGCCAGTGACGGTGGCCGAATCTGTCGTCCGATGATCATCGTGGAAAATGGGCGCCCAATGGTCACTTCGGAACATATTACTGTGAGACCGGATTTCCAAGTTTTCTGGGATCCATCAGGTGCTGACATTTTTCTCCATGAAGCTTCTCAAACAAGGAAACCTCACATTTGATGACTTCCTTCGGAAAGGACTTGTTGAGTATCTTGATGTGAACGAAGAGAATGACACGTATATCGCGTTGTACGAATCTGACATCGTAACTGCCACCACACATCTGGAGATTGAACCATTCACATTGCTTGGTGCTGTAGCTGGCCTAATCCCTTATCCACATCACAACCAATCTCCGCGGAATACGTATCAATGTGCCATGGGTAAACAAGCCATTGGGGCCATCGCCTATAACCAGCTCAACAGAATCGACACCCTACTGTACCTTCTGGTCTACCCTCAACAGCCCATGGTGAAAACAAAAACTATTGAGCTCATTGGCTATAACCGTCTTCCAGCTGGCCAAAATGCGACCGTTGCAGTCATGAGCTTTTCTGGATATGATATTGAAGACGCGCTAATTTTAAACAAGGTTAATTACGTCCATGAGTCACCCCTCGGAAATCAGCTAACTCCTGGTTTCCTAGGCAAGTCTTGACCGCGGCTATGGGCGTTGTCAAGTCTTGCGTAAAAATGCGACCCTCATTCGCAAATATCCCAATGGCACGTGAGTACTGACCCTCTTGTTTTCCAAGCTATCATTATACTTATCTCTTCGCAAGGTTCGATCGTCTAGCTGACGCGCCCGTCGATGAAAATGGACAGGTCGCAAAAAAATATGACATCATTCAGATGGATGGGTTGGCAGGTGTAGGGGAACGTGTTGATCCCGGTGATGTCTACGTCAACAAGCAAAGCCCAACCAACGCGACAGACAATACTTTCACCGGTCAAGCCGCGTCCGTGCCTTACAAAAACACGCCCTTGACTTATAAATCTCCTGTCGCTGGGAACATTGACAAAGTCATGATAAGCGATACAGAAAATGACCAAACCCTCATCAAAGTCCTAATCCGTCAAACACGGAGGCCAGAGCTCGGTGACAAGTTCTCATCTAGACATGGACAAAAGGGTGTTTGCGGACTTATTGTGAACCAAGAGGATATGCCTTTCAACGACCGTGGAATCAACCCGGGTAAGTTGGTATGGATGCATCGTCGGAATATCTCTCAAGCTGTCTAATAATAGATACTATCATGAATCCTCATGGCTTCCCTTCCCGCATGACCGTCGGGAAGATGATCGAGCTTTTGGCGGGCAAGGTCATCAATTTCCCTCTTACAAGGATGATTTAGCTAACGAATAGTACATAGGCCGGTGTACTCAGAGGCACCCTTGAATATGGCACTGCGTTTGGCGGTTCTAAAGTATTTTGCGCCACCTTTTTACCAGAGGACTCAGGCTCATCGTTTCTACAGGTGGAAGACATGAGCCGCATTCTCGTTGAGAACGGATTCAGTTATGCCGGGAAAGATATGTTGACTAGCGGTATCACCGGCGAGCCTCTTGAAGCATATGTATATTTCGGACCGATTTACTATCAGGTATGCACATTATCTTGTGAGCTACCAACTAAATCAAACTCTGCTTGCAGAAATTAAGTAAGGAGAAGTTTCTGGATATTTACATTGTCGTACCTCTAAATGCTATTAACAGAACACATGGTGATGGACAAAATGCACGCTCGTGCAAGGTTAGCTTTACGACCTGTTAAAAGCCGAAATTTCCCCTGACCATCTCTATCTATCTATCTAGAGGACCTCGGGCAACGCTTACACGTCAGCCAACTGAAGGTAGGTCCCGTGAAGGAGGTCTGCGGCTGGGCGAGATGGAACGAGATTGTCTGATTGGATATGGCGCAACCCAACTTTTACTCGAGCGGTTGATGATCTCATCGGATAGATTCGAAGTCAACGCATGTGAAGAATGTGGCTTGATGGGTTACAATGGATGGTGCACCTACTGCAAGAGCTCCAAGAAGATGGCCCAGTTGACCATCCCTTACGCGGCGAAACTGTTATTCCAAGAGGCAAGTGTTCCTCGGCCGGTCGTTCTTCTTGAACTTGATCAAATGTTGATTCCAGCTCATGGCCATGAATGTTGTACCCCGACTGATTCTCGATGACGCCTGATGCGCATCGCGTCAGCTTTCAAAATCTGTTAGCCGTATACCGCCTTTCGACGACAGATTGTGGACATCTACCGCAGGGTTTGAGAATCGCTAGGAAGGCATATCCGGTCATTGCTGTTATTAGAAGACAGGGATGCTTGATTGCACAAGCACTGTGATGCATCTACGGAACTGTACAGATAACAAGTAAATTACACATGGTGATTAGGGGGAGGGTCATGTGACATAATATCAAGGACCGAGGTTGTATACAGCGGCTTCCTTTCTTCTTTCCTAGACACCCCGCTGTACTTTCAAAATTCATGGCTGGCAGGAGTTCGGCGAGTGCAACGGCGTTACGTCGTCTCATGACTGAGTACAGGCAGTTGACTTCAGGGGGTAAGATGGAACTGAAGCCGATATTTCAATACCTCAGCCTGATTTCAGGATTCTGGCAGGCTCACCCGACGGCATGTTTACTGCCGGTGCAACACTACCTTTTCGTGGTCTTTACCTCGAACTTACAGTATCTCACAGGACCTATCTCCGAATCTGACTTCTTCACTTGGGAGGCTCTTATCTGTGGTCCGAAGGACACACCGTTCGTAAGTCGCATGGCCGCAGCATCGGCGCGAAGCCCTAGAACTCAACCTCGTTTACTTAGGAAGGCGGTGTGTTTGCTGCGAAATTAACTTTTGTGCGTTGCGTTATTTGCGCTGGGAATCATCAATTAGCTCACGATACCACCAGCCGTCTGACTACCCTCTATCTCCTTTCAAGATGAAATTCGAGCCGCCTTTGTTTCACCCGAATAGTGAGAATGAATGACTTCGATGCTTTTTCAATGCTTATATGAGTCAGTCTATGCCGATGGCAACGTATGCATCTCAATATTGCATACACCCGGAGACGATCCTACCATGTACGAGCAAGCCTCTGAACGTTGGAGTCCCGTCCAGAGTATAGAAAAGGTCATTCTTAGCGTTATCTCAATGCTTGCGGGTAAGCCATTGCCTGATCGCCCTTTCGCTTTAGACCTGATTGTGCGCAGAGCCAAACCTTGAGAGCGGTGCTAACATCGATTGCTGCAAGTTGTATCGAGAAAATCGAGCAGAGTACGAGAGAATAGTACGAGCATCTATTAAAGAACAATTAGGACTATAACAGTGGAGTATTGATTGATTTGGTATTGTCCACTGTCTCGATATAATATAAGCATTATTGGTGGGTAATCGTTTGTAGGTCAGCTCAAAGTTGTCGCAATTTATAGATCCTTCCGCTAACTGGGAGACCGAAGATGTGTCTTTGAATGTACTCGTTTCGGAACAATCCTCTTGGATCGACGGCTTCGATGACTTGCCTGAAGTCGTCGAAGCGCGGGTATAATTCGCGAAGCTGATCAGGCTGGAGATGGTGTGCTTTTGCCCAATGAGGTCGACCGCGATGCCGAGCCACAATTGTTTCATAACCACTGAAATACCGTCGATAAGGTACGTTAAATCCGTATGGTCTAAAAACTTTGTAAGAAGGATGACAACGGGATTTATGGTTGCCAAGCTCACTTGTATTGCACAATCCCAATCCAACATGTCCGCTGTCCGTAGCTGGGACTAAGCCAGATATTATCTGCAGCAGAAAAACGGATTTCAATCGGTACGTGGGGACGAATACCATGAGGATCTTGATTCTCCTGTTCCAGCCAAGTCCGTAGTTCACGAAGGCAACATTGCGCTTCCTCGAAAGGGATAGCCCATTCAGTTGTGTGTTGCGGATACTATGGGAATCTTAGTAGGAACTGTATGTCAAAACCAAAAGCCCTTACCCGGCAATCTACATTGAAGATTCGATGACCGTCGTCAACGCCGACTGTGCGTTCTTTGATCAACCAGGAGGTATAATGTGATATCCACGTATTAAGGGTTAGGATGTATCGCGCGAAAAACAAGAATAGCTGTGTGACGTGATATCCCATAAAGGTATGCCACCACCAGCAGCCAACAGGATTTTTCGGCTGAGTGACAGATTAACGGCATCGCGATTAAATAAGCTGAAACAAGTACCTCTTTTGAACGATCGGAATAGCTGCAACGTACTACGTTAGAAGCTGGGAACCACCAGAAACGGACATGTTGCGCGGAATAGACAAGTTTATCAAAGCGACGAATGAAGTCATCGAAGGGCATAGATTCTTGTATTTCTTTCAACCGAAATGCTGGCTCGACCTCAAGCTGTATATTAAGTATGAGGCCGGTAGCTCCAAGCCCACATATAGTTGCAATGAACAGATCAGGCCGTTCGCTCCGAGAACAAAACGCGCGAGTTCCGTTTGCCAAAAGGAGTGTCAAACCTATGACGTGGGTAGAAATTACGCCATACTCGATCCCCGACCCGTGTGTGGCGGTCGTGATTATTCCGGCGAGAGTTTGGTCCGAGATGGAGCCAACATTAATCATAGCAAGACCATAGATGCTCAACTGAACGTGAAGATCGCGTAGGGTGATACCCCCTTGTGCAACGACGTAACGTTTCTCCACATTGACCTAAACGCACAGCACGTCAGCAAAAGAAAGCTACAAATCAGGATCCCTGCCTCAAGTAAACGATTCAATTTCGTTGTCCGGAGCATGTACTCGTTTGTGCACGCGAGGTCGCTCGGGCTGTGACCGACGCCAGCAGCCTTAACTGACTTGCCTTCGCGACGCGCAAGTTCGAGGATGAGTTCACATTGAAACTCATTCTCCGGTTCGAATACGGCGAGAGGAGTACAGAAAAAGCTTCGACCCCAATTATTGAAACCGGCAGTGCGCGATGTTATGGGCTGCAGCAGTTGGTATAGGTTCTGCGAGGGAATACTACTAGGAGTTGCGGTCAGTTGGGAGGACATGGCTAACTGTGATATTTTACAAACATTTTTGCGCTTTACTTATAAGTTTGAGGCCTCGAGATCTCGGGGGGTCCCCGATCGATCGCGGACGAATCCCCGGCGGTCTCCGGATTGAACTATACGAAGCACATGCCACCGATGGATGCCTCCGTCACAATAGTAACATCATGACCAAGGAACATGCCCAAATTAACCCCACCTTGCGCTAGATTGTTATTTCGTCCTACAAAGAAGGTTCCGAAGGCCAGCGACTCATGGACGTGGCAAAGCGATAAATATTTCGACAAGGCTCATGTGATGTGACCAACCCAGGTAACGACGTCACGGTTTTTATGCGAGTCGCGACACTGGCGGAACATTTGTGAGAGACCGAGCATATGGTTCTCCGGGGCAGTCCGACGGCATAAGACAAAATAAATGGTATAAGAGCAGATAAGAGCATGTAAACCTGATAAATTCAAAGCATCATAGTCGCTAACTCAGATAATCAAAGGTTACCCTATCCTCAATGTCAGCAGAGTTCTTGCCGGAAAAACGAAAGATATATGTACTACCTTCCCCATTCCTGGTTGTTGAACATTAAAATACCACGGACTTCGACACTGTCCATCTCTAGTCCAAGCTCGAATTCTAATAAATTCAGCTCGATTTACGGAAAGAGGGCAAAACCAACCAACCAGTATAGAACCCACCGCTCGGTTGAGGTACCGCGGCATTTTGCTGGAATGTGGGGAGAGATGAGAGATTGACAGTCCATTTACAGAGTTCGTTTGTCTCCCCTTCGTCAGTATATCGCATGATTTTGTCCGTGTCGCTCGTGTAAAGCGTAGCGACAAAAGTTGAATCTGATGAACAACAATGCGGTAAAGTTGTTCATGGTCTTGTACAAACGAAAAAACAATCAAGACGATCGTACCTTGATTAGTCTGCGAGTACTTGCTATTGATATTCGAGCGTCAGGGTCAGGGTATGATGGGGAGACATGCCAAAATCATGCATACCAAAATTTGGTCGTCAGTCGTTGTCTCGAGGGTCGTTAGGAAGACAACTATATGGCAAGGAGGTCAGACCTACCCTTTTCGAAGGATAGCTCCCTTCGATACGAGATACTGCAACCTATAAAGATCCGAACCGCCGGCAACTTCAGATTTGCAAGAAAAGCATAGTTAGATGGTGTACCTATTCTCGCAAATGGGAGCACCCGCGTCGTTAGTCTTGATGTACGCGGGTCGCTTCAACCAATCTTCCTGCTCTGCCGGGAGCTTGACCTATTTATTTATTGGCCAGGTAAGATCCAGAAACGGAGATTTTTTGGACATTGCAACCTTCATGATGTACGACCTCGGTGCAATGACACTGGAAACCAAAGGCCGACGGGCCAAACCATACCGTGCGGCACCACGAAGGGTCGCAGTATCAGCATCAGCGGGCCTTGCTATGACTTGAATTCTAGACGAGAAACGTTCCTATTTTCGATTTGTGAGAGAACCAAGTCCAATTTTGATAGTAAACCTACTTCTATTCTTTGTTTCAAATATTCACTGCCGGCGAAACCTCCCACGAGGAGCAGAGCATCAATTCTTTGGTCTACTTTCTGTGTTTGTTCCTCGATGAGCTGTAACACCTGTTCATGGCAGAAAATTCTCAGAATCGACCATTCAGAAAAGGGAAATATCAGAACCTCTCCGACAACAGGATCAAAGACTTCTCGGCGCAACAGGCTGCCGGGGATTGACAACTGTCCATTTATCAAGCCAACGGACGAATCGTGGGGATCTTCTACGTTGAAGCACGTGAAGTGGAACATGTTATCTACCAGAAGATCAGATGGCGAGGATCTCTGCCTTGACACACATACGGTCGTCACCAATACCGGCGTATGATAGTTTCTCTGTCTCACTAAATGAATGCACTACAGAACAGTTAAAATGTGACACTGAGTAAACATGAACCAACCCACTAAAATATGCCAAAGAAGCCGCGTCAAGATGAACTGGATGTTCCTCCAAAAGGGTCTAAACAAAATCTCTCGTCTAAACGAAATGCCGCATGATGTGTTACCAACTTCACCTTGACAAGCTCTTTGAAACGTAGATCAAGGAACAAGCTCCCACAATTCGCCCCCGACCGAGCGCACATCTCAGCAATATCGAGGTTGGCCATTTGACCAATGATCTGTAGCCACGAAGAGCGAGGATAATTAGCAAAGCCACCCTTTGAGCTGACACCGATTGGAGAAACACAGACCTTGTATACAGCCTGTGAATCCCGATACATTGTGGCACATGGGATAAAAAGATAAAGATACACCATACCAAATCAACGGTACCGCCTCCCGCGTCTACCACAATGAAATTTTGAGATGGCTTGAGATGATGCAGGTCCGTTAATTGCGCACAATGCACTGCCGCTGCCTCCGGCTCTGTGATAATGCGGAGACGATCTCGCCAATTCGTGTCTCCCGCATGAGCACTCTGGACAAGACCAGCTGATATCGCAGCGCCACGCATATAATCACACCCTTTCCCATCCCAAGCGGCTGGGACCGTCAACCAGACATCAGCTGAGACTGTATATAGTTGCCGATTAGCGTTAATTATTTCAGTAACATCGAACACCATACTCAGATCAGCGACAGCGCCTATCTCGCGTGTGATCTGGTCCTTGGCATGTTCCCAAAGGCAACTCAGAAAGTCTACGATGAGGTCGACAGCCGTCTTACCGGGCTAGTGGACGTTGAACGTAATTGAGAATACCTCATGCATCTATTCACGATTGGAGCACAAACCGGAAGTAAGGGTAGGCGAGGGTCGATTGCAGACGGGTCACGTAACGCGTGTGGTTCCAAAAACAACTTGAACCATTCGCATCGTGTTGTTCCAGGCATCGGACTAGCGTTCTTCGCTTCCAGACCCCAGGCTAGGATTCTGCCATGTTCGTCGTACAGTAAACACGTTGGTATCTATGTTAAACGTTAATCACCGCCGGGAGTGGCCGAAGAACGAGGCTGCTCACCTTCCGGAAGGTCTCCGAGGACCCTGGCCAATGAAGGATCTGTTGCACTTGCCCACCGGCAATTCTGGAAGAACCATACGCCTAGAGACAGTCAGAAAAACCAAATTAGCAGCCATGTAAATACGAACAACACCGGAGAAGGTCGTTCCTCAACGCCATATATCAGTTAAAAGTAAGACGAACAAGCAAAACGAAGTACCGAAATCAATAGCAATTGACATCTTTCCTTCGTCAAGAAATGTTGATATTGTTTGAGGTGGCGGTAGGGGAACATTCATGAATGGTGAGCTCACGGAAATCGATGGACGATGGTGAGCTGACTCTGGTCGTACTATGTGGTCGTTTACACTCCCACCAAAACCATTTGCAGTGTTGAACAATGAGCCATGTGTATTTACCGGCGGCGCTAGTGAGGTATAGTTTCCAAATTGATCCTGTATTGGTTGCCCCCAGGCTGTTGCAGGTATTCCACTGAGCACTGGTGATGGACTGGGTATCGCTGGTTGTTGCGGCGCCTTCCCTGGGCTTGGATAGGGACCTGGCTGCTGGGTAATGAGGCCAGGATCGAACTGGGTCACCGTTTGAGGGGTCGGTTTGTCCGCAGGCTCACCACAACACCCCATGGCCAGCACTTGCACGTTGACAAAAGCGAGAAGAATATTGTTCCGAATGTGGCACGCTCATCACAGCCTTGGGAGAGGCGCCTGTGCCTGGGTGGCTGTGTAAAATTTCCCATGTGCATAAGATGCAAATAAGCAGGACACGAGCGCCCTTGAAGCCTTTGACTTGTAAAGATGCTAATTTCAATGCAACACGACTGAAACTGGATTGAATCGCATAAAACCCGATATCAACGTGAGTCAGACTGGGATAACACGATTTGTTCAATAGGTTCAAGAGACATGTAGAAATTAAAATGGCTCATACAGTCCGATGAAGAAGCATACAAACGTATCAAAGATGTGCCTTGAAGACGCAGATAGTCTTACGCCAGGAGACATCTCATGTATCAAAAATTTTCAAGAGGAAAAGATTCTACGAATCATTGCTAGTACTTACCCGACTCACGTCGCTCGTACATTGGATCGTACATTGGAGTGACTCCATTGCATCCAAAGAAGAGACTCTGGTGTTTCGCCACCTGAGCGCTGAGAAGCCTTTGCCTTCGTAAAGCAACGAATTACAGGCGGCCGACCCAGAGTTAACGTTTGATATCCAATCTTTCCGAAAGGTCGTGAGAAATTTTGGTATGGACCGGGGGAACTAAGAGCTCGGATTAAGCCGCTCGGTATCACAGACTCATGTATTGTCCGTTCGACAGTCGACAAAAATACGTCGTTCGGAGCATGTGTATAGGTGAGAAGGACTATAAAGATAGTCCTACTTCGCAGCTGAATGATTGAGAAAAGAAAGGATGGATCGCGAGGTAATTTCCCGCACCTTGTCCATCGTCTGGTTGAATGTTTGTAACTGAGGATACTTCGGATCATGGTTCCTGCATCCCTCAGACTGGAAATAATCTCGTGAGAGCGTAGGGTTAATATGAGCATGCATCAAGCAAATGCCACCAGTACGTTTGATCAAGAACCACACGAAATAGCCAGATTCCTGGAAATTCATAACAAATACCGTGTGATGAGGTGTCAATATCTCGTTTGTGTAACTGTGAATACTTGGGAATGCAGTCGCCATAAGCGACTGACGCGATGTGAATGAGAACGGAGGCATCCAGATCCAGCTGGTGCTACATGTACTCCATATAGATTCGAAAGGATATATCTTCTGGTAGAAGGAGGGCTGGAGCGTACGGTAATCGGAGCCAATAAAGTATGCTGATAAGAACTAGGCTGTGTGAGATGCCCAATTTATACAGAGTAACTGAGATGGGCTTCAGTGACAAGACGCGCCGAGATCCCGGAGACTGAGAATGTATGCTGTGCCTAGAGCTTAGACGTTGTCTGTAATAGAGCATCGGAATACTAACAATGCTTAAGCTCAAAGTTCAACGTCTGGATGATTGACTCTGGAGGGGATAGTTACAAGGTGGAGGCATCGCGCCGAGGTCAGGATGGCGGAGTTTGAAATGAAACAAGTCGCCGGTAACTAGTAACCCAAAAGTTCCTTTCATATTCAAACACCATCTCAACTCGGTATAGTCAACGTTCTAAACCGTGTACAACGAGGCTCCTCATGGCAGCCACCCAAATTGCCTCGAAATCGGCAAAGCAGATGAGCGAAATAGCAGCTACATGGATCAAGGACCCATTTCGGCCGAATCTGCAACTGAGGACCTTATGGCAATCTCTGGCCACCCATCCTAGACTCACCACGCAGTCGGTGCGAGCTGCCCGCGCTCTGAAGGATAACGAGATGTTCAAGCAGGTGTGCTTCTCCCGCGAATCAAATATTCTCGTGGATCCATGTGTCTTTTCTTAGTATCCCCTCTCAAAAAAGACACTTCACCCTGCGTCATCCCCTGCTCACTATGATCGCCTTGTCGAAGCTTTCGAAAAAAGCGCGAAGGGTATTGGAAGACCGTGGTGGAAGATCTTTTTTGGTATATGGTAGAAGCGCAGTCAAGTTCGGTACTTACTTCGTTGGTTCCATTTCGTCTCACATAACTGAAAGTATCATTTCTGTATTACATATCTATTACTGTCCCGGATTCTTGAGATCCGATTCAGCTGACATTTTTCGCAAGATCCCGTACACGTAGTTGGCTCGTAAGTTTAAATTTATTGCAACAGGTACCATGAATTTTTGTGCCTTGCAGTTATTTCAAAACTCTGTAGTCTGTGAAAGCTTGTCGCGATCGTTGCAAAGTGACAACTGTTGTTGCACGTCAACGCCCATTGGACCCATCAAACCTTGTACAGGCTGACAGGGACAGAAAAAATTTTGTCCTTGCCCGAAGTGTCCCCATGACTTAATCATCGTCCAGGATCTCATCTTCGCCTTTTCGGGCCTGTGTCGCAAGTCAGGGAATGTTATGAGATAAGATCATGAAGACACACCTTTTCAACTAGTTTTCGCCGTTTTTCGCGCAGCTTTTTCTGAACTTTGAGATATTTGCCCAGTGGCGAGTCCTCAACCTTGTCTCTTAGCTCCATGTCCCATGATTCCACCTCCCCAAGCTGCCCTGGTGCGAAAACTACAGATTTTCGCCGCTGTTCGATCCATTTCGCACTTTCTTCTATTCGTTCAAGCAACACTTTGACAGCACCTTGATCTTTTCCGGAATTAGAACCTCCTGATCTAGATGCTTTCAATGCTTTTCGGAGGAGAACAACGATAGGTACTACAATCTCAGGAAAAGAGATACTGCCCTGGACCGTCGGACTGGCAAGCCACTCCGTCAACAGGTATGCCGACTCCTCTAAGACGCCATCATAATATACACGCGTCCTGACATATTGTTGAGGCGCTCGGATCTGAACCTCGAGATCAAGCGGGCGCAACGTGGATGATTTGGGCTTTGAGGTTGGAGACAGGATTGACGTAAGGATAGGGACAAGGCAAGGTGAAAGTGGAATGTATATATCCGTGTGTTTGGTCAAATGAAGGAGAGAACGGATAATATGAAGGTGGAATGGATATGACCGGCTGGTGGAAATGAGCCTAGTGTCAGGTGTCAGTGATGGACAGGTAGCGACAACAACGGCCAAGTTATTGCTCACTTGATAGCACCAAGGCAAACTTGGACGAGTGGATAAATCAATGGTTTGAGATCACTCTCCTTGTCGTTTTCGGCCCGCATCCGAGAATCGCATGCCCGCGCGAGTACGATTGACCAGAAGTCGATACAATGGACATATTGCCAATTATACACCTGTTTGTACGCCTCCTTATCAATGGAAAAACCTCTTCTGAACATTCAGTGCGATAATCCAAGCAGAAAAACGCATACTTTGGTCTTGACCTTCATGCTATTTCGTAGATGGATGGCAAGTTGGCGGATGTACCCGAAAGCATGCTGATACGCTGTTGAGTGATCAATGCAGAAAACTTCGGACGCCGAATTCTTCATCAAGTTGATTGATGGCAACGAATAGACATTGGTAGATTTGGAGGATCGGATTAAGGTTAGATATGTGCCCTACAAATCAGACACCTGTGATTAAAAGAATGGAATTTGATTCAAGAGAACGCATACCTTCAGGACGTGATCCATGATGGACTCATCAGTCCCCGATGCAAGTCTTCTAATGGCTAAGAATGCGGCAATCCGAATGTTATCTTGAGAACTTGACCATAATTCGAGGCATTTCTGAAACACGAGACTTTAATGACCTCTCTCCCGCCATACTAACTCCACAAATCACTTGCCTTCAGGTACATTTTGACAGCTTTACGGCTGCTGACGATATATGGAATCAATTTGGCACTTTCAGTGACAGCGAGTTGGAGGAGTTCATTGTCGGTGAGTTGTGAGAGGATGTGGATAATGTTATGGAAATATGACAAGATGAGCTTTTGGAGTGTTTTGGATTTCTGGGTCTGGGTAGGGGGTTTGCTGGGGAACATGGGCTAAGTTTTCAATAATATGAGAAAAAAACCGTCACATACAATCTCCCATTAGCCAGAGATTTATAGGGGACATGATACTCCAGCACTACAGGCGTGTACTTCAAAGCGGTGGTGACCAGCTTGTTGTAGACTATATATTATTTGAATACTTTTCCAATCCAGCGTTTATATATTGGACCTACCTGATGAGCTGTCAATACTCCATGCAAGTACTTGATCATTCTCGTTGAGATGGGCAGCTGCTCGAAAAGCAATTAGTAACTTTCGTAATGCTCTCAAGGAGCGTTGCTGCCAAGTTAAAGATTCAGCGATAAGGGAAACTCAAGAGAGGGGAAGAATTAAAAGAACTTACCTCCAGGAGAGCCTTCTGCCATCGCCGGAGGTGCGCTGAAGTCAATGTCGGCATCTTCCCACCTTCCATGTCAACATCGTTGTATTCGTCGTTCTCGTCTTCGTCGCCTGAATTGGCATCACCTGTGTCATGAGGGTCGAAGTTCAGCAACTCCTGATCATTCTCTTGTAGATATTTGAAAAATTCTGGGTCTTTCTCTGCCAGTTTCGATAATTCCATGAGATGATTTTTGCCGTCCTCTGAACCAGGAGATTGAGTGAACTACCGCCTTCGTGGAGAGAAACTTACTAACCTTCAAGGTCGTCAACCGAAGCAAATGAAGCATCGTCGTCAAAGTCGTAGTCCTCGTTATTGTTGTCTTCGTCGTCATAATCTGAGTGACCCTGAGCCATGTCCTAACTGTAACTCAGCAATTTCAACAAAGGTCAAATAGAATCTCATACTGACATTGTCGTCGTCGTCTTCGTCGCTGCCAGACTCGCCCATGAAGTCTGCGTTGAGAAGTTCGTCTACAGACATTCCCTTCTTACTGAACCCAAAATCAGCGGCAAGTCGTGCTCCAAAGCTCGTCTACGCACCTTTTCTTCGCTTTCGCATTTGTAGGCGCTTCAGCCTCATCTTCATCATCTTCAATATCCACTTGCTCCGGTCGCGCCTTGTCGCCTTTTGGTCCGCGCTTTCCTTGTATTCTCTTGCGAATCTGCTGGTGCTTATGACGGGCTTGGATGACCTTCTTAAGTTGTCCGCTGGCCGCGAACTTTTTCGTCTGCTTAGAGGCTTTTTTGCCCATTGGAGAGAAATCACAATCTACACAGGACTCGCGATTCAAACAAAAAAAATGTTACATAAGCTTCCTCATTGACGGCTTATTATTACACAACGCGAAAGTATATTCTGTACATAATTTAATACGCAACGGAAGATCTTGGGGATTATCATAGCAGCATAGCACTTGAAAACAAAGGCGACTGCGCAAGCGCAGGCCACGTCATTCCTAACTATACCGGTGTATACTATACAGACATAATCATCATCAT
Source organism: Termitomyces sp. T73sscA (assembly GCA_017657235.1). Classification (NCBI taxonomy): domain Eukaryota; kingdom Fungi; phylum Basidiomycota; class Agaricomycetes; order Agaricales; family Lyophyllaceae; genus Termitomyces; species Termitomyces sp. T73sscA. Next base: position 39,054 of record JAGGAP010000020.1, read on the forward strand.
TCAGGAAAACTAAAGAACAAATCGAGTGAGCGATGGATGGACAAAGTACAGGGATCGTACCCATTCACTACCAGTCGTGCAACGACTGCAAGAAGATCAAAATGTAGAACCTGAACCCCATTGACCCATTCCCATCCCTCCGCTAGGCAAATTTATCGCATTTATACCCATCCCGTTTCCCATTCCACCAACACCTACATTTATCATCGCATCACTGTCCCATCCGCCTTCAACGCCCATCTGATTCTGCTCGTTCCACCCCATCCCGGTACCGCTCATTCCCATGTTGAAAACACCACCACCGGTTTCAAAATTACCTGCACCCATACCCATATGGCTCAACATAGGCATTCCCATGCGCCCCATCCCGGCACCGACGTTCATCCGCGCCATATTCATGTTCATGTTCCCCAGCCCAGGAACACCCATTCCTCCCATACCACCCATCATAGGATTCCATCCACCCATCATCTCATTGACGGGGACCCCTCCACTTCCACCCATTCCCAAGCCCATTGCATTCATACCCATGCCCAACAACGGCGGTACTATCATCTGATTCTGTCCAAGAACCTGATTACCAGTGGGTGCTTGACCACCCACGAAGCCCATACGATTGTTCCCGTTCGTATACCGAGAGCTGGTGACTAATCCCGTTGGGTTTGGATTACTCGTCTGCCCAGGACGGAAAGGGGACTTCGGGCGAAGCGCGTCGATCTCTGGTGTCATCGGCACGACAATCTTACCTCCGCCTGCACGTTCTTTGATCGCTTCCTCCCAACTTTCGCGATCCCACTTACTCGCAAGACCGCCATCCTCACCATCTACATGGATTGTCCCCCGTGCATCTCCCCCCGTGGGTAGGCGTTCATACTGTCCTTCGGCCATAACGGTGACCCATCCACGACGGAGGGAAGATGGCCGACCAAAAATTTCAAGCCGACGTAGTCCAAGACAGAAATTTTCCACAAGAGTATACATCTCAGGGGGTTTCCTTGTCGGATCCATAGGGTCTCCAGGCCAGAATATTACGTCCGTATCTAATGGATCACATTCAAAAAGACCTGGGTTATTGACATATGTGGTACGAACCGACATTGCAATGGACAAACCAGCTATCCGTTGACCGACGAACGGTCCCCCGGATTCCAATGAGACAATGTTGTTTGGTTCGAGTGAGTAGTGATGTAGTCGGTGGATCCGTCTTCCAAAGGATATTAGAGAGAAAGTCGAGAGGGTCGAGGACGGCGAATGACGTACTCCAGGGCCTTTATTGTTCATATTATTGGTTTTTACCCAAACTACATCCTCACATCGTCTGTAACCCCATTTTGCGAGCACCTCTCTTCCCCTCTCCAAGCCATCACCAGCCCCGCTTCCAACCCACAGGAAAACAAAACTGGGGTCACTGGCAAAACTCGGTATCGGAAGGTCTTGAAGGTGGTCCCATGTGAAAGAAGAAGAAAATGGCGGATCGAGAACGATGACATCGAATTTACAAGGATGTAAGGAGAGAAATTCTGAGTGTGGGAGGTAATATGGCGGAAGAGAGGCACTCGCGACTGCCGCCTTTTTCAAGTTCAGAAGGCGTTGCTGCTTAGGATACCTGGCATAAGAATTAAAACGTTATCATAAATGAACGCAGTCTACTCACTCTTCAAAACGATGCTCTGGTTCCGCACCCAAAACCCAATTCTGTGGCCATTCACCAGCGTCCACATATCGTTGAGAATAGTCGTTACGAATAGTCTCCTCTTCTGGCACGTAATTCGCGTATCGTGCTAGCCTGGCCCGCTTGGCAGGAGGTAGATCTGGTCGGTGAAGTTCCCTAGGTGCAGCTTCCGGTGTTGGAAGAGGGGAGACATCTGACGTCGGAGACCGTGGAGGCGAAGGTATAAGAGGAAGATTCAGCAATTCTTGTGGAGGTGAGCGAAGCCGCTGCAACTGCCGACGATGGTCTTGCTGGTTTAATCGTATGTTCGTAATGAGAGCACTATGTGATGCAAGTAACTCATTCGCAGAGCTGATGACTTCCGTTGTTGTCGCGGTCATAGACATTGCTGATCAATCTGTTCCCAGTAGATCGATGGTCTATAAGTAGTGTTCACAATTTCGTTTCTTCACTGTTCACTGCAAGAAACAGTCCATCTTTCTTTCTGTGGAATATAGTATTATTAATGAGAAAACATCATGTACAGCGACGAACGCCTACATTCAAGTCTGGCGTTTGCTGTACGATAGTCAGTTTATTATCAGGGGTCAAGTCGTAAGGAAGATGAGGTTTCCCAAAGTAATAAGTAAGTAGGACCGTTGGAATGACAAGCACTGAATAGTTCTGTGCAGATGTTTGTGAATGTTAGGAAATGATCATCCTCGGCCGGGCCGCTAGCCGGCATATGCATTATTTTAGGATATACCGTGGCACAACTGAAATACTCGGAATTGTATGACTTACAGCTCCAGCACAGAACTCGCTGGATGTTTATTATGTCTGCGCATACCGCTGAATAAATAACAAGACAACACGAATGAATGCGGACACCAATTTCGGTACTTCCGCTGGATTGGCCAACTCCTGAAACATGTCCTGTATGCCAATTGGAAGCATTCACTGCCTCGTAACAGAAGATTAAAGTACGATAAACTATATGATGCTATAGGAAATGATAAATGAGGCAATTTTAGATTGGTTTGAAGTTCGCCACATCTTGCACCTGTCTGGAATGCCCCATAGGTCTGTTTTTTTCCCCTTACTTCTGCAGTCTGATTGAACCAACAGGAAAATCTATGTTGGAACAACAGTGTTATGATGACTACTCAAGGTTGTTCCTCAGGTACGTATCGGTTAGAAAGGTATGGCTTGCAAGTGATTTACGGCTTGTATTACCTGGGATTCCTCACGTTTCCCAAAACCGAATCTGTTTTCTACTAAGTATAGTCACATGTTCCTCAGCAGATCAAGGATACCTGCTTGTACAAGTCGTACTTGTGACGTGCGTGTAGTACTACTTCAATAGGCCGCTCTACAAGACAGATGGTTGATGCCTCAAACTCGGAACGACCCATCAAATTGTCATTACGATCTTTTGATCCTACCTATATTCATCCATTACGGAACAGGAACTTATATATTTAACGACAGAGGCAATTATTTTCGGTGAGTTTTCGAAGTTAAATATTCAAGTCACAGTGATCAGCACCATTCCGCTTTACGCAAGACCAGAAAGAGTTTTGCCTCATCCTCTTTTCGATTTACTATAATTGTTCACCAGCATATTCGGAATTTTTATTGTAAGTCATTAAATTTGACCTAGTCACAAAGTTAGACTAAAGCTGACTCAACAATACGTTCCACAAATTGTACCTGAGATATGAGGGTCAGACTGAGCTAATTTTGTGCGAAATATACCTATCAACAGTCCGAAAGCGTGGTGAATTCTGAGCAAAGGAGTTTTTTACTTTAGCAATACAGTGACTATCATCAACCTTGCACAAACGGTGACCGACGGCCGTGAGAAACGAACCTGTTTCTCTCTGCTTCTCGTGGCTAACGGATCATTCTCTTGTGCAACTAATCTTAGTCGCTCGTTTGGCGAGGTAGTTTTTTTTTCTATGCTTTTAACTATTCTGACGCGTTAAAAAGTCATTTTATACGTCGCGCAGGTTATCTTTCCCGATCGTTCTTAACGTCATTGCTAACGCATGCCACCACATCGCCACGGAAAGAACGCGTTCAAAGCTTCTCCACATCGTGTCAGACGGTCATCTGGATATTCCCTAAGCCTTCAAGATCTATCAGATTTGACAAGCTGCTCAGATGAAATTGATGTTGTCGATGATCAACCGGATTCGCTGTCCAGTGGTCCTTCAACTCATTCAAGCTGCACTCGTAGCGAACACAAAGAAACACGAGAAAGAACCTCAAATACGACAAATTCTATTACTATAAAGGGAATGACGTTCCGCCCAACTGTCGTTTTCGATACATTCTGGCGATTTGCAGCCGAAAGGAAGGCTATTGATGACCGACGGCGTGCTGGAATGCCTCAGCCGTGAGTCATTTTTCGGCATACGTACATCAAATCTCATGTCAAGTCTGCCCCAACCAGGTGGTCCGACGATCCAATTTTTCAGAAATATGCATTTTGCAATACCTATCGAGTACTGGACAAACTTTCACAGTATCTCATCCGCGAGGTCATTGAAAAAGGGTCCCAGGATCTACAAGAAGTCATTTTTCGCGTCATTCTATTCAATCTGTTCACAAAGCAGGAGACATGGGAACTTCTGGTTGATGAGTTGGGTCCACTCACGTGGTCGCGTTATAAGCGTGAGGACTATAATCGGGTCCTCAACAGGGCGAAGAATTCGGGAATGTCACTGTATACCGGCGCCTTCCAGAAACCAGCGCCCAAACTCGGATTCAAAGAATCACACCTCAACCATCTCTGTCTCCTTGAAGTCTTAATGGAAGCCAATCTCCCTGCCAGATTCCAGAATGCGAACTATCTGGCAGAAGTGTATGACTACCTCCTGTCCTTTCCGAGCATGGGGGAGTTCTCGACGTATCAGCTTGTGCTCAATCTGACCTACACAGAGGCACTCAACTTTTCAGGCATGGACTTTGTCATCGCTGGACCTGGGGCTTCCTCTTGCCTCGGAAAAATGTTCGGTCGGCAGAAATTGAAGATAGCCAAGAAGACACACCCAGACATTGAGGAGGAGCTCATCAGATGGTTAGCTATGAACCAACATGCTCACTTCAAGCAATTACGCCTTGGCTTCTCGGGTCTAGGCCCAAAGCATTTTCCAATGGACCTGGTCGATGTGGAGCACACACTTTGCGAGGTTGACAAATACGCGCGAAAGGCCCATCCCTCTGTGAAAGGCAAGCGATTGGAAATACGTACCGTTTTCAACCCCACTACCAACATATTCCCGCCAGTAGTACTGCCCAAGGCTTGGAAATCTCCGCAGAGGAAGATTGTGCGGATATGGCCTGGATCTCGCCCCATCAAGTCAGTACGGTATGTCGTTTCCAAGATTACGGCCCACCGCCAAGGAGAAGATGGGCGAGAGTTCAGAGTCTCCTGGTTTGGTTATTCCGAGGAGGATGCTACCTGGGAACCAGAGGGACATATGAGGGAGGATGCACCCATCGCAGTCAAAGAGTATCTTGCCTCCATTCAACGTTGACCATGAAGAATTGTCGAAAAACAATGTTATTAATCGTTATTGTACCATACACATTTCTAATTATAATGTATATGTATTTTTGCAGAATACTTTGAACCGAATTACAAATTGAATTTACGTTCTAGATTTTGTTTTGCTATTGTTTACGCGCTCGTCGGCACGCGTCTCTCGATTCAACGTTCTCCTACGAAATTCGGGACTTTCGGCCTGGCCGACCGTTCTGAGAATTAGAATTATGCAATTACTATCGAGGCTCAGGGAACTACTGGTCAAAGTACTTGACACCGGACTGCTCGACCATGGCGAACAAGAGCTTTTTGACGAGCTGATGGTTCAAAAACCACGTCTGTTAGGACTTTTCAATGTTGGGCCGAGGAATGCTGCCGAGCAAAAAGAGATTGAGTCTGGTACGTATCCTACAGTGTTTTCTCGAATCTCACTGACTTTCAAGCAGGCAAAACGATCATAAACGGCAAACATGTCGCCGTGAACACGGATTTCGCGCGTCAGAGCATATTTCTCTCTCAACAACTCGACTGCTCTGAGAGATACGTGGCTGAAGTCCTCTACAATGTGATGTTGGAAAATCCGAATATCGACACTCTCCACTGCCTGGAAGTTTCCATTGCCTACTTTCACCAGAGACGCCGTGATCTAGTCGACTGCATCGATCTCCTTATACAAGCCGTCCTAGCAGCTGCGGCGCCGCACCCGACCTCGACGATTCTGAACCTCTCCGAATTTGTCACCAATCAACTCATATATGGCATAAAGCAGGGAGACGATCTCTGGGGCATCAGGATATTTCGAGAAATCGACGGCCTAGATGCTGTCCTTTTGAAAGCTGATAATGCTAGAAAGAGTGCAGGTAGTTTGACAGTCCTTGCTACAGGCCAACCAGGTGCACCCTTGATTCCAACTTGGCCATTTCTTGCAGACAATTGATCATTGTACACTAGGGAGTGTGACAGTTTTGGGGTCTGATCTTCTAGATTCTCGTTATGAGTCACTAAAATACGAAAGGCGTATTTTGGCTACCGCGTTTACTGGAATGGCTCGTCTTGGTGTCCTCTCCCCGAACGAAGTCAAACTAACAGTTGATTGGTTGGCCAGAAACCCGAATCACCCCATGTCGTTCTATATGCTTACTACCTCTTTAAACGCCCTCGACTCGGCGGACCCAAAATCACTGGAATGGACACGTCGTAGAACAACAGTGACGAACAATGTTCTCACTGACTATATGAGCAAGGCTCTTGGTCCTGCCCCTCCTCAAGCGTGGAGAGACCTTGGCTTGAAGTCAGTAATTCTGCTGAAATGGACGTTATGCCAGACCGAGGCGAGACATCGTGACAATACTCTCGAGAATCGAGTGGGCTTTCGCACTGAAGAACTTGAAGCCCAAGTGAAAAGTGCTGTTGAAGGTGACGCATTCGGCTACCTCGCACTTGCTGTTCTGCAGATCCAAGGGAAACACAACAATACATCATTCTCCTCACTCACCAACACCCTGTCCCTCAGCATCGAGCAACAAGATCATCGCCTTGTGCCTCCAGACGACTTCAATGTGACCATTATGTATGCCTTCGAAAGCCTCGTGCGCCTCCTCATCACTCATGCGTCCTCCGAAATCCGTAAAATCAAGGCTAAGCAGGAAGACCTTGCAAGCGCCCGGAATGACCGGAGGTTTGCCGCCAGTGTCCCGTCGCAACCAGACGGACCTGTGCCTCGCAATGACATCGCCGTTCTTTTTTCGTTTGTTGGCCTCTTATATTCAGCCCTTCCTCCTGAACGTGCACTTCAGTTTTGGGGTTCGGGACCACAGACTGACACGCAGCAATCATATTTAGAATATGTCGAGAGCACGGCTGGGAGGTTACCGTCATTCTTGCAATGGGCAGTATGGTCACCCGGGAATGATGTAACGATGTTGACGGCGCTGTACGATATGTTGGGCGGTCTGGCTAAGGGTCAACAATGTAGTGAGCTCGCGTATAACTTCATGGCTCGCGGAACGGGAGAAGTCATTCCAGGCAGCACATTACCGTCGTCCTCTTCGACAGTGACATCGGTCTCGTGGGCCGGAATATTTGAGAGATTGGATAGCTGGATAGCCACTGCAAACACTAAACCACAGCAGCAACAGCACCACCACCACCACCACCTTGGCTTTGAATCGACGCTAGAGCATAATTTATCGCACTCCCGCTTGTTACCTCAACAGCAAATGCCATTCAGTCCGCAGGAGGGCGTGTTTGCACAATCATTCCTATATCTTCTATCCACTGTCGTCACCCATTCCGTGGCCGTGCGCATAGCTATAGCAGGGCATGCGCAATTCTGTGCAATCCCAACTCTTGTAGGCCTCATACCCTTGGGAATTCCTTTAGAGTTGAAAGGAGCGGTATTTGGGACTCTTTCAGCCTTCTGTAAGCCCGGAGCTGGCATCAACGGCGTCGAAATATGCAAAGCCCTGTGGACGCTCATGGAGAAACACGAGGTCATCAATGTCCGTGTCACGCAGATGGGACCCTTCGGGGCGCCGCTGCCTATGAAAGGTGTCGAAGCTGAACTGATGGAGGTTGAAGCTGTTCACCGACAGTATCCATCAACCATTCCCTTCTTGACGCTTCTCGCCACTTTAATACACACTCCAAAACGAATACCTTTGAAAGATCGTGTGACAGATACTCAGCCTATGAACACAATTCCTGAGACTTTGGGACAACCCTATCGCTTGCCGGGTATCGGACCGTTCACTGCTTTCGTCATCGACAATGTATTCGAAAACATTCCCCACCGAGAGTACTCACGCCCTTCCGACCGATGGCAAATCAACGACCTCTGTTTATGTTTCATAGAACGGGCGTTGGCCAGTTTTGACCTCGAATCACTGGTCAACAATCCACAAGGCTTATCAGCGAAACCTGAAACTCTCGTTCCTCTGTTGATTCATCCTGGTTATGATGTGATGAAACGCCTCCTTACGCGCACGCCACTACAAGCCCGCATCTTGTCATATATTGTTGAGGGCGTGAAAGGTTTCGAAGGGGACTTTGCAGATGACGAACCATTCTTCCGTTCAACGATCACTCGAGTCCTCCGGATTGTACACCGTATTTTGGAATCTCAAGATATCTTCCTTGACGTTCTCGTTCCTCTTCTCACAGAGATAGATAGTACGCCTATCATTGGGCCAGCAAATCCCCGCTCCTATTACAGCAGATTCGATCAAGAGTTGTCGTTTGGCTCTCAGTATATCCCAGCACTTGCAGCATACATCACTTTCCCGAACTACTCAGAACTCGTTCTCTACTCCATAAAAATCCTTTCTTCCCTCTCGACCTCCCTGTCTTCGACCAATCTGGCAACCTTGTTGGATCGTAGCAGTGAATCCGAGAGAATACTGGCAGGGTTCGTGGACGCATTGAGTATCCAATCCTTCGAAGAGGTTGCGAGTGCTGAAACTGCTGTTGATGAATATACTGGAGCTGGAGCCCCAGATGTTGAGAAGCTCCCGGACCTTACACAGGCTATCAGACTTGCAGCTCTTGACCTTTTGATACAAGAGACGGAATCCAACCGTCCCTACCCAAACATATCTCATTTTTTGCTTTTTGGGACGGCAAAGGTCGAGCAACAAATCCAGGATCCTCATGCGCTGGGAGCACGTCGGACGAGTATCCACGTTCTTCTTGAATTGCTCAATGCCGGTGTACCGCGCCTTAAGGGTAAAGGAAAAGAGCGTGAACAGGAATATATGACGCCCCTTTTTATTACGTCGCCAGAGCTGGCAGAAAAATGCTATCGAGTGATGTACCAACTCTGTACTCACTCACGAACATCTGACTTTACTACAAGATACCTCCGTACACGGGAGGATTTCTTTGCACGTCAGCTGGCCAACGTACCTTCCCAAGTTCCACAGTCAACTCGACAGCCATACATACAAGTTCAATATAACGACGGCGCTCGTGTTATCACCACAGTATCCTCGTTTAGCTCCTTCCTTCGTCTGCGTTCCTGCATTTTCGACCTCGCCGCACTCGATCTTCATATCTTGACGAATAAAGGACATCTCAAAGGAGTTTCAGAGCTCCTCGAGATTCTATTTGGCAACCCCTCTGACCTTGAACCAGAGACCGAACCATATCATCAGTTTCGAGAGATGGGGCAATCACACCTACGCATCATCGAGTTCCTTCAATCATTAATGTTTGACTGGTCGGACAGCTTGCAGGTCGAACCGCTCGATCTTCAGTTCCTTGGCCAACTTAATATCCACTCATGTGTCCGTGCAAATCTTGCGGGTTGCGAAATCATAGATCGAAGTGCACTTCTGTCGCTCTTAACTACCGCCAAGCGCACGCTCCACGCTCAAGGTATTATCGTAACAATTGCGCATGCGGAACAACTTCAGCGGGAGGCTGCCTATATTTTGGAAAGCTGTGTTGTTGAGAATCATCGTCGAGAGATCTCGTATTCAGTAGCCAAAGGTTATGAAGCATGGAGGCGCCTGCTAGATTTAACGTTGACAAAATGCTTCGATCGCCTACCACACGACCGACGAGAGAATATGCTATTTGACCTCCTGCACGTTCTTCCTTCTGCCATTCGCTCACCAGAAATTGAGGAACCCACAGCGGTGCTGTTATCTGAAGCTGTTCTATCATCTATTACCAAGTTACGTGACGATAGACGCCAACAACTCATCGCCCAGTCGGCGGGCGGCAACCCCGAGTCTGGTTCCTTGCCCGCAGAGCGTTTGTTTGCCATTCTTCGCAACATTCTCGAATGTATCACGGAGAACAATCGCGTGGAGCTTGTCCGAGGAAATCTCTATGCGGCCTTGATCAACTATGTGCACCTATTATCGTCACCTAGTCATAACCAACGCCCTGCCGTTTCAATGGGGAGGGCGAAGCTTTCCTTGTCTTTGACTTCATCTAAGACCCAAGAGAACTATTTCGATGGAAGCCAGTCCAACATCCCACTCAATCGGGTTTCAATTACACAAAGTTACAGTGCCTTACAAGCAGGAAGTTTAGAAGCATTGAAAGGTGGCATGGATCGTTTGATCGCAATAATCGCTCGAGATGCTATCGATGGAACAGAAGTATGGAAGACTGTGGCATTTATGCTTCTGGACGCGATTGTCGAACTCTCAGGAGCAGAAAAACTTCATATGGTTACAGCGGTCCTAACTAAACACGGAATACTGGCGAATTTTGTGCAGGGGCTGAAGGAATCCGATTCACGTCTGCTATCGGTACTGAAACCCGATCCAGGTTCGTGGTTCCATGAACATTCTGGATTTATCTGATTTTTTGTAGATGATCTTAATCCACTCTATGTTTATGAAGCAAAAATGTCCTTCTTCATTCGAATGGCGCAGACGCGGGCGGGAGCAGAACGGCTGCTAGAAGCACAGGTTGTGCCTGTCCTCACCCGATGCGACTTCCTCGATGCGCGACCTGAGGCAGATCAGTCTTTCATGGGTAAGTTCCTATTGCTCATTCTCGAAGTGTTGCCGACGTTGGACGCTAGATCGAGACTCTTTTCTACCATCTGCAATTCAGCGTTACCATCAACTCCTCATGCCGGCCCTTCAGCTCATCGATGCGTTGCTCGCAACTCTAGGAAACAAGCATGGCACTATCGTTAACCAGGTACTACAAAGCTCTATTACCTTAGAATTCAAATGACTTGCGTTTCTCAGGCTTTGGATCTCCTAAATAGCCATAGTGCAACTTTCACTATTCTCCTCAAGAATGATGCAGATTACGTGCCACTGGCATTTCTAGAGGAGATTCATCTCCTAGTCGCACTCTCATCTAATGTCCTTCAGATCGTTCCAAAGTCTGAAATGGTGCGTTATTAGGTGATATATTCGAACGTCACTCTTTAAAGTTTTGCTTAGTTGTCTAGCAATTCTGGTTTTGGTGCTATTCATGCCGCAATTCTCACCCTCGCTGCACGATCTCTTGGTAGCGGGAAATGTTTTGCTCACATCACACCACAAACTGATGTAGAAGCACAATCAGCAAGGGAACGTGCATTTGGTGTGTTGTCTTCTTTTGTAGATATTTCGATTCCTAAGTCTACTCTAGGATGCGGTGCTTTGACAAAATTTGATGTGAAAGTTCGACAGCGGGAACGATTCTTGAGGAAGAGTATCATTGTTTACATTGGCGCAGCCAGTGAGTTTACAGGTCGGCATCACTCTACTATTTTCGCCCCTGTGCAGACATGCTAAAGAAAATATTTCAGAACCGGAGATCACACTTATCTTGTCCCCGATAACAATGGCGCAAATGCGACGTGAAGAACAAGCCCATCCCCAATTCCTTGGTGAGCTCTCCGTTTTAATGACTTTACACCGTTCTGACATATCCTTAGCCACAATACCTACGGTTGGCGATGCTCTCAGTTCGCTCAGCGCACTTTCTACAGAGCTTGCCCAGATCTTAAAGCAAATTGCGGATCTTGGTGCTGAGCTTGCCGCTCACGACCATATTGCAGTGGAAAATATTACAGACGTAAGCATCATAAATTCAATCTCATTTTCTGTCTTACCAACTTGTGTCAGATTGTCATGGACATAGACAGATCCCTTTTACAGGACCTGGATGTCGCGCAAAAACGCCAACTGATATGCGAGGAACTCGAGAATGTCCAAAGGGCAGCCGTCAGGGAAGCCAGGATATTACTCGGTAAGTCTCTGGCATTTATGACAGTAATCATGGTTTTTAACATCTCTCAGACACTACAGAAATGCTTCTACTTCTCGTCTGGAGGCACATACAGCATTATGCCTCTGCTGCATCTGCTCTTCCTGCCCCTTCCGCCTCACTCTCCCTTTCTGCTTTGTTCAACAGTAGTAAACCCCAGGACGCTATGAACGCGACTATGCGTTTCTTGGCATCGCCGGACCCCGCAACATTCAAAGAAGACGTTGGGCAACGATTAGGTCCGGTTCTAGTGAAGCTTGAAGGACTTGATCTAAACAATGTACGTCGATCTTTGCTTGGATGATGCCTTGCTCACCTTTCGCATTCGTCCAGGGTGCAGAAGTGCAGAACCAAAGCCGTGCATATATCGAGATTATGGCGCGTCGCATTCGAGATAGTGTAGGGTTATTACTAGACCCCTCGAGTCAGCAAGAGAAGTGAAATGAGTCGGGTGCAATTGATTTCTTGTAGAATGTATATGAGTAGTCCTTGGATTTAATTTGCAAATGTGTCCAGCTTATACTTGCTATGCGTGAAGGGACACTACCAGAAGGAGTCAGAAATCGCTCGTAATTAATCTTTCTCCTGACTCAGGTAGATAGTAGAGTCACTAGAGAGGTTCATGCCGCCGTGCTACAGAGACTAATCTGAACCATCTCCCCCTTTTGAAAGGAGAACCCAATCCTGCTATGCCCAGCAGAGTAGCATAGTACATCTCGAAATAACTCGAAGTATCGATGTGAACACATGAAATTTTGGCCGTCACATTTTTCTTCTCTTCACGAGTAACCGCCGCCTGGTCTACGTCACGATCAGCAAATAGCCCAAAAGTCAAAGGGGCGGTGTCTATGGAGTTGGCCTCCTCTTTTCGATGCTCCGACAGTGAGACTCCTCCCTGGAACCTGTAATCAGATGCATTGGTCGGGCTCCCCTATGGTTCTATTTCTGACGAGCAATATCTTGCCAATGGATAACTCCTCTTTCCAGGTATAAAAAGTAGACGTTCTCTGGACTCAACGCTCCTCACACGCACCTCCCATGAAGTTCTCAATCTTTGCTCTTAGCGCCATTCTTGGCAGCGCCACACTCTTTGCCCCTGGGCTTGCTGCTCCAGTTGGAGAACTTGAAGCTGTTAGTGCCTGACTCTTCAGTGAATAGCCAATCTAAAAGACCCTGTAGAGAGAGCCTCGCTCTCATCCTCCTTTCCACCCTCCTTACTGTCACCCCTGTCGTCCATGGATTCCTCCTCATGGTCCCTACCGTCCTCCATACCGCCCTCCATACCGCCCTCCTTATTGCCCTCCCTGCCCACTGCCCCCTCCTCCTCGTCCTCCAATTCGCCCTCCCCACCCCCCTCCGTTTCGCCCTTTCCCTCCCCCTCCCCCAGGCGGAGGTGGCGGTGGTGGCTTTGGGCAAGCTGGTAGTGGCGGCAGTGGCGGCGGCAATGCCCAGAATGGCGGTGGCAGTGGTGGCTCTGGAAATGCTGGAAAAGGTGGCAGTGGCGGCGGCAATGTCAGAAACGGTGGTGGAAGCGAAGGCTCTGGGCGCAACAACTAATGTCAAGTCTGGGAAATCTCAACATATCTGAATTCACCCTTTCAAGATTGACTATGTATCATTGAATCGATATTCAATCGTTGTCCAATATTTGTCTTATACAAATGCCACTGAATTGAATCACAGCGAAAACAGAGAGAGCGAAGTGGTGAGGTATTATTTCACACGAACTCGAGTAGAAAGAGGGTACGATCAGTGATGCTTGTGTATGGAGAAGTAGCATTTGATTGATGGTCATTTCGTAGTAGAATATCATGCAATCCAATGCTGTAAAAACTACGTGTAATGGGAAGGATGAAGGCTGCCGCAAGCGTGGAATCCACTCCGCAGAAATGGCCATGTTCAGTCTTTTGATAATGCTTCACCCCACTCCAACGCCTCCTTCTCCGACAACTCACATCGCGCAAAAAGTTTTCGAAGGCCTGCAGCCGTCTCTGTGCGGAAGGTCTTGTGCTCGACGGGGGACGCCAATCCCCACCATCGCATCTCATAGTACACTTCCGGAATCTTCTCGAACAACTCGACAGCTGGCACTTTCCAGGCCTGCTGAAGACAACATGTCTTGATCTGCCTCTGCATCTCCACCTGGGACGTCTGATATTCTCTGGCCAAATAGTGATCCCTACCACGTGTCGCCGTGATGAAGCGACACCATTTGGGTGCATACCATACTTCTGAAATGCGCCCTTATTGTCAATCCACCATTGACCTATATTTTTCTCGTGTTCAAGTCCAGTTATAGCCAATAGAATCGGCACGTTACTGTCACAGATGAATTCGTAAAACAGGCGCCAGTTCTTGTAGGTATTGTTCCTGATTCTGGGTGCTCGCATACAGAGTATCAAGAGATTGACGCCACTGTCGAACGATGTAAGCAATCTGTAGAGTTGGGTAATGGCTTGTTGATTCAGGACAGAGCCATTAGCTTCATCTAAGTATCGTAAACATTGAAATTAAGTCCGTCGAATGAAATCGAATAACATGTGGTCCCGAGTGTGACGCCTGTAGGGTCACTACCTACAGGCGCTACATCTCTCTGCGCGAGCATGTTGACGATGGAGCTCTTTCCAGAGCCACATTCGCCAAAAAGCACGATATTTGGGGTAGGAGTAGCCTTATCCATGGACTGCAATCTCTGCAATGACATTTGTCAGGTTGGAGCCGAGTGATCATGACACAACGTATGCTCACTAGAGTAAAAGAGAACAAGGTTGATCAAGTGACTGGGTGTGCGACGGAAGGCCTGTCTGATAATTGGTTTGAATGAGTGGAAGCAACTTACAGTTACCAAGCTTTTAAGTATCGACACAGGTTATCGGAAAGTTGACTAGGCGCTGGAAAAAATGCGGCAGATCAAAAGCAGGCTCACAGCAGAAGCTCAGGAGCTGTGGGTAGCGCCAGTAAAAAACCTAGAGCGCTGCATCTCACTGTGGGAATGGAAACTGAGGTGGTATGCAAGAGCACACGGTCTATCAACCTACAAGAAAGTATTGGAATTGTTGGAAACTGTGTCAGTTGGTCTCATGCACAGCAAAAAGCAGTAGCTAAACAGCTTAAAACTGACTGGATTGAAGTGCTTATTTAACTTCTGTGCCATCGGAAGAAGGATGAAAGTGTGATATGGCCACCCTAAACGTTGGCTGAGCACGAGGACTAGCGACGTTTGGTGCACTGTGCACTCACGCAATAGCCTCCCCTTCTTCAGTAGGGTTACTATTCCAGTAGTGCATCGTTCATCAACTTGGATTATCCAACATGAGTAGAGATCGCCTGCCCGAGAGTGCTCATCCAGGTTGTACATGAACCAGTCTATCGAGAGTCCCTAGATTGGCTCCGAAACCCATCCAAAGGGTTAACATATCACATGCCGCTCCCAACGGCGTGATATGGATTATGGAAGTTCTGTAATCAACTGCGTGCGAAGGCTTCCGGTAACGTTTTCAGCCCAGATCTTTGAGAACATGCGTTGTCCGTCTCTGTTCTTATTATCTCCTGAGAAAGGAGATACAAAGATCACATTATCCTCACAAGAGAACCACTGAACCTTATCGTATACGTAGTTAGTTTGTATCAACAAGTGGGCCTGCAGTGAAGACAAAGACGTCAGAGTATGTATACGTGTCTGACTCCATCGGAAGTGCGCAATCCTAGTAAGAAGTAGAGAGTGGTGCTGGGGCCACCGAAGCAGATAACAGAGGATTTGAGGAGTTGGGCGGATAAAAGTGTTCGAGTTTTTTGGACCGACTGTCTGTAGGCTATTGAGAAAAAAGCTCAGAATAGAGAGACTACTGGCTTGCGAAGATCATGATGAGTAGACTCCGCAGATTATGGACGATATGATACTTTGTGTTGGTGTGACAGACCAAGAAAGAGCAGCAGCATACGTGATTGACAACGCAAACTTCATGACCTAAAATGGAACACGTCGGAATTGCACGCAGTTGGACTACTTAGTAACTTAATTTAGAACAAACGACGTTACTCTCTGTGACCCGTTATAGCAGAGTGGACAGATATCCTCCAGTCATTTCCATAGCGGGGAACTCGAAACCAGTAATCGATAAAGGTTCCATGCCTGACACCAGCAAGTGGGCACACCGTAGAGTAAGAATTAACAATGCCGCACTGCAGCTCCTATCAAACATCCCTCGGGCCATCTTTTTTCCACTTCCTACAGATGCTCCAGGACTCCACGCCGCGTTATTACGCAAACTTTGCTTCAACGCACTTGAGGTCCAATGTTTCTGGCGTGAACCTATTTGTATTGTTTTGAAGCAATTGTTGCTTCGGATGAAGAGTCTGTAGTGTGGTCTCATGGACGAGGTTTGTCGGTGTTGTTTGGGTGTTGGACAAATGGTTATGGCATCCATGTGCTAGTTTGTGAGCGGCTTCAGACAGACGTCGCTATACAATTGTGCAGTCTCCTCGCAACCCAGACCACAACAATATGTCGGAGAACAGCTCATAAGACTTGTAACATGACTTGAAGTTCGTTGTTGGTTCGTTGACGGTTCCTCAGATGTGTCGTGCATATTATTGTACATTTTCAAATATAAGAGACAAGAAAGTCACTAGAAATGTATTTTATAGAAAGGTTCGGCATCGAAATACGTATTAGTATGAGGCGTAAGAAAAGGAAATTTCGAGCCATTGAGCTGGGGAAAAGGTATGGAAAGGAGTAATCACAGTAATAGTCCACGAACTATACCGAACTTGAAGCTTGAAAATTCGGGTATTCAGTCCGCTGATAGTGCTTTGCTCAGCTCCCATGCATCCTTCTCCGGCAGATCGCATCGCGCAACAAGTTTTTGCAGGCCCGCAGCTGCCTCGTCACGAAAGGTCTTGTTTTCAATGGGAGATCGGCACCATCGCGTCTTATAGGTCACTTCCACAACCCTTCTAAACCATTCGACAGGCGGTACTCTCCAAGCCTTCTCCAAACAATGCTTCCTAATCTGCGTCCACATCTTCACCTGGGACTCCTCATATTCTTCGTCCAAACGGTAATTGCCCGACTTGAGCTTCTTGCCACGCGTCGCTGTTATACACGCGACACCGTTTGGATGTATTTCATACTTCTGAAAGGTACCTTTATTATCAAACCACCAGTCATCCATGTCATCCTCCTGTTCGAGTCCAGTAATAGCTAGTAAAATCGGCACATGACCACCACAGATGATCTCGTAGAATAGGCGCCAATTCTTGTAGGCGTTCTCTTTGATCCTGGGTGCTCGCATACAGAATATTAAGAGACTGACGCCAGTCTCAAGTGACTTGAGCAGTCTATATAGCTGAACCACAGCATCCTGTTTCGGGACGGACCCTGCGTCTGCTTCATCTAGGCCAGCAGTGTCGTATACGTTGAATTGACTCCCGTCGAAGTCGACCGTATAAGGGATGCTATTGAGTGTGACACCATTTGCGCCGCTGCCGACGGGCGCTATGTTGCGTTTCCCAATCATGTTAACAATGGAACTTTTGCCAGATCCAGATTCACCAAAGAGCACGATATTGGGGACGTTGCTCATGACAGACGCTGCAATGCCATTCGTCAAGTTGAATCCGACTCCCGCTTAGCTGTTCTGCTTACAAGAATACGAGATAAAAGGGTTTAGTACGAGTCGGTATCGGTGGGGCGATAGTATTATGCGATGTCAAGAACGGGTCTGGTGTACTTGTCGGATGAACTAGAGGTGACTTCAGTCGATTGAGCTTTAAGGTCTTCAGAAAGTGAATAGACACCATTACCATGTGGCTGTCGAGAAGCAGGCTGGCAAAAGTCACCAACCACGAAACTCTGCAAAAACGTTACATCCTCGTTGCGAGCACAGAAAATAGAACACAGGTGAACGGCAGATCTATCAAATGCAACTGTATTGGAACTTCTTCGAACCATGTCAGATGGTCCGCAGCAGCCTAAGCGGCAAAGATGGATTATCCAGAATAGATCAAGGGCCGCTAGTCGACTTCTGTGACAGTAGACAAGAGTTGAAACGTTGAATACAAAAAGTTTAGTCAGATGGTCGCCAGGAAGCGCTCATCAAGTGAAAAGTTTTGTCGATGTGATATGGGGACTTGACTCGGGACCTGACGCGAGGACGATCGCTCAGTCTCATAAACGCCCTTGAGACAAGAGGACCTAACTCATTTTCCACTTGGTAATAGTGAACATCCCTTCAACTTGTACTGCACAACGTGAGTATGGATTGCCTGCCAAGTGTAGCCCAAAGCTTACCCAAAGAAATGTGACGTTAAAGTATGCAACATCAGACTACGTATTCGGAGATCAACAGAGGGAGCTCTGAACAGCCATCTTTCGATTGGAAGGAAAATTTACACACCGCTCCTAATGTTCTGTTTTTTGGCGAGACAGGTGTTGGCAAAAGTTCTGTGATCAACATGCTCGCTGGAAGGGAGATCGCCGAGACTTCTGGGGACGCTTTGGGCCATACCTTTGAGAATACTGGGTATACTATTCGCATTCCCTCCATCAGCGACGCAGAGAATACAAAGGAGATCAATGTGTGGGACACTGCAGGGTTGAATGAAGATGAGCGTGGAACGATTCCTCCCGAGACGGCGATGGAGAATCTACGTCGGCTCGCGGAGAAACTTGGGAATGGGCTCAACCTTCTCGTTTACGTCGTTCGCGGATGGCGTCTTGGCAAAGTCATTAAGCCTAACTATGACATCTTCGTCACTGGTATCTGCCAAAACAAAGTACCAGTGGTTCTCTTAATCACTGGTTGCGAGGACGAGTCACCCATGGAAAATTGGTGGAGCAACAACAAGGAGGTGTTTGATGCCCATGGCTTACACTTTCAAGATCATGCGTGCGTTACTTCGAGTCGCGGGAAGCTCAAGGGCGGAGTGCACTTGTTAGAGGAAGAGTACCGTGAGTCTGAAGAAGCAGTGAGGCGCGTGGTAATGGACAATCTTCTGGCGTCACCTTGGGTTGAAGATAACAAAAGGTGGATGGAAGTGACAAAGAAGTGGTTCTCCAGGTCGCGTATGTTTACGACAGCATCGCAGAAACAGATCGCTGAGCCACATAATCGAGCCACTAAAACGAACGGAAAGGAGGAGAAGAGGGAGATTAGTGGCCCAAGCCGTAACAACCATAAAGGCGTGTTTTTCAATCTTGGCCGCCTTGGCATGTTTAGCTGGACACCTCAGACCTTTAACGACGAGATCGGCGAGTCTTCGACAGACAACATGGTCCCGGAGTTACATCACCGGCCTGAGGACCAGAAGAGGGTCCATCACCACTATTGATGCCTCTTGTTTCGCTTCTTGTTACGAAGACCCATACTATGCTTTTTCACCCTTGACGATGTTATTCGTAGGCCGTAAGATGTCATATCTAGGCGTGATAAAATAATATATGCGCGACAGACACAACATTCTTTCCCCAGATCTGTACTTACATAAGCCATGGCATACGCTGCGTCGATTCATGTATAGCAATCAACCTCGTATCGTCTAGATCCCTGATGAAAATGATGTTGTCGTAGATAGATACATTATAGAAGATTATCGAGGCAGAAGACTTCCGGCGCCGCGCAGAGCCAATTGTCCACCTAATCGTAGGGTTGATGTGCCTCCAGGGAAATAAGCGAGAACATAAGCAACTAGGGCAACAACCTGGACGGCACCGCAGATGAGTGATCCAAGATATGAGTGGGCCTGCGGTGAAGACAAAGACGTTAGAGTATGACCACGTGTCTGATTGAGTGGGAAATACACACCCCTAGCGAGAAGTAGAGAGTGAGGCCGAGGCTACTAAAATATATCGCAGAGAATGGGAGGCGTTCTGCAGATAGAAGGTGTTTGAGGTGGTTTATCGGACCTATTAGGACTGAGAATCTGTAGACTATTCAAAAAAAGGGCTCAAAACATAGAGGATGCTGGCTTACGTACCCAAACATGACAAGAAGACTCCCCAGACTAGAGACCATATGAGATTGTTGGTCAGCGCGACAGAGACAGAGCGACATACCTAAATGACAACGCAAACTTCGACGGTCTATAGCCAGTCATAGTCAATACGATCCACGTCTGAAACCAACAAGTGGACACACCGCAGAGCAAGCAATGGCAATGTCATAAAAGAAACAAAGAAGCACACCGCAGCGCCTACCAAACATCCCCCGAACCCCAATAACCTTTGCTCCCACCCTCAGAATGAGCCTTCCAAAGATCCAAGTGTACGGATTCGAACAACACTCACCGCTCCCAACTGGAAAGCGCAAACCAAGCCTCATCCTCATTTGACCGCTCACTAGAGCGCAAGGGTATATAATCGCCAGCGACTGTGTTATAAAAACGTGAAAATGGGTTGCCTCCTTGTGCAGGAGCTGTTGGCTGAGAGTCGTTGGTATTGCCTCGCGCCCACCGGAATTGTGAGAGATTGTTTCTGAAGTTCTGTTCTGACGAGGCAGCCATAGCTAGTGTAAATATGCCACGACAACTCACGGCGGCCTTTGATGGCAAGCGATCTTATCAGGTTCAACATCTTATCAAGAGGTGGTAGGTCTTCCAGAATGGGCAAACGTCCTCGTCGTCAAGGCCATTGCTATGGCGCCGACGGATGTCCTTTATTTATCATATCATGAGGACTGGACGCTGGTGATCCAGTGCAAACTTGGACTTCTCAACCAGCCAGTTGTTGCTCCACCCCACCTTCTCTCAAATCTCAATTGATCATGAGACTCCTTGCATAAAGGTTCACCGTCGGCAAATCGAGTTCAAAACAATCTTGGTCAGACATTATGATCACTTCATCAGTCTTTGAGTTACGCAAGCACCGGAAGGCAATGTAAACCAAAAATGACGTTTCTTTGTTTCATCTATTATCTTATATTCATGCTACCAGAACTTCATGCCGCACGTTTTCCTCTGCGCAAACAATCCTCTTCAACGCATATGCAAAGTCCAATGTTTCTAGTTTGAACCTATCTTGCATTGTTACTTCGTGGACTGAAGCAGTTGTCACTTCTGATGAAGAGTCGATTGTAGGCTATTGGACGTATTACTTCTGGCACATGCATATCCATCGTCGAAATCCTCGTCATGATGGCGCGTTCCTGCCAGAGCGGCACCTGACTTGATAATACACCTGGACGCAGGAAGATATCTCACATCATGCGCCCCTAAGTTGATCATTCAAATGCGCATTGATGTACACTTGCAGTTCTGTGGTAAAAGACTGATGAAGGTGAAAGACCGGGCACAGCATGCTGGTGGTCAACTTGCTTTCTAGGAATAATGCAGATGGCAAAGTATGTCCGGGAATTTGAAATGCCAGGAGATTGTGGGTTGTTGGACATACTACATTGTGACATACAAATATCGTGTAATCGTCACTTCTAGTGTTCAACCATTCACTTCATTGTTCCAGGTCATAGTTTGCCCGGTTCAATTATCCATGGTGTCATACTGAAAATCGGTCTTTATTAGGTAGAAATCGGCCATCATGGAATCCCTTCCGGAACCAGATAACATGTTAATCCAGAAGTTAATCGATGTCGCTGGTATCTCGAACGACAATCTTTTGTCTGAGGAGGAGACTTTACGTGGACGTGCCCTTCTCTCAGAGGCCCAATCCCGTCCGGAGTCTACTTGGAAAGGAGACCTCTCGCTTAGTGAACATATTGCCAGGCTTTCCATCGCTGTGGCACCCCATAAGCGCCTTTCTCAAGAGATCCTAGAACTCATTTTCCAATCTCTATCTTCCGCAGAGAAGATGTCCTCGATTAACATCCCTCCAGAGTTATCTAAAGGTCCCTGGCTATTGGGTCGAGTTTGTAGTCGCTGGAGAATCATCTCTCGTTCGATGCCCAACCTCTGGGCCATCACTATTGATATGCGAGATGATCCTTATTTCGGGGCAGACGAAGATTACAGGATCCCTCTCCGAAAGCTTGAACGTGCGGTGCAGATTCTGCCAGATTTCAACCGCATTTGTCTTCGACTTTCTTATCTCGAAAATCTAGTCACAATCGCAACTGCTCTGTGTCCATTCATCAGCCAGCTCAGTGAGCTTCACTGGCACATTCGTCCTGAGTCTACAGATCAGCAATATCCAGTACAAGTCTTTCCTTCATGGGCTTTCTCCAGACTACAAAAATTGAGACTTAATATGCTAGAAAGAGATAGGAGATTGCCAATCACATTTCCAGTCAATCTCTTTGGTGACACTTCCAAGCTTGAGGACCTGGCCTTTACGTCTGATGTCCCAAATTTCCTTTTAACTGATATCCCTTGGCACCAACTTCGCTACTTCTGGCTAAAACCTCTTAAGTACATACTAGTACCGCCCACGTGGCTGGACCTTCATCAGCGCAATCCCTTCCATTCTATGACTTCGCTCAGATACTTGACTTTATACTTGTCTCAAGCTTTTTTCTCTCTGGTCCTCTCCTTCGATTTTCCTTGGGAACAGCTGAAATCCTTGACTGTTTCATGGTGTAATCATGAGCCTCCATCAAAGAATGACTTTCAGCTAATAATGGAAACGTTGCAAAGGTGTACTGCTTTGACTCGCTACGAATTTAGATATCACACTTATCCAACTGCCATTGTGACATACCCCTTTTCTGCAATGTATCCCCCAATTGCACTCCCCTCGCTAGAGACCCTTCTCATCCACTGCTGTGTGCCATCGTCGATGATCATATCCCTTTCCTCCGCTGGAGGTAATCTTCGATCGATAAAGCTGACACAAGTCGCATTAGATGAGTTTTACCTCATAATATTGCAATGCCCTCGCCTTGTAGAGCTTACCTGTATGATAAGAGAGAGCGATGACACAGGGCTGGAAGATGTGGTTATGCATCATCTATGTGAAATGACGCTAATTTGTCCATCCATGCTCCCACTGCTATCAGCTCCCTCTCTTGATTCGCTCACAATTCAAATGGAGCTTTCAGGCGAAAGTAATTTTCTTGATCAAGTCGCGAACTTCATCGTTCATTTGGACGCTAAGCTCGAAACGTTCAAATTTGACTTATTTAGATATCCTGCCGAGGCACCGAGACAACCCCTTGTGGCTCTACTCTCTCTTCTCAATTACTGTGTTGATGTTCACATCGACAAAATTGTCCTCCCCCATGATGTCCTTGCCATGATTGCTGCCAGAAAGCTTCTCCCTTTGGTTGAAAATGTCCGGCTCTCGATCGACGATGCAGAGGCATTTGTCAACATGGTAAAACACAGACTTGAAGAAGAGAGTTTGCAACTTGGTCGGGTGATTCTTAAAGAAGTTATTGCCAGGAGATCATCATATAACAATATTCCAGACAAGATACCACAGTTGGAGCTGGAAAGAACATACGGCATTCGTTGTATATTACTAGACTTGTAAGTACATTCTCCTGTTGAAAGAGTACTATTAATCTGTTCCGCCTGCTGTTACATGTGAGCTGTGTAAATGGAGTTGCTTGAAGTAATTACTATTCTATGAAGCCAGTGTACCGGAAGAGCGGCATTCACCATTAGATAGTACAAATGCTTCGACGAAGTCAATTTCACAAGCATGACTCGGATCATCAGTACAAGTCCAGGCGCAATTTTGTTAACAGACACCAACAGGCCAGATAAGTGCACTTGGTGGTTGAGGTCGTTGAACCAGAAGCAAAGTTGCCCACATCATCGCCTGCGGGATTCCAAATACATTGACTGGCTCCCCAAGTATAGACGCCATCTCGATTGTCACCCTTGGCTCCTTGCACCGCTTGTCGTCATCCTCCGCCTGCTGCTGCTGGCACACGAGCATGCCAATACCAGACAGCAGCTGTTACAAGTATTGTGCTGTGTAAATGGAGTTACTTGAAGTATTTACTGAAGGGAGTTATACGAGGATGCCGTCACGCTTGTTGTGTTAGTGAATGCCAAACTCTGAGATGTATCGGAATGAAACCAGTAAAACCGGAAGAGCAGCATCGTGTCGCTCCACATTAGACGGTACAAACACTTTCGATTGTTATTTACATAAGTACATATGTACCAGTACTTAGGCCAGAGAAGTGGTGACTATTCGGAAGCAAAATTGCATATCAGATTAGATACACGACAAAAAATTGACTGTCCGTGACTTGGATCGATAATAGGCATCCGCGATTTACACGATACGGGCTCTTAATTCTCTCTCGTGCTTTCGTCCGTCAAGGGCTTGTACACTATCTTTTTATCGTTCCCTACCATTTTGCCATCGTCGCATGTCACAGACAATAGAACTTGCCCAGGTCTGTCTAATCTTTCTACTTAGATGTCATTCCACATTTATGTTCTCTATAGACAGGCAAGCGCGACCATCTTCAGGCACTTGAGGAGAAATACCAGGCTCGATGGCGTGAAGAGCGCCTTTTTGAAGTAAACGCCCCCTCCACAGAGGAGCTCGCTGGCCTCACTATCGAAGAGATCCGTTCACAATATCCTAAATGGTTCGGCAATTTTCCCTTTCCATACATGAACGGAAGTCTGCACTTGGGCCATGCGTTCACTATCTCCAAAATTGAATTTGCGGCTGGTTACCAGCGAATGTTGGGCAAACGTGTTCTCTTCCCTCATGGTTTTCACGTTACAGGGATGCCCATCAAGGTATGCTCATTACATGGCTTTCGGATCAGACTTAACAAGATAGGTAGGCTTCCTCAGACAAGATCATCCGTGAGATTGAGCTGTTCGGCGCCGATTTTGAACGGTTTGAGGAGGTGACGGCAAAACTTGCGGCTGAGGAGGCCGAGAAGGAGGAGGCTGAAGCTGCTGCCGCCGCCGCCATCGATGGTATCGTTGACAAAAGCAAGGCCAAGAAGGGTAAACTCGCCGCAAAATCAACTGGACACACCTACCAGTTCCAAATCATGGAGTCCATTGGTATTCCTCGTCCTGAAATAAAAAAGTTCGCGGACCCTTACCATTGGTTGACTGTATTCCCACCCATTGCCATTGTATGTACCGTCGCTTCTTACTCTTCTTTTCATTACTCATATGCCTTCAGGAAGACAATAATGCGTTCGGTGCTCGCATCGATTGGCGTCGTTCATTTATAACCACAGACGCCAACCCATATTATGACTCATTCGTTCGGTGGCAGGTCAACAAGCTACATCAACTAGGCAAAATCAAGTTCGGCGAGCGTTATACTATCTACAGTCCTAAGGATGGCCAACCATGTATGGACCACGACCGTTCTGATGGGGAAGGTATTGGACCTCAGGAATACACTGGTATCAAAATGGAAGTTCTTCGATGGAGCAGTGCAGCCAAAGAAGCTATTGAAAGTAAGGTCGGTGACCGTAAAGTATTCCTTGTAGCTGCAACTCTACGCCCTGAGACCATGTACGTGTTTTAACACTCTTGTCCATTCAATAATATTGACGTTTTGCAGGTACGGCCAAACCAATTGTTACGTCGGAACCTCGCTCAAATACGGCGTCTTTGCTATCAACGACAAGGAGGCCTTTGTTTGCACTTATCGCGCAGCGAGGAACATGACATTTCAGGGTATATCAACACCAAGAGGCGAAATAAGCCAACTCTTGGAAATCACTGGCGACAAGCTCATCGGAACCAAAATCAACGCTCCTTTCTCTCTTAACCCTGAGGTCTATGTATTACCCATGGACAACGTCCTCGCAACCAAGGTCAGCGCCCACCATGTATAGCCACTCTCAACTCATCCGTCGTAGGGAACTGGTGTCGTCACCTCAGTCCCCTCAGATTCTCCCGACGACTGTCAAACTCTCTACGACCTCCGCAAAAAAGCAGCATTCTACAAAATCGACCCCTCGTGGGCCGCGATCGATCCTGTCCCTGTTATCTCCACTCCTACATATGGAGATTTGTGTGCACCCGCCCTTTTGTCGGCCCTTAAGGTACAGTCGCAGAAAGACACCAAACAACTGACGGAGGCGAAGGAAATTGCCTACAAGGAGGGCTTCTATAACGGTACGATGCTTGTTGGAGAATTTAAGGGCCAGAGCGTGCAAGACGCGAAACCTAAGGTCCGTCAGCGGATGATCGAGGCGGGCCTTGCGTTTGCATACGCAGAGCCGGAGGGCTTGGTTATCTCGCGAAGTGCGGATGAGTGTGTTGTAGCCCTTATGGACCAGTGGTATCTGGACTATGGAGAGGAGAGTTGGAGAGATCAGGTAGAGAAGTGAGTTTTTCTCGTTTGTTGATGTGTCCATATATTAATCTGGTTTCATAGGTTGTTGGTCAAGATGAACACCTATAGTGTTGAGACTCGTAACCATTTTGAAAAGACCTTGGCGTGGCTCAACAAGTGGGCATGCGCGCGTACTTATGGTCTTGGTTCCAAGCTTCCTTGGGATCCTCATTTCCTTGTTGAATCTCTGAGTGACTCGACTATCTATATGAGTTACTACACCGTTGCGCAGCTTCTGCATGGTACGAACACATTTTCTTGCGTCCTCGGTTCTGTATTCTCAGTCTCTTGTCACTTTCAGAGAACAGTCTTGACGGGTCCAAGCCCGGTCCTCTAGGAATCACCGCAGACCAAATAACCGACGAAATCTGGGAATATATCTTCTGCGACGGTCCCTTCCCTGACCCCTCACCTCTTGCTCGTGAAAAGGCGGATGCCCTCAAACACGAATACTCCTACTTCTACCCCTTCGATATCCGTTCTTCCGCCAAAGATCTCGTCCCTAACCACCTGACATTTTGCTTGTACAACCATGCCGCCATATTCCCTGTCGACAAGTTTCCCTTGAGCATGCGTACAAATGGGCACTTGACGCTGAACGGGAAGAAGATGTCGAAGAGTACCGGTAACTTCTTGACGCTGCGAGATGGAATTCGCAAGTTTGGTGCGGATGCGACAAGGTTGTCCTTGGCTGATGCCGGTGATGGGCTTGAGGACGCGAACTTCGAAGAGAAGACTGCGAATGCGAATATTCTTCGTGTGCATACGCTTTTGGGTTGGTGCGAGGTACAGTTGTGCTCGAAGCTTTTCTTTCATGTCATGAACTTATGACTGGTTTCTAGGATGTCATCAAGGACGAAGCGAACCTTCGCAGTGGTCCTCGTAACTACCACGACGATGTTTTTGAACATGAAATGAATGAGCTCATCAACATCACCCGTGGACATTACGAAGCGTAAGTCATCACCCCCTCAACAAGCATACTTGGTCACTAATTTATTGCAGGATGAATTACAAGGATGCCGTCAAATTTGGCTTCTACGAGTTCCAGAGCGCTCGTGACTGGTACCGCGAAGTAACATCGGACGTCGGAATGCACCACGACCTCGTACGATACTGGATCAACGCTGCCGCGCTCATCATCACCCCGATCGCGCCCCACTTTGCTGAACACATCCATTCCACCATCCTCAAATCCCCTACCTCCATCCAGCTCGCCCTCTGGCCTACACCCGCGAAGTCCGTCGACAGAACAGCCCTCGAGGCCGCGGTCTACATGCGTGACGCGATCAAGACGATCCGCGATGCAGAGGTCTCCCTGCTTAAGATGCTGCAGAAGGCCAAAGGCAAGAAGGGACCAGGTGGACCTGCGGCGGCGTTCGATCCTAAGCTGCCGAAGAGCGTGCGAATTTATGTCGCGACGACATTCCCTGAATGGCAGGATACCTGTGTGCAAGCAGTGAAAGACGCTTATGATGAGCAGACGGATAAGGTCGATGATGCGAAAGTGAAGGTGCTGCTGGCAGAACGTGGTCTCATCAAGGACAAACGTGCTATGCCCTTCGTTCAGGCGTTCAAGGTCGGTATCTTCCTTCTACTGTCTTTCCATTTTGTTTACAAATGAAAATTTGTCCCTAGAAACGCATGGCCCAATTCGGTGCCCAAACAGCCTTCAGGCGTGCTCTGCCATTCTCTGAGAGCCAGGTCCTGCGAGAAATCCTTCCTTATCTCAGGAAGTCTCTGGGTCTCGTCGATGTAGAGGTTCTTTCCGTTGAGGAGGCAAAGCAGAAAGAGGGTGAAGCAGGCTATACAAAGAGCATCATTGATAGTTCGGAGCCTGGTGCTCCTGCCTTCGAATATCATAACGTATAAAGTGCAATGTATTATATTTTAAACCTCTGATATACACAAGTTATCGTTATTGGGTTAATGAACATTTGAAAAATGGGATCTAATCATCAAATTTTTGTAACAGAGACAAGCGGAACCTGAATATCTGACCAACACGAGGAACCAGGACTGGATAGGAGGAGGAAAGTTTGAATAAGAATCTCATTCTACTGGTCCATAGGTGCAATCCTATCCCGAGTTGTCGTCACTGATTGGACATATACGAATGAACTAAAATTATTATGCAGAGGATTATGCTCTACCAGCAATTCAAAGAGTCTCCTGTATATAGAATCCATCCTGTCCTGTGTCTTCGCTTGTTTTGATCAAGCTGAAGCTTCGTTACGGATGAAACGGCCAGGCCAGAAAGGCGTGTATATCGATATCGCAAGGAAAAGAGGGAGAGTATCTAGACCATAGAAGAAGGCTTCAGTCGTCGCAAGGTACCCTTGGTACCCTTGAGAGAGCTCGACAACACGATAAAAAGAACGAATCTAAGAGCATATGGGTATTGAATACGCGAAGGAAGTATTAAATTCCAAGTTTTCGTACCAAGATACCAAAACAGCTAATGCAAAGTGCATTGGAAATGGTCCGCCAATCGTTATACCAAGGTTTGGATATGTCCCGGTTCCAAATCTCTGGGTCTTTATTGCGTACGCAGTAGAGAAATACCCCGCACAGTACACTGAATGAAGTGAATGACACTAGTTGGAGTATGAGACCAACCAGGAAAACCTAATGAGGTGATTGAGCATAGTACAAGGGGTATGATCTGACTACTAACTCTTGAACCTAATTTGTTAATCTTCTCGGTCTTCGCGGCCGCAGAAAGACCAGCTCCCGCAGCCTTAGGAAATTATCAGTCAAAATTTACCTCAAAGAGCGATACAACGCACTTGAATTAGGAAAGTTGTCACGTCGGAGGATACAAATGCTGCCGTGATCTTACCGGGAGACACTAGAAGATGCTTGTCGAGGCCAAGATAAGTTGCTATCCGGCCAAGAAGTACATAATTTGCTGCAATGAATGCACATGGCTATAGATTGTAAGAAAAAAAGGTGTGAGAGAAAACAAGAACGCACTGAGAGCACAACAAACATGTATTCAACGATGTATATTTTCAAGGAGTCTGGGTGTCTGTTGAGAGCGAACCGTACGGAAAAACCAAATGCAAAACCTGTTCATAATCTCTCTGGATGGATACCTTGCCACAAACATAGGTTGCACGTACAATATTCGCCAATGACAAGAGCAAGCATCCATTTTGCTCCATATCTGAAAACACAATACGTCTGTGAGATTGCTACCACCATAACTAGAGCTGTCGAATGCGCATGGGAGAGAAAGATAAGGGAAAACTTTTCAAATTGGATATATACGCACTAAAAGAGACTGCAGTGAGTGAATTCGTAGCAATATACTTCATAGGATTGCTTATGGTCGTGCTTAGGATCAGCATAGGGGTCGTAGCCTTCAGGAACTCCGGGCGGTAGAACTGCAGCTACTTGGAGTTGTTGCCAATGAGCCACAATCACCAAGCCAAGGATAGTGGCGACTATTCGTTGAAAACGTCCAAGCAGCATGTATACGAGAACCACGAGATGCGCAATGAGATTTGTACAGATGATACCGCAGCATTGAGCAGACATTTAATACATACTCTCTGGTTTCCATCTCGCATGTCGTCGTTGACGGCTGATCGGCAAATCAGATTTGCTCAGAGCATTTCTATCCAAAACACTGTCCGTGAGATTTAAATAAAGAAAGAACGGGAAAAAATCTGCGGAAATGTAGGACCGAAGCAGATTCTCAAGTATTCGACTTGAAATCCGCCCCGATTCCGCGGCTAGACTGGTGACCAATCCCGCTACGGATACAATGCGTGGACCTTTCCAGGTGGCTGTTCATGGTGCGGTAACTAACCTATGACAAGTCTCGGGTGGAACTTCTATCCGTGGAGGAAACGGTCACCTCCGCGGCAGAAAACGTGTCAATGAGTCAACATTGATATCCGGATTTCCTTGCCTCCGTACTTATCTGAACAACGCTCCTTGTCGATACGGCTACATGGAAAAGGAATTAGCTTTTACAGACCTGCAAATGTCGCCGCGTTTTGACGACTGGTTTGAGGCCGGGGTTGATTCATGAGAATTGATGAGTACCCTTTGTTTATGATTTTCATTGACCTGATAATATGCTTTCTGCTGTCCAAGTTCAAGTACCCCTTCTATCCTGGAAGTATTATAATTTATGAGTCCTGACTGGCTCACGAGAAATTCTCAGAATAACTTCCGATCGATATTCAAGACTTCAATCACGCGAGAGGCCGCCATCACGTGGAAAGCTGTCTGACGCGAGCCCTCAAACATAGACGTCTACCTCTGGAAATGCCCGGTCCATCCAATCCTCAAAAGAAACGTAAATCCAGAGGCAGAGGTACTAAAAAGGGGCGTCAAGCAGTTACAGAAAGTTCTCTACCATCGTTGTCCCACGTTGACTTGTCGGACAAGGACACTTTGGAGGCACGAACGCGCTCGCCATGTCAAACATCCACGTTGCGCACCCGCACAGGAAGTGTGTTTGAAACAAGGACTACGGCGGAGAATGGGAGGCTTGTAGTTGGCAGTAGTCGCGAGCACAAACCATCTCGTCCCAAAATTGAATTGGAGACGACCGTACCTCAAGCCCCTTTCATTCATGACCCAGGGAATGGACCTCGAGTGCGAGATGTTCGCGCTTTCCTTTCATCCAAGTTCTTTGCTCAACAACCCGCCCTTAACGTACGTCTACCTGATATCTTCAATGGCCAGGGCTCCAGTGGTTTGTTAGGATCCATTGTGCGCCGAGTTCGCGCAGAAAGAAGTGCTTGAGATGCTCATGACAGTGCTGCCTGAAGAAGTTGCTCTCGTGCGTTCTTAATAACTCGTTCCTGGATTCTGATGAACTTGAGAACTGCGTAGATTCTTTGGTACAATAAAAGCCGTTCCACAAGTCGAATATGCCCGACTTGCTACCGCCTTTATAGCCTCGGTGACACACTGGCAGATCACGTACCTGGCCAATTTCCTTTTGACGGCATGGATTCGTCACCAAAAATACGAAAAGAGCAAACTATTAGTGGATTGTGTATGTATTTCAGTTATATAGGGTTCCACCTTTCTCATACACAGCATTTGAATAGGTTCTCCCATGTGTTTTATTGCCGCATCATACAGCTATCCCAGCGCGATTAAATCCGCTTGGGGTCGCACCGCGGGAGAAATCGACGATCGCACATGGGATATTTTATACAATATGCCTCCAGAGGACTCTGTGGGTGACCCAAATTTGACAATGCTAATGCGTATGACCAGATTGGATGATCTTGGACTGGGTCAACTGTGTCTGGGTCTCGATCCAGAGGACGTGCAGTGAGTAGGAGTATCATGGACGGAGTAGGCTTTGATTCTTCCAGGGATTAGTCTTGATATTTTCTTTCTATGTAATTTTAAAAGTGACGTGTCGATCTAGGACTTTTATCTCATCAAGCTTGCCTAGTACAATTCTCATATACATATGAAACGGGCTCGCGTCTTGTTCCACTTCTTATGTGGTGGCAACTTCCTCGTTTATTTGGCCTAAGGCTGGGTACGGCATCTTTCCACCAAAATTGTATGGCGGGTTGGCGTAATGGCAACGCGTCAGTTTCCGGTGGGTGGTTGATACACGGTCTACAGCTGAAGATTCCGGGTTCGAGCCCCGGGCCTGTCGTTTTGGTGCATGCCTTTTGTCCGATGTCCCCGATCTTCCCTGATGCAACATGTCTCTAAGGATTTGCCACCGGCTACGTCTTCCTGTTTGTTCCAGAATGCTTCGCTCTTTTGTCTCCTATAAAGTCAGACAGAGCCCACAGATCACTGCTGTATAAAAACCAGCATTGCGATTGCCCACTTGCCCAACGGCTCTTCTTCAATCACTGTCGAGGTTTCCCTAAGTATGGACAGAAACATCATACGCTGGCCTCAAGCACACCTCTAGGGCTATATTTCCACCGTCTTCTCGCCTCTCCGAGTCACCACAACATATGCCAAATCTTCGGCCACTGTGCGCCACACAGGACCCATGTGACTCGTCGACAAGCACCTATGTGCTAATTCGTGAGTGGCTCCAGACAAACATCGATATCCATTTGCCTGACTGACTGTCTGCCTTCTAGCACCCGCACAATGGTCTACAATATAGGCCAATATAGTGCATGTTGCTGACTGTACCACACTTCTATCCAATTTCTTGATTGTCTATTGTGTGCCTCATGGTAAGGTCCTGCACCTGCACCTTCTCCTGCTCGAGCTAATGTTTGAGATTCATTGTAGACCTTCTCAAGTCGAAGCATTGATCAAGCTCCAAGATCAAGCAAGGTATGTTGCTTAAATTACCTGATGTCAGCTCTCTCTCATATTCCTATCTTATGGTAGACCTCAAGATACCTTCAAGCAATGCCCTCTTTGTGTGATTGTGTGATTGCGTGAACCTTTTGTCCCTATCCGTCCTTCCCGCACTTTTGCTTTCTTCCACCCTTTCTTCTCGCTTTTTATCCACATCTTCATGACCCAATCCTCTTCATCTTTCCTGCTGAGGCCCTCACAGGTGCCATCTTGTCCGAGATAATTGTTCACATCTTATTTTTCAGTCCGAGACTCCACAATGCCCGCACATGAACTATTTATGGCTGTCGATTCGAGTCTATCCGTCCAGGATGCTTCTCTGGGAGTTTTTAGCTTCTGAGGCTAATCGAAGTAGTTTGTGCCAGCTCCCACACAAGCTTTTTGCGTGACACCATTTGTGTCTATCAACGCCGGACGTTTTTGTTGAAGATGATGTCGATTCTTCCGGTCGATTGCATTTGTATAGATGTACGCAGTATGCTCAGACAATCTGATAACTTCAGAACATTTTATCTTCATTCTACTTCTACCATATGTGATTCGAACAGTCAGTCCCCTTGAGAGTCTCTTACAGGCAGTGTGCATTGGAGTATTTGCGTGCTTCCCTCGTTCATCGTCACTGTTCTGGAGGTCAATATTGAGATTTGCTTGAATATTGAGAGTTGCTTGAATATTGAGATTTGCTTGAATATTGAGATTTGCTCGGCTTAAGAGGGTCACGAGCAACGTATGGTTGCCTATCAGACCTACTACCACTTATTTTAGCAAACAGAGCCGAAAACGCACGCTCTCCGAAGTCCGATTATTATACCCCTTCTTCCTTTAAACGTCTTTCTCTCTATAGCCTCTCCTTTTACATACAAGGACTCGTGCATCATGAAGTACACCACATTTATTCCAGTCGTAGCGTTAAGCTACCTTCCTCTCGTTTTCGGAGCAGAATACCTTGTCGGAGTAGGGAAGGACGAAACGACGGGGTTCGTGTGCTAATACAAGATTAATTAATCTTCATCTCGCTCACTGTGAAGTTCAGTAAAAAGGGCCTTGGATTCGACCCTTCTGTTATACATCCGGCAGTAGGCGATACCATTGTATGGGAGTTCCGGAGCGGGCAGCATAGTGTTGTTGGTGCGCGTTCCTATCTATGGTTTGCTACGCCTCATTGATCTTTGATCTCAGAATCATCGTTTGACAATCCATGTATAGGCAAGACTGGTGGCATCAATACTGGTGTCCAGACGGTAGGGAGTCGTTGCGTGTTTAGCGCACAAGCGATTGACTCCTTTCGAGGTATCGGATTCGTTATCCGTCGATGCTCCTGGTCTCCCAAAATACACGGTTACAGTGAATAGCACTGACCCGCAGTGGTTTTTTGACGAAGCTGGAGGACTGTGCAAACAGGGTGCCGTTCTTGCTATCAACCCTTCTACCACTGGTCAGACTGCTGCAGCGTTCGTTGAAAACGCGAAGAATTCGCCTGCGTCAATCACCCCGTCGTCCTCACTGGATCAGAATTCCACTGGCGCAGCCAGTAGTTCTGCTACGGGGACCGCTGCTCCTGCAGCTGCAACTACCAATGCGGCAGGTCATGTTGGGGAGGCAGGGAGTCTTCTGCTTGTCGTGATGTTTGGAATGACATTTGCTGTACTTTAATACTCCGTGAGAACGTTTGATCAATGGGACCACGTGGTTGCACTCGATCTCTCACATCGACAATGAGCAGCCTAGCGCGCAGTCTGAGCGATGTCCCTGAAGAAGGAACACTGACGCCCACAGCAACCACCTCAACATCAATTCCTTTGTCCACGTCTCCCACTCCAACTTTGTCTGTTGACGCTACACCTCCGCCGTCAGCTATGCCCACTCCGTCCTCTCGTACAAATCATAGCATATCAAAGTCGCGTACCCCAAGTATCAGAACCCTCGGCCGGCCAGCCAGCGACAATGTCGTATCCGGCAGCAGCAGCAAGCGGGCTCCTTCGTCTCCATCTACCTCAGCAGCTACGACTCCGACTTCTTCAAAGTCCAGAAGATCAACTCCAGTCTCCTCTGTCACAAAAATAAAAACCATCCCAACGTTGCCTTATGACAAGAATGCGCCCACTGTACCGAGCACTGCCATGTACTGGAGTCGGGCTCCGGTTTATGGCGCCGTCCCTCAACGCACTATGCGTGCACACACGGTGACATTGGTGGACAACGTCGCGTGGCTGGTTGGCGGAATTGATGACAAGGATTCCAACAAGGATATGAGAGATATTTATTGTTTCGACACAGGTGCGGTACTTCTCTGAAGTCAAAGCCATACTAGCACTCATTATCCTTCCAGACACAATGCAATGGATCATCCGAGAATCAACAGGAACGATTCCTCCTCCATTTCGAGCGCATACTACAACCCTCATTGACCGTAAGCTCATCGTGATCGGTGGGGGCTTCGGCATGAAATACTTCAACGATGTATATGTTTTTGACACCGTGACGCGTCATTGGTCCGCCCCAGTCGTCAGTGGAGCCTATCCAACGCCACGACGTGCACACACTGCCGTTTTGTATCAGCAGAAAATCTGGATTTTTGGTGGAGGCACGGGACTGCATGCACTCAACGATGTGTGGACGCTAGACGTATCGTCGTTCAGTAGGATGAAGTGGGAACAGGTACAGACGTCTGGAAGGACACCGAAGAATAGAGGGTATCATTCAGCAAATTTGGTGCAGAACTTGATGGTGGTGGTGGGTGGGAGCGATGGGAAGGATTTCTTCACAGATATTTGGTGTCTAGATCTCGGTATGTATCCCTTTTCTCTTTGCTGAGGAAGCTCACACAATTCAGATACACGCCACTGGAGTCAGGTCACACTTTTGACGAACAGATATAAACGTATAGCACATAGCGCCACGCAGGTCGGATCGTTCCTTCTCATCACAGGGGGCTTCAATGGCGAAGAATACTGCTCCGAAGTCCTTCCCTTCAATTTGGGTGCGTATTTTCTACCACTAGGTCGTCTGCAATTCTGATGCACCTGTCCCATAGTATCTCTAACCTATGAGCCGCGCCTCACGTACGGAAACCCTCCTAGCGGCCGCGGCTACCACGCGTCGATCCTCGCTGACAGTCGACTATTCCTCTTTGGTGGTCATGACGGCAGCAACAGCTTTGACGACGTGTATATCTTGGATCTTGCTGCGGGGGCATATCTGCCACAGGTGACGAGTTTCTCTATCGAGCTATAGAGAATTTTGGTACTAGTGTATGAAGTTCTATTTCATCAGCATTCAATTGCAGTCATGCTTTACCAGCTATAGACTAACAACATATTGGGAGCTATGGTTAGGATTTGACACGACTTTGGTAGTAAATCGGTTTAGTACACGCGCCTTGTCATGTAATAACAGGAAAAACCCGTTGAAATTCGTGAGAAGACGCCAACGCGATAAAATTCTCTTATCTTACCAACGAGTCGAACTCAACCTAGAAAAATGACAGGCAGTCTCTTTGAGTCCACACTCAGGCCTGAGCAACTAGATTTTGCTAGACTTTCTCGTTCACCGGCGGCTACCACCACATCCTCAACCGCCCAGTCGCACCCTCCCTGCCCTACGGAAACTCCTTTCTGCCTCTGGCTATTGATTAGTCCCAAGCAATTCCAAGCTGATATGATGCGTCCCTGGAATAACCAAAACTTACTTCGAACCAACATACGGGCTCCTCTTTCTCATTCACCAAGAAACGCAGCACGGAGCTCTTGATGACACACGCCGGCTTACCAGACAGGTTGGATATGATAGATTTAGGCTCCCCAAGGCCAACATAGTCTCACTCATGGCTTACTCCAGGATTCGGACCCAGTGATACTGATTTCAATGTAGAACGCACGTCAAAGGTGCATCAATCATCTTTGCAGTGGAAAAGATCAATCCTCGCATGTACTAGTCGATTCAAAGTTCTATTTCAAGATGCTGTGACATGACTTTTTTTTTTTTTCGCATTCCAAGTCATCTAGATGAAGAGATACACTGTCAACAGTGTTTTACTCCGTTTCATTTTACGAGCTTTAGACTCTACTTCTGTCCGGGAGCTAAAGTGGACCATCGATAATCTCTCTCAGCAAGAAAGATCGATTATGGAACCTAGACGAATTCAGCAACCAAAACTTTTGCGAGGAAGGATTATGGACGAACTAGCCCATGTGGTGTAGCAGGGGCTCCTTAGTGTTGCAGAGGATCAAGGGTGGCTGCATCATGATCGACGGATATCTTAGGCTAGCCCACTTCTGACGAAATTATAAGTAGCACGAGAGAGTCCAGGAGTGTCGGCTTATTTGGTAGACGCTAGGCTTCGCAGCTGGCTTCTGACAATGAAGACTCCGGATTCGGTAATGAAATACTTGATATCAATGTGTTAGATCGTTTTGAGGAGGAAAACAGTATTCTTCTTGGTCCATTTTCAAATCTGGGAATACAATCTGCATCACCTTGTTTGTGTCAAGATTCATGAGAATTCACATAGGTTTATTCAGTTTATTCAATTAAATCTTCACGCTCAACGCTAATGATGGTATTATATCCTAGATTCTTGAAATTCTCAAAAGGCGGCCTAAAAACAAAGCATACGGTATATCATCTGGGAAGCAAGATGCCTGCCAAAATTTCTCGGAACAACAAGGACAGAACACGGCTTGAAATCAAAATATTCTTTGTAAAAACGCGACATGTAGCTAGGCAGATAGATCATCATCTCGATGGTCGTCCAGACAATCTGTACGTTCCTTGGTGGTTTGTTACACTTCTGATTTTTACATGACGAATAGTTCCGAACATTTGGATTGCCTGAACTATTTCCTTAGCAATTGAAAGTCTCGAATGATAGATAATATCAAGCATATCCACCTCTTCGACAATGTTGTTGATACATAGCAATAAGGAACAGGAGTATCAATATTCGATCTCGGAGGAACAGAACATCCCTTGAGAGATCTGACGAAGGTTCGAAACAGACTTATTCAGTGGATGCGTTAGAAAAGAATTGCCACGATTCGACTCTATATACTGGGGGAGACGAACGTCGTAAAGTGTTATTTCAGAAAGAACATCCGTAGATCGTCGATCAAGAAGGCTACCCGGATGAGAATCATACCATCAGCATTTCAAGTCGGAGTTCGCGTCGAGTAAACGTTCGAAAGATTGAAAGCGGGTACAGCCTGCATGATTGCCCCGACATTAACATGCTCGCGCTGAGTGGCTGTCGTGATGTGAGGCTACGTGTAGCAGGGACCAAAGCTGAACGTCTCAAGTACCAGATATGTTTCGTCCACGATGATTAAAAAGAATGTCAGCTAATACGTGTATAGGGTCTCATAATAAGTCATTGAGGTTGGCGCAGGGATCGAGAACGCTAGCCACTCCATGATGGTTGCTATAATAATATTCGCGTCATACCAAATTGTTCTGACTCATGATCACTACGGGATACAGGCCGTCGTGAATATTTAGTAGAAATAGTCGAGTATACAATGGGTTACCAACACTTCTTTGAACAAAAAAATCTGCCCCGAGTCCGTTGAGCTTGAGATAGAAGTGTTCTGATAAACTTAACAAGGAACAAAGAGAGAGAAAAGAAGAGGGACCATTTTGACTGAACAGCGTGGTCCGCGGCCGGCATCTATCGGCAAGGTGTCAAAACGTCATCGATTCATCAACCAAGTAACAAACACTCAACACATGGCTGTTCGTGCGCGAACCGCACCGGTAATAACACCAACCAAACCATGGTTTATAAAGTAAAAAGACTGATTGATAGACAGGCATTCTCTTTTCCCTTCTTTTTCATCCCTGCTCTGCTCTGCCTGTGGGTGTCGCCTAGTGCGCTCTAAAGACTACGAACGCCCGACACCGGTGTCGTTTTCTCCTTCTGCTCGGAGTCACTTGAGTCTCAAAGCAAATTCACGTTCTTTCCCCTTTCTTTGGCGAAATGCATTCTCGATCTTTTTTCGTGGCTTTCCTTACTCTTGTTCTCTCTTCTTTCACCGCTCATGCTGCACCGGCATCCAATCAAGATCAGTCTGTATGCTCAGTGAGTTCAAGAACTTTGTACATCAGACACTATTGTTCAACTTTAATTAATAGGCTGCTCAAGTTCAGACTGTTTACCAGACTGTGACTGTGACTGCTAGCTCTGCGTCGTCCACTTCCAGTAACAATAACAACAACCAGAGCAGCAGTAACAGTCAGAGCAGCAACGGGAACAATCAGAGCAACGACGGCAACAATCAGAGCAACGACGGCAACAATCAGAGCAACAACGGCAACGGTCAAAACAGCGGCAATCACAACCAGAACAGCTCAAGCAGCAGTAGCTCGTCAAATGACGGAAATTCAGTCCATCAGAGCAACGTTGATAGCAAGTCCTTCTATCCACATTTTAGTACCTGTTAATGAAGATATTTAGACAACAATAACGGGAAGAACAATACAATTAAAAATCCTTCATCAACAACCACTTCTTCCGCTGCTGTGAGTAAATAGCCAGTCTTTTTGGACATGCTGTCAATATCATTTACTTCATTAAAAATTAGGCCAGCACAGAGACTGCGAACACCGCGAACAGTTCGGGCAACAACGCCAGTCAAGATGCATCTCAGACTTCCCTCAGTGTGTTATCAATTCCTGAGTACTGAATAGTTGTTTTGCTCACCTCAAACTTAGCTCTGGATCCTCGTGTTATTGCGAAAGGTTTTACGGACAACGGTCAAGATGTTCCCACTGCAGGCCAAGTCGCTTCGTTGACCTCCACAAACAACTTTATCAATTTTTGCCTTACCGTTCCCAACCTTCCTATCACAGACGGCAAGCAAATTACCACTGGCTCGTGCAATCCGGCCCCCATTGGTGTCATCCCTTCAACTGACAACATGCCCTCTGCCAAATTCACTACCCCCAAAAACTTCGCCACTCTCAAGGCAAACACTGCCTTTCAGATTGAGATGAATATCCAAGGCATGGAGACCGGTTTCTTCGTGAATGCTGATGAGAACTATTTTGCTGCGCCCCAGCAGCTCAATGCTCAGGGCCTAATCAAGGGCCACTCTCATGTTGTTATTGAGGAACTCAGCTCGCTCGAGCAAGGTACCCCTACTGACCCAAAGAAGTTTGCGTTTTTCAAAGGCTTGAACTCTGCGGCTATCGATGGCAAGCTTACTGCTGATGTTTCCTCCGGTCTACCTGTCGGTGTGTATAGGTTGGCTTCCATCAATACCAATGCCAACCATGCGCCCGCTATTGTCCCTATTGCTCAACATGGTTCACTTGATGACATGATTTATGTAAGTTGACTTCTGACTCTCACACTATTGTCTTTTCAAGAATTTCCCTCTTTTTTTTCTAGTTCAGTGTTACTGCTGATGGCAAACCAGTTGGTGGTGGCACTTCTGCCCCAGCCAATAGCTCCACTACTGTGTCATCCACTTTATCAGCTAGCTCTGTGAGCACTAGCGCTTCTGCCTCTGGTTCCCTTTCGAAGACGGTATCTGCATCAAAGACTGCCTCCACATCAAAGACCAGCTCCGCATCAAGGATTACATCGACATCGAAGACTGCCTTCGCATTGCAGACTGCCTCCGCATCCGAAACCACCTCTACATCAAAGGCTGCTTCCGCATCCGAGACCACCTCTGCATCTGTAACGGGCACCGTGTCTGCTACGGTCTCAGCCGTGAAAGTTTCTTCTTCCGCTGCCTCCTCCCCTACCAAAGTTTCCATTAAAGCCTCTTCCACTGCCGAAGCCACTACCTCTGCTTCAACTAATGAGTCTTCCGCAGCTGTCGTATCTGCCACTGAAAAGGCTACAGCTGATGTATCTCCCAAGGCCACTCGAGACCTCAGATTTCGCCGCCGGTGGAACCTCAGGAAATAAGGAGAAGCATTAGCTTCTTCTGCCTTGTTTGCTCCTGTCCTTGTTTGCTCCTAAACCATGCGACGAAAGGTCCGTAGTTTATTATTGATATTCTTCTTTTGCGTTGGTGCCTAGTGCACCACTTTGATAGTTACCTTGTTCACGATTATGCCTATACACACTGCCCCCTGGTGATACCCCTATTCATGCCTTAAGGCTATACTCGATCCTAGTTGGTGTGCTGCGTCATGAGGAAAGGCATATGCCGATTCTTATCAAGCAGCTATATTCTTCATTTTTCGACATTAAAACAACGAATTTTCCGACGCTGTGTCTCTTCGATTGTGTAGTCGAGCATTCAGGTAAGAGCTGAAACTGATGAAAACCTGATTCTATAACCTGTACTCTTCAATCATTGTGCTCCGACCCAGAAACGCAGGCCGATGTCGTCATTAGTAAGAATGATTCAATTTGTTCCGTTAGATACTGACCATTCAATGCCCTCGATGATTGGGATTAAGGATGGTGATGCTACTTGGGTTCATCTGCGCATCCGAAATGCAAAGGAGAGCAAGTGGGTAATAAGAGAATACATTTGAAACTACGCAATCATAACAGAGTAGAAGAGAGACATTGACAATACTCCTGCCTTTGTGGCAACCAGACGAATCCCCTTGAATAATCAACCTAGCCCGGTCTTGTCGTTAACTTGAGTGAAGTAGAGAACATGTCCTGGTAGATGCTCTATTCAGTCAACCGAAACTAAACCGCACCATCATAGCTGTCAATTATTCCTGTTTGAATACGCCGTTGCCCAACATGCGCAGAAGTTACTTCATCGCGGATAAAGTCAAAAGTTCTTAACCATATGTCATATTCCTGTGGACGTAGACGAATTTACATAATCAGGTTGTTGGATTCAAGCAAGTCCGGTTAAAGACATCTACCATTAGTACTCCGTCCT
Organism: Termitomyces sp. T73sscA; assembly: GCA_017657235.1. Lineage (NCBI taxonomy): Eukaryota > Fungi > Basidiomycota > Agaricomycetes > Agaricales > Lyophyllaceae > Termitomyces > Termitomyces sp. T73sscA. The sequence goes on from JAGGAP010000020.1 coordinate 80,381, forward strand.
CAGTGTTCAGTCCTGATACTCACTCAGGTATACAGTACCTATGCAGTTCTTATCTGTTTCAAGGCCGAGAGTTCACTCGTGATGAAGTCTTGGTCCAGCATGAAGAATTAAGCTGATCAAGGTTGATTTTTCTTAATGGGAAATGGTGCTTGACGCCCACGGCCTGATGGATAGGTGGCCGTGTCAGAGCTAGACGCCGTATATCATGCTATGGCCCTACTACACAATCTCTCAGAGAAGTCTAATTCGACACACTGCCCGGCAACAACAGAGTAGGATATTGCCTTAGCTTGTGGTCCCCTGTCTCACAAAGTGCTTTTCTTAGCTCATGTTAGAACGATGAACTTGTTCTTGCTATCAAATCTCTTTTGGCTCGTCATCCTTGCGTCAGCTAGCATTTTGCAATCGGACGATATTGACAAAACAAGCCCTATCACTCCAAAAGTCGTGATAATTTCCATGGTGAGTTATTCCTCCGCCTAAGTCCCCATGGCCTTAACACCACTCTAGTTTGATAGTGAAGGTGACGTATGGTATGGCATACCGGAGTTCAATGTCCTCGCTCGCAACATCACCGTCCCCGGACTTTCCCCTATCTTTCCAGATGTGCACTGTACGAGTGATGGCTCCATCTGCCAGCTCACCACGGGCGAGGCTGAAATCAATGCTGCAACAACTATCACATCTCTCGTCCATTCCTCTTCCTTCGACCTCACCCAGACTTATTTCATGATTGCTGGCATAGCCGGTGTCAACCCTAAGATTGCTACGACGGGTTCTGTCACGTTTGCTCGCTTCGCCGTTCAAGTAGCCTTGCAATATGAGTTTGACGCTCGTGAGAAGCCTGCCGACTTCCCTACTGGCTACGTACCACAGGGATCTTTGAGGCCCGATGAATATCCCGCAGAACTTTACGGTACCGAAGTATTTGAAGTCAACGACGCTCTCAGGAAGCTTGCTGTTGGTTTTGCAAAGCAGGCCACACTAAACGACACGATAACTGCACAGCAGTACCGAGCAAATTACAAGGTGAACCCAGCTTTTGCTGCTGGTTCTGAAGGACCATCAGTTGTCGAATGCGACACCGCAACGTCAGACACCTACTGGTCTGGCACACTCCTCTCCGAAGCGTTTGAAAACACCACGAGCCTCTTTACGAATGGTACCGGAGTCTACTGCACCACTCAACAGGAAGATAACGCTACCCTTGAATCCCTCATGCGTGCCGCCATGGCTGGTCTAGTCGACTTCTCCCGTATCATCATCATGCGTACTGCGTCTGATTTTGATCGTGAGTTCCCTGGTCAGACGGCTGCTGCTAACCTGTTCGGTGACCCTGGAGGATTTACCCCATCGATCTTGAACATCCATCTAGCCGGTGTCAGAGTGGTCGAAGGTATAATCAAGAACTGGCAGATGTTTCGGAAAGGCGTCAAACCCACGAACTATATTGGTGACATCTGGGGATCATTGGGCGGTAATCCTGATTTTGGGCCAGGAAGCATATTTGGGCGCCAAAGGCATGCCGTCAAGTCATTCCGTACTCTTCGAAGGGGGGTAAGGCTAGCAAGGAGACTCCTTTAACTTCTTTCATTACTCACTTAGATACATTAACATTTACGCTAACTCTACGCATGAACATCTACACTGACTCTACGCATGAACACTAGGATTGTCTTCTGGAATTTACAAAATACGAGTACACATATTTTATGATTCGTAAAGCGTTGAAGTTGAAAGTTATGGCAGGTTTATGTCAATGCATTGAAACTCGCGAAAAAAGGGTTCAGTTATGTTACAAAACCATGGGAGAGGAAAAAATACAACGACAAAAATGCTTGGTTACTTGGCGCAGGGAGCAACGTCTAGATGTCATAAGTATACTGAGGAAACCTTGAACGACTAAATTGATAATGGGATTGTCATGCAACCCAAAGTCAAGCTTCTAGATACGAGCCTAGAAGTTTTGGAACACCTTGGGAACTTGTTTTATCAATCCGGATGAGGTCGATTACTACACGGAGAAGTTGACGAATACTGGATAGGCATGAGCGAGGTTTGACATATCCATTCGGCTCCTTCACAATGCCACTCAACGACAAAGTCAACAAGTTTGACCGATTGAAGGCCACAGCAAGACGACCTATTAAGAGAATATCAGGGCATTCGGCTTTGCAGTGAACAAGATTGCTCGACTTGTCGTTGGCAGAGGCAGACTAGAACGACACGTCCTGTATATGTAGTTCATAACTGAACCTGATTATATGTGATTAGAAACGTAGAGCTGAATTTACGACCCATACCCTCTAAGATCTAATGCGTCATACTCGGACCTCACCTGAGCTACGATTGAGATTGCTACGATTTTCATCATAAGTGCCTTATAATTTCTCACAAAGGCGACATAAGAGTACGCATAGGTTGATACTTGAAAAGCATCGGGTACGCGCAGATGGCATGGAACGGCAACTCGACATTTAGAAATTCCACATCCAGGTAGCGTTTTCGGAAGCCTCGTTGTCGGAAGCCTCGTTGTCGGACAACAACTAGTTTCTAAGGGTCCATGAAGAAGGATTACCCGTCGCGAAAGGGAAAAGTACGAAATCTAAATCTAGTCATCAATGACCTGCGAAGCATCTCTGGGTAAATCAGCTTGAAGCTTCACTTACTTATTTGCAACACGAGTACCCACCCTCTTACTTGAATGCTCATGCCACTTTCTTCAAGGGAGTCCCTGACCAGTACTTTGTCATATAGCGTGAACTAATTCGTCCAAACATGGATGTTTCAAGTATAGAATGTGGAGAGGAATCAGATGCTCTTACGGCAAAATCACATTCCCGCGTCCATTCTTAAGGCCGATTTTCGCTGAAACGAAGTTTGAGTGCAAAAATTACGCGCGACGATGCGATGATCTCCGTTGATGGCGCAGGCCCGGGGGAGCCTCGCTGAAAAGTACGTATATGTACCAACGCCTGGTGTGTAAGTAGCTCGCGTACGGTGCCGTGTGTATGTAGTCTTGCATAGTATGTTTTTTTCTCGTCAAGTTGTGCATGACGATGTTATGATAAGTACGGGCTTCGTCCGAGTGATTTTGTGTATGGACCAACACTATTAGCGATGGATCTGATAGTGATGTATGTCATCAACATCAACTTTGTAACGATGCAGGTCCACCGGCCTCAGTCGGAGCGTCTTAAATATAAAATAAACAGGTGGAATTAAGAAGGCACTGCCTTGAGCTTTCTTTCTGGACTCTTGTCCTTCTCCCTTCCTCGCGATGTTGACCTTCTTTTCCCTGTCGAGTTTTCTTTGGCTCTCCGTCTTTGCCCTAAAGTCGGATGGAAACGACAATGCTCAACGTGATGTGAACAAAAAAAATAATACCATTACTCCAAAAGTAGTCATCATCTCTATGGTGAGCTCCTTTGCGACCCTATCGCCAAAGCCCACATGGAATTAACACCCCATTCTAGTTCGATAGTGAAGGTGACGTATGGTATGGCATACCGGAGTTCAATGTCCTCGCTCGCAACATCACCGTCCCCGGACTTTCCCCTATCTTTCCAGATGTGCACTGTACGAGTGATGGCTCCATCTGCCAGCTCACCACGGGCGAGGCTGAAATCAATGCTGCAACAACTATCACATCTCTCGTCCATTCCTCTTCCTTCGACCTCACCCAGACTTATTTCATGATTGCTGGCATAGCCGGTGTCAACCCTAAGATTGCTACGACGGGTTCTGTCACGTTTGCTCGCTTCGCCGTTCAAGTAGCCTTGCAATATGAGTTTGACGCTCGTGAGAAGCCTGCCGACTTCCCTACTGGCTACGTACCACAGGGATCTTTGAGGCCCGATGAATATCCCGCAGAACTTTACGGTACCGAAGTATTTGAAGTCAACGACGCTCTCAGGAAGCTTGCTGTTGGTTTTGCAAAGCAGGCCACACTAAACGACACGATAACTGCACAGCAGTACCGAGCAAATTACAAGGTGAACCCAGCTTTTGCTGCTGGTTCTGAAGGACCATCAGTTGTCGAATGCGACACCGCAACGTCAGACACCTACTGGTCTGGCACACTCCTCTCCGAAGCGTTTGAAAACACCACGAGCCTCTTTACGAATGGTACCGGAGTCTACTGCACCACTCAACAGGAAGATAACGCTACCCTTGAATCCCTCATGCGTGCCGCCATGGCTGGTCTAGTCGACTTCTCCCGTATCATCATCATGCGTACTGCGTCTGATTTTGATCGTGAATTTCATGGCCAGACGGCTGCCGCTAATTTGTTCGCTGACCCTGGAGGATTTATCCCATCGATTTTGAACATCCATCTCGCCGGTGTCAAAGTGGTCCAAGGCATAGTCAATAATTGGAACATGTTTCGGAAAGGCGTCGAACCCACGAACTACATCGGCGACATTTGGGGATCATTAGGCGGTAATCCCGATTTTGGGCCAGGAAGTATATTTGGAGGTAAAAAACCTGTTTTGAAGTCGCGCGAACTTCGTAGTCGCTTCAGGTCAGCAAGAAGGTCTCGTAACCTTTGATACCCAGCCCGAAGGGACCAAAGATTGAAGTAGTGATGCGAATTTAAAAGTTTTTACTGAGTTTATTAAATAATTCGTTGGTCGTCGTCGCGGCAGGGCACGGAGAGGTCAAGAGGAAAGAGGTTGAGGGCAGCTGATCTCTGTCATGATCCGTGATGCCGTCCCTGCCGAACACCGCCACCATTTCGTCCGGTTGTCCCGGGTGTCGTAGTCGTGTGTTGGGCTCTTTGACATGGGTCCTAGCGTCTACAGCTTTTTACGCTCACTCAGAATCTATAATGTTATAATTTGGACTTTGACTCTACCCCGACCTATCTGATAAGTAAGAGTCCGTCTTCATCTTGAAAAACAAACAAGCATTGAGTTTTGAGTCATTCACATTTCCCTATCGACTCGTCTCAGCCATAAAATGAGGGTGAAATGGATGAACTATTATGCCATGATCGTAAGAATGTAGCTGAGTTGAGTAGCAACAGAATGGAACAAGCTATAATATTCAGAGAGAAAGTAAAGTAGATGTCACTACGTAGTACTGTCAATATTGAAATTAAGGTTCAACTCAGTAAACATCATACCTTGCGTGTCAACACGATACTCGATCGAGACGTGTGAACGCGCAGACGCATAAAAGAGAGAGAATTGTAAGCAATATACATATGCTTACATTACTACAGGCTTCCCTTCCTGCACAAGTGGATTGTAACTTGTTGAAATAGTAAATGTTGACAATTCGATATTATTTGTTTGTCGGATGCCTTTTCTACCCGTAGGAAGACTACCCTGGAAGTTGCTGCTGCTGGATGGTATAAGAGTGGAAGTGACGGCTGCGTCAAGAACCGCATGATCTGAATGAGCAAGGATAATGACGATGGTTGGATAGAGGCCCTTCAAAGGTGTTCATAAACAGGAGCAGCAATGGAATGTAACACTCACAACGATAACACTGGTTGAATACGAATAAATAAAAAAAGGGAAGCTAAGCTTCGGGTTACTTTGGACCTCGGGAATATTGCTGCCGATTACTTGCACCAGCTGGCGGGTGATGTCAGTTCTCAAGTAAGAAAGACATGGAATCGAGACGCACGAAAAAAAGGAAGTAAAGTACTCCAGATTCGACCAACAAGATCATGAACCTCTCGACTCTGGTCCCATGACCAACAACATTACTGACTGAAGGCTTAATTGACCGTCGATATTCCCTGTCAATCAGGAACAGTCAATGAGGCAAGCGCTCCAGTGACTGATGCCCAACTTACCATGTCTTCAAGGCTATGAGCAAAGTGGAAACAGCAGTCGTAACTGTTGCCATACTGTAGGATGCCGTTTGGACATTTTTGCAGAATGCGGGGCTCTGAAATGAACCATCGACAATCTGCGTGCCAAGGTGGGCGACACAGTACGTCAACAAAAATGAAGATGCTTGAGGAGACTATCAGTCTGCCAATCAAGAAACAAACCAGACGACTTTCTTACATACAGAACCCACAAGAAGTGCAAGGGGTATCAGGACGAACCAGGATCTCTGAGTCCAGCGCCAGAGCGCGTACACGCGCCAAATGATGATTCCATCTCCCAAGTTCGACTGGAAAGCCAAAGATCATAGATCATTTGATGATTGTACATTAAGTGCTAATCCTGCACCACTTACCATGAATGAATACATGACATCTAGGGGAGCAACGAGACTGAATGTGTCGTGTGAGGCAACTGCATACTTGTCCGTCATGGGTACTTCAGGGTCATTGATGAGCGTAATCTGTATCTCCCGGACTAGATTTGTGACATCGAAACCCCACATGGCTAGGGCCATGGCATACATAGTCAGGAGGACTATGAGAGTGATGACTGGAACTCGTTTCAATCCTTTCTGACTATGGACGCAATCATGAGTGGTAATCCCAACAAAGTCAAACTCAACGGACGAACATGAGTATACGGCTAGCCGAGTACATCAGGACTGTATAAATGGCTGGAGACAATGTTAATTAAGAGTAGGTCCATGAATACAGATCGGGAAAAAAGACACACCAAGAAAAAATGTTTCCACGAAAATAGCAGTAGATTCACGCAAAAGGTCATTTCCGATTCTTTGAACGATTGTTGCGGTAGCGGAATCCATTCTGAAAGACGGGGAATATCTTGAAGGTGTGACCATATGGCACCTATCAGGCGGTTCATATACCTTCTAAAACCAAATAGGTCATGTACACCATCATTTAATGATGGGATTGGTATATGTATGTTGTTTTTCCATCGCATCCTTCTTTTTTTTAAACGACGGGTCCACAGCTATCAATTTGAAGGAGTGCAGAGTTACCGGGTAATTCATCAACCATTAGGTGGTAAGGATACCAACCACAAAAAAGCGGAGGTACGAAGACACCCGCCTCCATCAGATTTTGATGACATGCTCCTACATGTGTTGGGACCATCAGACTGACTTTATGAGTCAGATCCTGGGCTAAGCTGAGAAGAACTGCATGAGACAGTTGAGGTGACTCCTGACTGACAAGAAATACATGGGGTACAGTTGGGAGGAATGAATTGAAGAAGCGAAGGGATCAGAAAATCAAAACTCATATCAATGGCAGGCACATACTCTTACCTCGGCCCATGTCAATCGTCATTTAGTTTCATAGTACATGCCAACCTGCAGCCAAAAGTTGACTGTGTCTAGTGACGAGTGGAAGTATCCTGTTGGTCCAGTCTCATAGAGGTGATAATGCTCCTGTGCTTGGGTTTCACTTGGCCCTCAGACATTGCGCTTGACGGTTGATGGGTTTAGGGCGGTCCTAATCTGTAACTATATGACGTCCACATCCATCCATCGTCTGCGGGGTAACGTCCAAATCAAATCTACTTTTTATATCTATCTATCAAGGATCGCTTTGACTGCCTCCGAGTAACTGTATTATGACTAACCACTCACGAAGACATTACATCAATGCTCCGTAACCAATTCATACTTTCAAAGTAGATTTACTGGCGAACATTATTGATCTAGGCTTTCGTAAATGCACCGCGCTGGATATCTGACTGGCAGGTGACCAAGACTGATTTTTCGTGGGTTGGTTGGTTGGTTGGTTGGTTGGTTGGTTGTATTACTGGCGAGGTCCGTCGGGGTCCCGTACTCATCATACTTCATGATCAGATTTCTTTGATGTTCTTCATGAGAGAGGTCTTCCAGAGTTGGTAGCAATAATCTGCGCAATTTTTGATGCAGGTGACACTGTGACTGATCAGGGGTTTTTATAAAAATGATTTAAGTAGTCTGCGATCATTCTTTAGCTTGTATCCACCTTCCAATGAGTTCGTCACAATCGGACAAAGGTCAGTATCCCTGAATGTCTTACGATAGCTGATTTCAGCGTTGAACCGCATTGCATTAGTTCTTATCGGTGTCATTGGTGGAAGTGGTCTCTATCATCTGGATAACTTGACATTTGTGTACGTGACCTAACCATTTCCGATCGAAGATTTCATGCTGACCAGCTTTGCAGCAAGACCGTCAACCCCGAAACTGTGCGGTCGTTTTTTTCCCGTCGCCTCAGTTCATAGCCTAACTCGCCATACCTAGCCCTGGGGCTTTCCATCGGCGCCGATAACGATTTGTCGTCTCCCTTCAGGCGCTCAGATCGCTTTCCTCGCACGTCACGGACATGGTCATGCCATTAATCCCTCCAACATACCTGTTCGCGCCAACATTGCAGCTCTGAAATCGCTCGGCGCCCACGCTATCCTTGCATTTTCGGCTGTAGGGTCTTTACGCGAAGAGATCGCCCCCGGCCATTTCGTTCTACCATCGCAAATCATTGATCGCACCAAAGGAGTTCGTCCAGCAACGTATTTCGATGAAAGCGTCGTCGCTCATGCATCTTTCGGCGACCCATTCTCCAAGAAATGGGTAGCTTGGCTGGAAGGCAGTGTACGCGCCGCGTTGCTCGAGGAGGGCCGCGGAGTTGAACTACACACTGGAAAGACGATCGTTTGCATGGAGGGACCACAGTTCTCCACGCGCGCGGAGAGTTTGATGTACAGACAATGGGGAGGAGATTTGATCAACATGAGTGTATTGCCTGAGGCCAAGTTGGCTCGCGAGGCGGAGCTGGGGTAATCTGTTTCTTTCAGATATTGTTGCATCTCTCTGACCTCGGATTGTAGATATGCCTTGATTGCGACAGCAACTGATTACGACTCTTGGCGCCCAACGGAGGCCGGGGTTACCGCAGCAGATGTTTTCAAGACCCTCCAGGCAAATGCTGATACCAGTAGATTTGTTGCAGCTACCGTTCTTGAAAAACTCGCGCAAGAATTATCCAGTGCGTTCCTTTCTGTGTAACTGTCTTTCTGAAAATTCAAGATTCTTATTGCGACACTCTTTTCAGATGCGAAAGAAGGTGCCGAAGACTTGCTGTCGGTCTTGTCTGAGGAAGTTGGTTCGATGCAATTCTCGTTGATGCCTCGTTCGGAAAAGCAATCCCCTGAAGTGCGGAAGAAACTCGTATACATCCTTCCCAAATATTTTAGCGATAACGAAGCTTAGGATCTACATACCCAGATATCTACATAACCACAATGTGGAATTCGATTTACATATGTGCTCCAGTTCTAAGTATCTGTTATCTCTTATCACTGAACGGTAAGCCTAAGCTTATCATGATTTTTTTCTCCCCGATCCGTCACTCAGGTCTATTCCAATTCATGTTTGCCTCCTAGTTCTCTGCGTGGAGGGATTGGTCGCCGGTCTGTCACTGATTCACTCTTGTTTCTTCCTGATTTGCATCGCGTCCAGTGATGAAGTTTCTTTTATATAGCAATATGAATCACGCCATTACAGTAAGTATCGGTGGTACTCAAAACCTGGATTTAGAAGGCGTAACCCTCGACATCGATTCAGCAATTTCCTCGCGTAGCAGACGTGCGTTCCACGTGAATCGAAGGACCTATTCTTCGGTCGTGTCGTTCTCGCGTCTTTTGGTTTAACTACACCCCCGTTACCCTCGGATGTCTATCAGACTCCAGGAGTTGAGAAGCAGCGTTTGAGCTACCAGGAATATCCAAAGGTCAGGCAGCAGGCCAGTGCTTGTGGTGGTAACCTCGCCGCAAATGTCGACTCCCTGATTAAGGTCATACAATTCTTTGGGTTGGGCTCAGGTTCAGAGAAGTTCGCACGTGGCTCCGCGGGACGCATTCTTAAGTGCCGTGTGTGAAGAGACATTGAGATCTTGTCGGTTGTTTCGCCAATCAAAAGCTTTCCTCCATCGAAAATCTTGGCTTTGGGATGCAGACCCTGTCAGATGCGCTGTAGGACGAAAGGAAAGTGATGTTTTTGCAGATCTCGTTGGCTCAAACATAAGGCAAGCATAACTAGGTCGTCAGCACGCGTAGGCCAACGGAGTCCACTGCGACATTCACTGGGATTTCCTCCGCTTTGACCCGCACGCGCATCGGCGGAGTCAGTGTTTGATTGGGTGAATGCATAACAACAAGTACGCGGCATTTTTCATGCGGAATTTAGGCGGACAGCCCGCGCCATGCGAAGTTGGAGTGCTCGTATCCACAGACCATCATCAACACTATCACCTGCGTACTGAAGGAATTGTTCCATGACTGGGCGGTGCCATCGCGTATCTGGACTCTGTAACTGAGACGCGTTTCGGGAACAAGAATTTACTGTAGGGATTCTCTACCTCCCCCTTTAGCAGGGGGGTCTTGAGCTCCGTCATCCAATGATAGAGACGTTCGTCTTGGTACCGGATTTGAGTTCAAGAACTATGGGGCACACATCTGCAGAATTCTCGTCGATGTGATGAGGAAAGGTACCGGGTCGAAAAATGGAGGGCCTGTTCATGTCACGAGAGGAGTATCTTTCGAGTTGTGGTTACCGGAGCAGAGATTTTCTGTGAAGAAATGGTAGAGGCCAAGAAAAAAACTGGCAAAATTGGTCAGGACACCTTCGAAGACGAGTTGGTCTGCGCTGGACTGGTATAAACTGTGGAACATAATCCCTCTATGTCGTTAAGCGGTTCGGCAGTCACGTAGCGATTGATGAAACGCTAGATACTTAGCACTCCACGAGTGAAATTTAAGTATTAGGAATCTCCAAGAATTGGCAGCTGAGGTCCAGACTAAGCAGTAGCAGTTAGTGTCGGTAAAGCGGAATTCAGATGTATTTCCTCTTCCGGCACTGGACGAGATTGTTTGCCTTGCACTCCGATGTTTAAGAAGCCTTTCAGTGGATTGAAGACTTCAGCTCCGCTACGCAGCTCAGACAGACGGAAGCTCAAGCAACGTGTTGTCTCTGCCTTCGATGTATCTTCTGAAGATGGAGATCTACTTGTGCCAGACGGTATTCAGTCCATAAAATTCACTACGCATCTCGAAGAACATGGGGTAAGAAACAGCTTATTCCAACTATCTCTCCAGCCACTTCATACTGTGTCTATAATTACAGGTAGCATATTTGGCGTCAGATGGAGATCCGTTATGGTTCACTCTTGGGAAAGGTTCTGAAGATCTCATTCCAACAGTGTATACCCTGTGGAAACGAAGAGATCTGCTACCAGTAATCTCAACACCAGCAGCCGTGATCCCAATCTTAATAGGAGGTGCCGATCTCATGATTCCTGGTGGTCAGTCTTTCCACATTCTGATCCAAGTATGATATGAGGTTGATGCTTACTTCAAGCCAGTTGTCCATCATACACCTGATATAAAACTGGACCAGTTGGTGTCGATTTTGCAATACAGCAATAGTCATGAGGCCCGGACACTTTCAGCCCCACTTGCTGTTGGTAGGATGGCACTCCCAGGGGACCAATTGGATCAAGGCACTCAGGAAAAGGGAAAAGCCGTATTCGTCTTACACACTTGGAAGGACCATCTATGGGATCTAGGATCAAGAGGAGATGCTCCAGAATCAATTTCATTCGATCCTCTGTCGGGGAAGGCTCAAGCCCATAGTTCAGATGAAAAACAGGAAGATGAAACTTCAAGAGAAGAAACGGATGCTCCTCCTGCAGAGAAACTTGCAGATCTTACGATCGAGCCCACACCCGCGCCTGTCACCATTGGCCCATCATACAATGCTCAAGAAATAAGCAGCCTCCTTCACACGTCGTTACTCCAGGCCATAGCATCAATAATTCCATCCTCTGTATTTCCCATTCCTGCAACCACATTCTACACAAATTACATTTTAGCGTCTCGACCAGCGTTCCCTGCCTCTATTATCAAACATTCCGGATCCACCCCTCCAGATTCTTCTCCTTGTTCGAGCGCATACGAAATCGTGATAAAGTCATCGAGTCATAAGTCACTGACAGCTTTCTTGAAAAGCGAGGAGAAGGCTGGTCTGATAACCACTAAATCACCGCAGAAGCACTCTAATCAGACTGACCTCATGATTACTTCAGTAAATGTGAAGCACCCCTCCGTAGACGGGCACCGTGCCTATGTTACCCTGAAGGATGTCATGATCACAGCTGCAAAGAAAGCAAAGAGGGAGGAGAAGGCTCGAGAAGAAGCCGCCAGAAGCGCAGAGGTTTTGGTGACGGAGCTATGGAAACCCCATCAAGTGACAATAGCTTTGTTCGAAAAAATGGGTGGCGAGTATGTTGCTTGGCGTTCTCTTCCTAGTATATATAATCTGATTATAGTTCCAGTATCTCAAGACAGTATACGATGGCCGAGATCAAAGCCACTGTCAACTCCTATATTGCCGCGAACTCTCTTGTCAATTCAAGGGAGCAGGCGTATATCAATCTTGACGAGTCCCTGATCAGTTGCGTCTCTTCCAAGGTCAAGGCAAAAACAAAAGATGATTCTGGACCACAGGAATCTTTTGAATTTATGAGGAGGGATGAACTCATTAAAGCAATTGCCGATCGTATGCAAAACTGGTATGAGATCTCTGACGGCAAGGAGGTTGTCAGAAAGTGCGTCATCTTTGAGTGATGTGTTCTTTTGTCGCATACTTACCAACGTAAATCTATAGGAAGGGAGATCTCAAGCCCATACAAGTCGTAATGAAGATTCGTCAAGGTAGGAAGGTATCTACCCTCATATCAGGGTTCGAGCCCTTCCTTGTGCTGAACGCCGAAGATATGGCTGAGGATCTCAGAAGAACTTGCGCAGGCGCGACGTCTGGTACGTACGATAGGTCACTTTTTTCTGCTATACTAAATATCTGGTGTCATCCACTTCATCCAGTTTCTCCAATCCCTGGGAAGTCTGCAGGATCTGGCATGGAAGTCATGGTACAAGGCAAACAGTCTCAAGCCGTCATGGAGTATTTGACAGGCAAGGGGATCCCGAAGAAATGGATTGAAACTCACGATCTCCCTGGAAAGAAATAAACATGTGCATTTGCAATTTCTATAATTAGTAGCTTTTAAAAAACGTGACTGTCTGTGATATTTTTGGATATCTGAAAATCGTTTGCCTTTCTCAATTACCTTGCTAGCTTTATCGTTGTCATGCCTCGAGCAACTTCTGAACGATTTTCCCGAGCTCACCAGCCGGCAGCCAGAAAGGCTGAGACAAAGTCTTCTAGTTCTATGACTAATCCGCTTTTCAACACAGCACGCTTTGGCCAGCATATTCTCAAAAGTACAGCAACGGCGCAAAAGTTAGTCATTACCTACTGAAGTACTTGTCTTCGCGAGAGTGACATCAGTTTTAAAGGATTGTAGATGCGGTATGCTCTGATGGGTAGACTTGGATGTTTCTGGCCTTATATCAATAATCAGGCGAACCTCAAGCCAACAGACAAAGTTCTCGAAGTAGGGCCTGGTACTGGCAATTTGACAGTGAAGATTCTCGAGAAAGCGAGGCATGTGACAGCAGTGGAAATGGATCCTCGAATGGCTGCAGAAGTGATTAAGCGTGTTCAGGGAACGTGAGCAGATTACTCCCCTTGTGTCGTTCACGCCTTACCGAAGGAACAGCCCCGAACAACATAAGCTTGAAGTCATGATTGGCGATGCTATCAAAGTCGACTTTCCGTACTTCGAAGTTTGCATATCCAACACCCCTTACCAGATATCCTCTCCTCTAACCTTCCGACTACTTTCCCATCGACCTTTGTTTCGCGTAGCTATTCTCATGTTCCAACGTGAGTTTGCACAGCGACTCATAGCGAGACCGGGAACGCCGTTATGGTCACGGTTGTCTGCCAATGTCCAAGTTTGTTGTTTCTCTGGGCCTCGTAGTCGATTTCGGGTTCTCACCTCGATGTTTAGCTGTATTCAAAAGTTGACAACATCATCAATGTCTCCCGTAATGATTTCCGACCACCTCCCAAAGTAGAATCGTCAGTGATACGACTCGTACCATTTGATCCCCCTCCACCCGTCAAATTTGAGGAATTTGATGGGATGAATCGTATTATTTTTTCGAGACCGAATAAGACAGTACGTGGCAATTTTCAAGCCCAAGGCGTCATGAAAATGCTTGAACAAAATCGGCGGACGTGGCTTGCGGCCCAAGAAATGGTACGCTTGATTTCGTCCTTGATTACTTCCTATCGATTGACCGACCGAAATGTTCAGATGATTGATGATACACCTATCATTACAATTGTCGATAAAGTTCTGGAAGAGGTGGAGTTTATCGATACCCGGGCATCCAAGATGGACGTCGACGATCTCCTCAAGTAAGTTATTTTTATCGAGGACTACGTTCCTTCTTCTTCTTACATCGATCCAGGCTGTTAGCCGCGTTTCACGGGGCTGGAATCCATTTTTCATAACACTGGATTTCAATATTCCTTTAGGTGCACGCCACCCAGATTCTGCTCTTGCAGTTTATCTTTGCGAGATCGCTTGCGCAGCGCCATGACAGTTTTTTTTTCTGCATTTCTACCTCATCGAGATGTCTTTATGTCTCTGCTTCTCGTAGGATGTTGTAGAACGAGTGATAAAATCATTATTTTGTAAGCAGCACTCGATGGAGACACTACCATCTTGTAGTTATCGCTTTTTCGACCCAATTTGTACGTTATCAGAGTCACAATGACTAAGAATGCACTGCCTTGTCATGAATGATTTATCTTTACACAGCTTTATGAGTTGCAAAGTTTAAAAAGTGAGTTTTTGTCATGTACTTAGCGGAAGTAAATGCTGACTCAAGATATTTTCCTTCTGTTAGAAAACGCGTTTTAAATTTTCAAACACGATAACAAGATTTATGAAGAACGACCTAATGTACAAAAGCTTCTTCTGCAAAGCATGGAAAGGAATCCAAGTGTACATGTCGATAAATTTGTTCAAATCTGCTAATTTTCGTAATCGGATATTAGAATTATACTAGTTAACCGTGACTGGGGAGACATTCGAGGGCTGTGCCTACGTTAAAAGGGCGAGAAGCCAATAAGTACCTTGTACATGTTCCTTTCAGAGGTTGTAGATATGTCTCGTCTACAAGCCGCTTGTGCCAGTGAACAAGATGACAACATTTCTGACGGCAACACAGTCAACAACTTTGATCTAGATGTACCACCTCCTGAGTACTCCTCCTACCCACCAACGACGTTCATAAAAGTGCAGCACCATCCTGAGTGAATTTTCAATGTATTACGGCCTTCCTCATTTTCCGAGCGCGTTATGGGTGTTTTAACCCGATTTGGAAATAGTCGGGTGCTCGGTCCGACGTCGGCCATCCGGATATGGAAGGACTACGATCCATGTCTACAAGTACTCATCCTTGATTGAGGCACACCATTGACTTATCTATCCCCTCCAAGCTGTTGAATCAGTGGACGCGTGAGATATGGATTGAACGGTATACGCATAGTACAGCATGAAACAAAACCCATTAATAAAAGCAAAGATCTAGTACCCAAAACCCAAATAATTTGCAGATATATGTAGTGCGCGAGCGAGCTACTACTCAACGCGTTATGCGTTGACAGTCAGCGAACGGGACTTGAAACATATTTTGTATCTTGCGGTCCTCGTCTATGACCTGTAAAGTTTCCTGCTAAGTATTTTTTGCTAGAGAAAATCATAATTCCACGAGCCAGGTGCCTAAAGTCACGGTCGGCGACATGAACGCTTACCTCAGGGCAAGGGCAGTTTCTAATCGTCTTATGTTTGTGCATGGCGCTTGCTCTGCACTCAGATGATCCGCAATCTGTGACTCCACCTGTAAAGTAACGGCCGTGGAAATGCTACGCCACACAGGCGGAATACAATGTCAGGGTCTGGGTAAGATCGTTATGAAGATTCATGGCGTACTCCGCAACCACGGTAAAAATCGCCAATGCTGAACCAAAGACCGAGAAGGTCAAAATTGAATGAAGATAACTATAAATCGTCCCTTACACTTCGTGTTTACACATAGAATATAAAAAAAAGACTCCAGGCGACGTTGAAGTGAATCAGTCAATGAAGAGACTCCCAGTGGCCGAGAGAAGAGACGAAGGCTTTGTATGGAAGCATCTACGAAAAGCCATGTTCCTTTTATACCTCAACAGGTCGGACTTGGGAACAGTCAGGGTTATACTGCACCGAAACGAAACGTCAATATTTGCTGAGCCGATTTATGACCGGAGTAACCCTGGCAAGTAATTTCAAGCTCAAATGTATATTATACGGCACCAGAAGTGAAATTTGAAAGAGGGGCATATTCGCGATTGCTCAGCACCCTCAATTTAAGCACGCAAGTCATCTCATAAAACCTCGTGCATGAGCTTACATGCACGCAAGAATCCCCAAACTGAGAAACGAAACGTGTAATAGGGATCATGATTGTGACAGATCGCAACTGGGTCATGGAGCAGAACAACTGGCTCACCCATGCGTCACGCATCATCTTTCACGTGGGGAAAGCGTGGGGCCCGACAAGTCATATAGCATGCCGAGTATGGGCGTCCCTTCAAATGTGTACTCAGGGAACCTATTGACTCCGTTGTCACGGAGGATTTGACCGACTATGCCATGATGTCAAACGGTACGCGAACATTTTCGCCAAAACTTCTTTACGTCGACCCATCCTGAGCCAAGAAGTAAAAGATTTTAGGGGAGTAGGAAGTCGGCTTCACCCCGAACGACTACTAGACAGACTCCGGGTTACCAAGTTCAGCGGCCTAGACCCCACATATCCATTCAAGGTGATATAATGGTGAGACCCACAAGACAATTAAGCGATTATCAATGATCCGTGGAGGTACAAAAGCATCACGAAGACACAACAAACGAGCTTAAGAGACAGAGACAGCTAGAAATATCAGACGGGGCCCTATTTTACCCGTGTTTATGAGTTACTGGAACTGGGCAAGAGCGGCAGATGGATTGCAACAAAGTTAGCGGTAAAACTTCTTGACAAGCGTGTCCGTGTAGTGAGACCTCTCTTCGCATAACGATACAGTTAAAGTTACTGACGTGAAGTTATTGACGTGGAAAATGAGAAAGGCAATTTACTTTGCTGGGGAGTGGTTTCGTCCGATCCAATGGGAAGAAAGAGGCAAGTCCATGGGGGCACGCAACATCGGAGAACCAATCATGCCGCAATGAAAACAGACTGAATAATGACATTCACAAAGCAAAAACAATATGCTTTATGAGGCTTTATGTTGACCACAAAAGAGGCTTTAATTTGACATTTTCCGGAAGGAGCATGGACGGAGTCAATTTCCACTCAATCGGTCTCGTAAGTGTTCGCAATATGAGTTTGTATCGTCTGTTTGTGCTCGCCGTGTTATGTCTAAGAAATAGATAGTGGCGGATCTAAGCAGAAGGGGGGTGAGAATATTTGTGCAGATTTATTAAGGCCGCCGTCTCAACGGCAATCTCGTCTTGACACCATTTTCCAGAGTTCAAAGAATGCCCTCATGTATGATTCTGATACTATGTATGGACGGATCTTATAGTAATTAAACAGTTGCCGATCTCAAGGCCAAGGCCGTCAATGCGAAAGATGCCAGTATATCCAAAATGCAGAACGTAAGGGACAGGAGTTCAAGGCAAGCTGGTTGGCATTTCAGGATGAAAACGAGTCCTCTGAACGAGGTAGCAGTGTGCCAATGAAAAAGACAAACTGGGATCCATACAGCGGGAAACCAGCACCGCCTCCCCCTCCTCCCAGGGTGAATCCAAACTCACGTCCTGAACCTACCTTTCTGCCACCGCCGAGTCGGACGACTTCGCGAAGTAGTTCGTCGGTACCGTCTGCCTCTCCATCTCCTGTTCCCCCCGCAGCTCCTCCGCGTCCGCCACCTCGTTCATTCTCGTCTTCTTCATCTGGAGGACCTCCACCGGTCAATCGAGCCACTATGCCGTCAACTGGACCTCCGCCGATAGCCCATTCCACTCGACCGGATCAGACACCTACCATTGATTGGACAGACCTTTCTGCTCAAGACAGAGAGGTCTTCTTTAGTTGGCTGGACGAATTTTTTAGCAAGTTTCTTAAAATCGACATTCCGCCTCGTGCAGGGACTCAGTCTCGCTGATGCGATACGCAAGTGTAATTGATCTGAAGGAACCACTTGGTTTTGCCAAGGAATACGGTGATATTTTGTCAGTAGTTCACAACGTCGAGTCACCCGATGTTGATAGACAATGGAAGCGGCGTCGGACTTTGAGCTGAGGTACCAATTGTGAATCGATGAAAGAAGCCTTTGTTATCAAATGGCCCTAGTCATCAAATCTCGAATACAAAATCCAGCTTCTAGTCTGACTCAACCTCGTCCTGCTGATTATCCAGAAGAGGTCCGATAAGGAAGCCGCATCTCCTGCTCAGTCTCTGTGTTCGATATGAAGCGCGGATTTCTCAAGGCGAATAGTATACCGCCTGCCCAGGTTGAGGCCAAACCTTTGAAGCCAGTCCTCATTCCCGTTTCCCCGCAAGTTTCTCCCAATGTTCCTCAATATGTAAACAGCGACATTCGCGCCTCACTCCAATACGTCCCCATGATGAATTTGCTGAACATTCCAACATTCTTTCTCTTGTATGCCGGGACCAAGGAGGCCATGCTCAAAGAGCTAGAACCTGTGAAGGTTGAACCTTCGCCGCCATTACCATTCGCCATAGAGGAAGCTCCAGGACAGGGGCTTGGCGCGTTCTCCAGGAACGCATACAATACGGGCGATCTTATCTGGGATGAGTGCCCGCTACTCGTTATACCTCACGTTTTCAACCCTCGTTCCGAGTTTCCCTGGGACCATTACGTGACGTCGGCGGTCAAGAGGTTTCCTCCTGGAGCCAGTGAAATGTTGTACAGGCTCCACAACTGCAAATCCAGCGATCCGAAAGACATTTTTGGCATTATTGAAACAAATGGACTTGATATCGGACGTCTTCCAGGTCCATACGAGTACGAGCATGTGGCCGTATTCTTCGTGATCTCACGCATCAATCACAGGTTATTTCTCCTCAGTCTCTCCGATGATCTCATAAGCTTACGATCAATACAGTTGTGCTCCGAGCGCAGAGTTCTCCTGGGACCTCAAGACCTTCAAAGGTCGTCTGACCGCTTTACGCCCTATCGCAGTAGGCGAGCAAATTTCCATCGCATACTCTCCCATCTTCCACTCTCGTAATGAACGACAGAGAGTCTTACGAAAAAAATACGCCTTCACCTGCGACTGCGCCTCCTGCAGCTTGTCCAAAGAGCTCTCCGCCCGCAGCGACGTAAAACGCAAGATCCTCTCTTCTGCTCTATCCAAACTCCATAAACAGCAAAAGGAGCACGAGCGCGCGTTGAGAGAATGGACAAAGGATCTTTCTCTGCCAGACAACCATATGCTCAAGCCCGCCCAGTTCCTCATGCAGCTCATGCAGGAAGAGCAGGCATTTGACTCCAGTTTGTGGTTGACCCAGGCTGAGATCGCTTGCAAGGCCCTTTGTGCGCTCAGCGACCGCGCGGGAGTAGTCGAACTTGCGGAAAAGGCTTCGGTGTATGCAAAGACGGTACTTCTCGGCGATCACGCCGGCTGGACCAAGGTTGCAGCGGCCCCGGAGAAGACCGAGTGGTGGGGTCTTCGAAAGAAGACCACGAACTGATTTCGAGCGCCTTGAATGTTGAGCAGACCAATTTGAATTGTGAGATTCTCTTCGTCGCTCGCTCCTGTATGTAACAAACTCACGATTGTGCTCTCATGGCTCGTAGGATTATGTCTTTCCTCCGAAGGCCTTGCCCATCACTTGTCACATCGACTGGCAGAAGTAGCTCGGTTATACTACTACCGGGGCTCGTTTGTAAAATATTGTCTGTCTTGTCTTTATGCAGAACGATCGTCGCTTGATTCTCGGCGAGATGCTGTCAATCAATTGGCGTCTTCTAACGTAGACCCAATTGCTTTCAATTCTTCGATGTGACTTTTTCTTTCTCTGGTCGCTTGTAAGTACTTTGAGAGGCAGGAGGCAGCTTCAATCTCGCACATTGCAAACTGCTCCACCCTGAAATTTCTCCGTGTATTCTCCTCTCCTTGTGGTGATAAGTATCTGTGGAGGCACAAGCAATGTCAAAGAAATGCTGAATGAGTAAGCACATAACTTCGGCAAAGTTAGGTTTCTTCGCCGAGTCATTCCATTGCATTCCATGCCATAAGCCGTTCCAGATTGTTGCTCGCCTAGGACATCAGAAACCCTAAACGTCGGTTATAGTGCTGTTCGGTGCGCCACATTGGATCAATTGTGAATCCGGAAGTGATTTCCCCTTTTCGTAAGGCTGCGCGAACTTGAAGGTTGTTAAGTGCTCAGTAAGCGATTTCAAGTTCTACCGCCCAATGTCAGCTATCGTTATTGTCAATAGTCACAACAAGCGATGTATGTAATACTTCGTGGCACAGCTTACGGGTACTTAGTACACTGTATTCTCCGACACAGACTAATATAACCTTAAGCTCCTGCCAGCGGAGCTTTTCTGTTCCCTTCAGCTCAAGATCCGTACACACTGGCAATCAGATTTTGCAAGGCCCACGAATACATAACATAGCCTGCGGGACAATGGAACGGTTGCGGGACACTAGCGGCAAGTTGATGCACTGTTTTACCGCTCGAACCGAAGTCCTATGGAGGAAAGGTATGTAGATCCTTCCCTTT
This sequence comes from Termitomyces sp. T73sscA, assembly GCA_017657235.1. Classification (NCBI taxonomy): domain Eukaryota; kingdom Fungi; phylum Basidiomycota; class Agaricomycetes; order Agaricales; family Lyophyllaceae; genus Termitomyces; species Termitomyces sp. T73sscA. The sequence continues at coordinate 100,981 of JAGGAP010000020.1, forward strand.
TTCGGCGCGGGGAAAGTAATGGTCAATGAATTATCCGCCTTTTATTCATGTCGTTTTCAGTATTGTACAAGCCATGCAACCTCGTGCTATGGGCTGCTCCAGAAAGAAAATGTCTCACGATTGAACCGGGACATAGACTTCTACGGATCGCGGGGTGGTAAGGAAATGGAGATATATGTTTGTTTTGTTTGCATACTCAAACTTGAAGATTCGATTCTTTGTCAGGAAGTACTTAAGCAAAAAATCAAAGAATCCGATGACAATGGCAATCAAAAGCGGGTTTTCGAGCCTGCATTTTCACAAGTATAACGGACTTGCGAACTGACAATGGTGACCCCAATTTCTCAGCGACAGCTTTCAAATGCCTTCGCCAGGTAAAATACACACGAACCCCAAGAAAAAGCACCATTTTAAACTGATGAGAGACAAAGCACCTGCACAACTGAAACCCTCTAAAACAAACTGAGAAGATCTTCCTGTTGTGACGACTGCGAGTGTGACTGCTGCGGCGGTGGAGCAGGCGTCTGTGGTGCCAGCACACTCGGTGTGGCAGGTACAGTCGACAGGTCTGCCCCGAACCCAGTGTTTCCGCCTGAAAAAGGAAAACTCGGGGCCGACGTTGAGGTCGACATCCCCCCGCCCCCTCCTCCGAAAATTGACACGAGATCGTCCAAGGGGTTGCTCGATGTGCCTGCGAGCAGGTTCGCTGCAGCGGGCGTCTGTGCAAACACCTGTGTCGCTGCGAGACCGGAAGGCTCTCCTTCCACCGCGGGTGCATCGTCGAAGTCCCTGTCGTGTATGTCGTCAATCGCATGAAAGTGCTAACACAGAAAGCACATACAGTAGATTCTCTGCTTGCTGTCCAGCAGCAACAGTTTGGAGTGCCTTCTGGGTTGAAAAACGGTCATCCACCCTGTTGAATTGAAAAGTCGTCAGGTTCCACAACTAATAACAAGCAACGATACGCACTCGGTCCCCTTCCGCACTGCATCAGCCCCAACCCTGCCCCTCCCAACAAATGTTTCTTCCGGTTTATGGTATACACTAGCTAAACTTGAAATTTCACCTAGCAGCTCCTCTAGAAGCGCAGGCGAAACAGTGGTACGAGGTATTGAGATGGGTGGCCGGTGTGCGAGGACTACAGCCTGAAATATCTCGGTTGAGACCAACAAGAATTCAGAATTCAAATACTAAGCCCAGACCTTTGCAGCGCCGGGATCCGTGGAGAGTAATCGCCAGTAAATGTAGGCTCGATCTCGCACATCAGGAGAGTCACAATCTTTTGTGGCGGTCGTTAGCACACGCTGGACGATGCCTTGCGCGGAGTCTGGCTTTTTGAGGAAGAGTTTCACCACAGCTGTCAGTGTTTGGAGTTGAACCTGTCACTCTTGAGAAAAAGGGAAGCACGTGGACGATAAGACACGTACAGGGTAGGATTCCTCAGTGAACGAATCAACAAATATGCCCAAGAGTTCATCAGCGTTGTCAATTTTATTGGCGTACTCTCCGATGATCCAAATGAGCGATGCTTTTGCCTCGGGTTCATCAAGCTCGTCGAGATTAGCACAAAGTGTAGGAATGACGCCTTCATAGGTTGAAGGATATTTGCGGAAGATATCCTGTGAGGAGTAAGCGTCTTGTGCTCTATTAGTTGAATAAGAAAACGGACCTTCATGACAACAACGGCCTCTTGCACGACATAACTCACTCGAGTACTAATGAGTTCGAGAAGGACATTGACACATCGTTCGGCGGCAGTGTCAATCTTCACGGCTGCTTGTCCGATGGCTTTTATGCTCTTCCGGACGAAGTCGACGTCCACTTCGGATGCATATCTAAGCAAAGGGTTCGAAGTCCATCGAGCAGAAGGCAATTATCAGCGTACTCTTTCAGTTCGCTCAAGAGCGCATCCACGTTCTTATCGTTTGCCAGCCGTACCATGATCTCCAATTTCTCAACCTTCACATACAAAGGATCGTTATACTTACAAAAAAACACGCGCATCTCGTTTGATAGTATGTCAGGCCGCTTTTGGAGGAGCAGATTGATATTCCGCAAGGCGACCCATTGAACTTCGGGTGGGGAAGAGAGTAAGGTGACCAAAGGTGGAGCCATTTTCCGCATCAGTTGCTTAATGAGATCGTCCCGGCGCACGCCACGTATGTGGATCATAACAACCTTGACTGCAGCTAGGACTACACTGCCGTTGACGTGCTGGAACTGCGGGACAACACGTTCGCATATGTGCTCGCTCTCCTTCTCGTCATGCGCAACATATCGCGCCAAAGCATTGAGCACGGCAACTCTTCCCCACTCTGAACATTCGTTCAACGCTATCAAAAGTTTATTGAGGATGGAAGCAGTAATCGCGAAGATGGCAGGGTCGGAGGAGGATGTGGATGGCTGTGCAGTAGCAGCGTTATGTATGTCGGTCAGTGCAGCTACTGTGTTAGAGACAACCTTTCATCAGTTATGTCAATGTACGTTTTGTGCGGAATGACAAGCCACTTACCATTGGGTTACTATCCGCAATCATCTCATGTAATTGATCCAAGAACCCATTCTCAATCACCAGCTCCGGCTTGAGGTCGTAGAGTTTGGCAACACAAAGTGCGGCAGTCTTTCGCACGTACGGGTTCTCGTCACGAAGGCACTTTTGCAATGGATCACATAAATAATCTATAATCTTCTCTGCACGAAGACAGCCCATGGTTCTTATCGCAAGAGCTCTTACGAGGGGGTTCGGGTCGTCCGTGTCCTTGACAAAAGTATTAACGGCGAGAATGACGAGTTCGGGTTGTGTCTTGGCGTAATTCATGAGATAGAGATAAACAAGCTTCTTCTGTTCAAGATCTTCCGTTTGCATATTCTTGAGAACGTCAGGGAAAAGACCGCTGACATCTCGAATACAATGAAGTTATTGATGCATGTCCGGTAAATGAGCGTACCTTTGCCAACGGTCATGGAGGCGATGGTACGCTTGATGGCATCCTTGCGTTTCTCGCGATATTCGCTGTTGAGATCAACGCTGAGCTCGTAATTTTCGCCCTTGCGAGGGCCGCGTATGCTCATGACAACCGCTTGAGGATGAGCAGAGATTGCTGGATCGTGTCAGGTTGGATGGTCGGAATCCGGACTTATTTAATCATTTCTTCAATCAAAAACGTGTGCTTCAGCCTTACAAGCAATCAAACAAATTCACGAGATGTATTAACATGGGGGTTACCAGTAACCAAAAGTTAAACACGAGCTTGAATGATTTAAAGAGTACAGATATACAGGGATATATGGATAACACCGTTCAAACGTCTCGCTAGATATTGCAAATATTTCCAGAGGGAGTAGAGGTGTATCCTTTATAGATATCAATAGATTGGATATGGGTGACTGAGTCAGCCGTGGGAGGACCGTTGGACCACTCTGGGTCACCGCTGCTCCACACATTCCAAATCCAATGGCCAGCTTCAGTGGGAACCTAACCTTTAACTTGAGTTCATTCGAAATGTTTGGTGTCGTCAAACATACGTTCGTGGTGAGTCGGGCCTTTTGGACACCATCGATGTAAAAGATGGTAGCTTCAGCGACCCACTATAGGAACGAGGTTAGTCGCCATCGTTAGGCAAACCTACGAACACCGAGAACTTACATCAATCCTATATTCTTAAGATCGAGTGAAAATGAGTTCTGTCAATCGACAAGATCAGAGCTTACCATGGTAATCTTGGGAAGGATCGAACGTGAACGGTACTGTTGCGTGTGTAGAGGATTGCCCGGGGACAAGAGGCTAATAGAAAGCACAGTTCGTGAATCACGATGACGAACTGAAATATCCACCTGCCTGATTCGTGGCCCAGATCCCAGCAGGGAGATCAGCACTAGCTTGCAGGGTAGTGCTTGTAAGGATCTCCCAATCGCTTTCTTGGTTATCATTGACTGTGGAACTTCATCTTCAGTCCTCATTCATGTCACATTGAAGACAAAACAGACGGTAGAAAAAATTGCCCTCAACGACCCCCCCAACAGGGCTGGACTTTAGCACAGTCCTCACCGAGGCATACTTGAAAATGTCATTGGTGGCAATTTCGGAACTAAAGATTGCTCCACTGCCCGAATACGCTGAGACCTTCATGTCTAAAGAACCGGAGCCAAATGCGAGGTTACTCGGTGTAAAGGTGTGTGGAACGGGAGTAGAGGATACGTCATAATTGCTGATGGATATTCCATTCGTACTATGAATCAGAGTCAGGCAAAAGATACAGCGAAATACACATCAGAACTGACGATAGAACGGACGCAACATCCCCGCCAGGAGTTACTCCAGAGAAATCAATCGATTGCCTAGTTGTAAAGCCACCGGCTAAGGAAGGCACGACGTAGGTATCACACGTCTGCCCTTGAGCGAAGGAGATATAAAGGAGGAACAAGCTCGAAAGCACCTTTACGCCTTTAGATCGCATCCTGAGTACAACAAGAGGATTCTGGGGCCTAGGATAGTCGTTTAAAAACAATCATCAGACCCGAGTTGTGTCACCAGTGCTCGGATCAGGTAGTCTTCTCTATTGATAGATAAGCCGTTAAGTACGGTCATTACATCCCTCGTGGATAACTGATTTCCATCAACTACAGTAGATACCACGCAGAGCGTTCGTGGCGAGTGACTTTTTTTACAGAACATTGATGCAGAGATAGATGTTCAACGTTCAACGTTCAAGAGAGGCATTTTGGGAGAGCGGGTATAATACAACAGGAGTACTGGAAGTGGCAAGTTTCAAATCTTCTCGATACTACCTAGCTATAGGTGTATATTCGGAGTTACGTTGGTAAGTCTGAAAAAAGCGAATAGACGGGAGTTGAGGTAAAAGTACAATGCATGAGGTCGTGGTGGTTCATCGGAAAGATCGAGAGGGAAGTTCGAAAAACCATCGACTTTTCCCCGGTCGCGATTACATTGCAATATTGCGAGCGATATGCATATAGGTCTTGGAGGCCTTCATTGAGCCGTGTACTTACTGTTTTTCAATATATGTGAATTGGTACTATGACTCCCCTGTAGTTGAGAGTCCCCTCTGAGTCGGACAAAATGAAGTTCTACCACATCCAGCCATGTTGAGCACTCCAAACGTGGCAGAGAAGTAGATATATAATACTCAATGTGTTTCCGACTTAGTCTGGGATGAGACAAGGTCTTGTCGTTGAGTCTCTTGGTGGAGGATGGTAAAGTAAGGTCATTTGTCACGCCTGCCGATTCAGCGGCAAGGCGGAGTCTGAAATTCACTTGCTGAGAGTCTTTGTCCGATCTATATTGTCCCAGCGGAGTATGAAACCAGCATCTTACTAAGGTGTGACATATTCGTGACGTCCGACTAAGAGGGGACTCCGAACTCTAGGGGAGTCAGTACAAGACTCGAGTACTTATGATTGCATGTTCATCCAAGATAAACAGCTTGAAGCCTGCCACGGCTTCCGGTGCAATGGATGTTACAGTACTTATCCGTAACGCATGTTCCACCTAGGTACTCCTTGCAGAGACTTTTCCCTTGGATGTCGATAGGATGGTGCATGATCGAATTGGTCTTGGATCACACTACATAAATACCGTGTCATGGAAAACGCAGGGTTCATGTGGAGCTCTACGCGCATATATGTGGCCACACCTTGCAACTAGCAACTCCGTTTGAAATTCAATCATTCATGCTCTTGAAATACTCACTGGCAGGAACCACCATATGCTCTCTCCTATCAGACGTGACAAGACATCCTCCCATATAAGATGACACGTTTCTAGCATGTGGACTTTGCATACCCTTGCGTTTAGATAGATGGGCGCGAAACTTGGTTCTAAGTTGATTCCGAGACTTTGGGTAAGTAAAAGATTATTCGCCCTTTACCATCCCTGATCAAATGAAAAAACTGAAGGAGGCAAATTCATCGAACGTTGGAACGCGGATGGCTGCAGGCTCGTCAATGTGTCATTTGTCACGCCCAAATTTTAGATGACACCGATGTGACGTCTATCAGAAAATTTTTTTCACCTCTCACATTTACTTATTCCTGACAATACTACGCCATATCCAAGCGCCGAGATATATATGGATTCTAAGATCGTTATGCAAGAAGATAACCATCTTAGCTGGACGAATACTGAGCTTTCACCCTCGATGTAAGAAAAGGAACATGATAGGCGTGACATACTACCCTCATTGTGAATTACGTATAAGTACCTGCTTTTAATAACCTTGGTCCTGAACCGATTACCATCCTTCCTTTCTCCCCCAAGATCACAGACAACCAGTGTCCTCTCAGCAAATGTCTCGCATTTTCTGTATACCTGGGGTCTTCTTTATTTTTGCTGCTTTTGTCCTGTCATTTTTGGCCTCGATTTCTCTCCCCTATTTACCAGCGCTAGATGTCGCAAGGACGAAATTTGGAACAGAAGTACTTGAGAGCGGGGCTCAGGGAATGACTGAACTACGCGTGAGTGTGCACCACAACGATGAAATGCGGCCTCTAACAGATCACGCAGCTTGGAGTCTGGTAAATTTAAATTTTTTGTCGTTGTATGTCAGAGCTATGTACCAACTGTGTATAGGGCCTATTGCTTCTACGACCAGGATCTTGACCGTACATGCACTGCAGCCAGTACGTAACTTCATCCGCGCTCTCGATGAGTGCTAAATTCCTCTACAGCACACTCGTATACAGTTGGAATTTCAAACGATGCCAAAACCGCCAACGTTATCATTGGCTCATCGTGGACTCGTGGACTGGCAGTCCATCCTGTTGGTATGACATATTACTTCTTGTTATCTGTTGACCCCTAAAAGTATACAATAGCAACTGTCGTCACATTTATCGCATTCCTCCTGTCCCTCTCTATGCACCGCGCCGTGACATTAGTGGCGTCACTTTTGGCTTTCCTCGCGGCGGTGCTTTCTCTGATTGCATTTGCAATCGATATCGCCCTTTTTGTCTTCCTCAGGCACCAGGTCAATAACCTCCCAAATATCGATGCCAATACAACTCTTGGCGTAGGTGAGCTAGTACAAACACGAACCGTGCATGCATTCAAAATTGACAAATGGTTCACAGGCTTCTGGTTGACCTTTGTGTCCTTCCTGCTGTTGTTACTCGGTGGCGTAACGGTGTGCTTGGGCCGCCGCCGTCACCCCAAGCGCACGGATGACGCTGTGGCCTATCCCGTGACTGCTCCAAACACATCAGAGAAGAAGCCGTTCTGGAGCAGGTTTCGCAAGAATTAAGGCTCAGTAACAGATTTACGTGTCTTTTGATTGACCCGACAACCTGCATGCCAGTCCGAAAATGATTTTCAGAAGTGAGGCTGCCAGTGGGAGGGATTTACTTACTTACATCAACACACTCACTTGAACGTATTAGGATCTTCTGTCTCGTAATACCCATATTTCTCCTCTCTTGACTATCATTTTGCCTTAAACTCTCAATCTATCATCTTGGTCAGGTTGCAGCTGTTTCGAAATGAAGTATGGTTGGTCGGTAAGTACGACATACTTGTGGTTGGTATTACCGGCGTGGTCCGGTCTGTACTACACAGACGATCGTTCATCCACATGACAATTTTGTCACATTTGTCGCGTCAGTCACAATCGTGACGCGGTGTTCGATTAGTGCTCCTGACGTCTACGATTTTTGTGCACAAAACGTCGAAGTCAATACCATGGGACGAAGGTCGACGAAGCAACGTGCCTCTGGACATCTGAGCACAGACGAGGAAGATAATTTCGAATTCCTTGCGTCGCAAAAGTCAAACGGCAGTGATGACCAAGGGTTTGCATTTTTCCCTCTTCAAATCACTCGGAAACTTAGTTGGTCAGTCTCAGCTTTGAAATAGTTCTCGCAAAGCACTACGCAGGTATGCTTCACATTCACCCCATGCTATTCAATCAGGACGAATGTGCCTTCAGCACTCAAAGAGAAAAAGAAGAAGGAAAAAGAGCACAAGTTCCTGAAACTCGCATATAAGCAACTCTCCAAAGAGGTATTGTTTTACTTGCCCGCTCTGCCTAGGTATCCCGCGATTTTTATCCACTGGAAAGGTGTCGACCTCCGCAGAGGATGTGAAAACTTCCATACAGACACTGTGCGTTCTCATCCATCGACCCCTATGTCTTTTACCTTCAATGTGGTTGGCTTGTCAGAGAAAGTATTTTTGAAGACTTTCTTCAGAAATATGCTGCCAATGAAGATATTATACACAAGCTTTGGACCCAGGTTAATAAAGAACAACAGAAGTTTTTGGTAGACCAACTTCATCTTATTCACCCCAGATCTCATTCCGCGCCGGTATTTTTAGGCACTCACACAAACAAAACTCACAACCAACACTGAAGCGGCCACTAAGATAGAGGCTGGTCATATTTCAGGTCTTTCGCGAACTCAAGCCGCCTGCCGAGGTTTGTGCCACATTCGAAAAGCCTCTCTTTATGAATGCTGTCAATCTTGCTGAAAGCCGGTCTGGTCGTATAGAACTTCGAGAAATAATTCATCAGATACACTACGACAATTGATTATCGCCACAACTTTTGCCGGTTCACATACTTTCCCAGGCGTTGCTTTGCAAAGTTCTATTTCCTAGCTGGTCACGTTTTTGTTTCTCCAACGCTCTTACGACATACGTACCCCGACCTTAACCTCAACTCGTTGTTCCAGTGTTTTTGCACTCTTCTGGCCACTATGCTTTCGTTGAGGAGTATCTGATCGTCACACCTTGCTAGTTTGTATCACGCATATCAGAAGAGAACTCTGGATCGAAGTCTGGTAACCTGTGTTCCTTACTATCTACAGAAAACATAGCACATTTGATAGGCTCTTTCCAGCAAGAACGGACTCGAGCTAATGATATACCGTTACTATATTGGGAGTCCTCCAGGACAACATTTGGAAAGTTATATCCGAACAACAATTGTTCTGTATGTTTCTGGTGTTACCCGTGACTCAACCTCCTCCGAAGATGTCACCGGTTCACCCCTCAGTGTCGTGAAGTCTCTTTTTAGTGATCATCCTAGATATAATCCTCATTCAGCCCACTTTTAAGTAAGTTTACTTACAGAGCCTCATAATATATGAAAGAGACAGACGTTATGACAGAGATGGACGTCATGCTAAGTGATGGCACTGCCGCCCAAGTCGCACCAGGAAGCTTTCGAATTCTGCAAGTTACTTCGAGGTTCAACGATCAGCCTTTGGTCATGTCCAGACCTCTTCAAAGACAAATGCCGTCTGAATTTCGAGTGATCAACGTTTTGCCGCGAGGACTTCAAGTTCCCGAGCCCTCAGAGACTAATCACGACGACTTGGCACCCGAATAAGAAACATTGCTTCTCCCTCAAGCAGCTACATGAAGAATGTTTCGAGGTCAGGAACAAGAACCGAGTAAAGGCTACATGTCTCGTGATGTTATTATACTTACTTTTGTTTACAAAGAGCTAATTTGTTCAGGAGCAATCAAGCCGAAGTGCACATTCTTTCCGTATGCATCAACCTGGTGTTCTTGTGACCAACTTCATGATGCAGGAAGCCAATCGGGCCAAGACGCTCACACGCGTAATACTCCAGTTGGGTAAGTACTCTCAGGTCTGCAGCGTTGGACATGTGCGAAGTAATACAGTCGGTATTCGCCGCTCATGTGTTCATCCCCAATCAACGATGAGTACGTTCTCTGTTCATCTGTTTTGAGCTTCGTGATCGGCCGTCGTGTACACATGGACTCGCGAGGGTAACCAATGGACAGAACGCCACGTACATTAGAGCGACGACCAACGAAGGTCGAAGCAATTCAACGGTTCTATTCTTTTAGTACAACAGCAGGAACGTCTGAGCTACTTGAATGAGTTTTAATCGCTATGCAAAGGGCTCACGAATACAAAACCCAAAATTTCGACGCATTTTGAGACATAGGATAATTTCAGGAAATTTCTGCGCTGGATCCCTTATGCGTCGCAGTTCTACTGAAGTCACAAGTGACGTATAGTATTTTTCTTGGTGATACACGGACCGCGCTTGCTCAACCCAGTGCGTACCTTAGATGCTAGTGATTAATAGTTCTACTTATCGTTTTCGAAGACTCGAAGTTAAGCTCACACTTCGTTCATGTATCCTGTATACTTAGAAGTCCTTTGTGGAATAATCTTTGCCGGCGGAAGGAAGAGACAAGACTGGTCCTAGCTTCGATTCCTTTACCCTGGTCCCGAAATACCAGGAACCGCAATAGTAGTCGATTTGGAGACTTTCCAGCACATGTTCCTGATCCTCTCTACGTGGAGGAAGCGAGAGTGACAGTCTGTCGCCTTCAAAGAAGGAACGACAACAATGCTTCTTAATTGATCGTGAGACGCTTATTGTGACTTATACTTCTGATCCCAGCCTGAACCGACACGGGCTGACCAGTTCCCTTCTCTTCGTCAATTGCTTTGGCTTATGTTCCTAGCGGCACGCGTCAGAAAACTACTCCCGTAGCCTAAAAACAGTCACTCATCGTCTTCTTCGGTGTCCATCATCCGGACCGTGCTTCCGCACATATCCGCTCCTACTTTGAACTGTTTAGGCATGGGGGCGAGGCATTTGACCCGCAAGCTGGAGCTTGCAACTATCACTATCCCCGAGTTTAAGGCATCTGTCAAGGTCTGATTCGATCACTTTCTCATTCCTTCTTAAATTGAGACTCTCAATCCGTCCAGATCAGTCCCCCCGCTTGACTGATTATCATGTTGTCGCCGTCAGACTCGACAAGATGGACAGTCGCCTTCACCTTTGCTCTGGTGCTTTGGCTTGCTTGTTTAATCACAGTTCGAAGACGGAATTTTCCTCCGGGACCCAAGGGTTTACCGTTTATTGGAAATGCCCTTCAACTCGGCGAAGATCGCCTAGAACTGCTTTTCCGTGAATGGGCCAGACAGTTTGGTATGTCATTCTATGTGTCCTTCATATTAAACGCTGAAAGTTTGAAGGCGAAATTATTTACATCAAGATTCTAAACCAGCCGATGCTTATCCTCACTGATTTGGAAGCTGCTAGGGACCTCTTGGACAAGCGTAGTTCGATTTACTCAGACAGACCGCGTTTCGTTCTTTTTTCAGACTTGTAAGACCTGTTTTTTTTTCATATATCATACGATTCCTTAATTATCCCTCCAGGATGGGATGGCACAGTGCTTCTACTCATATCAGATAGTGGGTCGTTCACCGATCGAGATATCCCCCTGTATTCATGATAGGACTCTTTCAGTGGTCCTCGTTTCCGTAAACATAGGCGCTTTATTCAGCAGACTTTCAATCAGAGAGCATCAAGAGCTTTCCATCCCCTTCAGGCACGGGAGACTTTAATTCTACTGGATAACATGATGCAGTCGCCCGAACACTTTGTACGGCATTTTAGAAGGTAAACTCTAAATAATCCTGTTGAATACCAAACTGGTTCAACTCATTTTGCGACCTAGATTTGCTGCAGCGATCATATTTCCCATAACATATGGTCATAACATCACATCAGCCGATGACGTATTCATTAAGCTAGGTGCGTTTGCTATTTAGAAAAACATACAAATCATTCTTACGCTATCTCAGCTGAGAAGGCTGCCACACTTACAGTGGAGTCTGGAACACCTGCGGCATCCCTTGTCGATTTCGTTCCTGCATTGAGGTGGCTACTGTCCTCTGTCGTGCTAGAAACGATTGAAATTTCCCCCTTAAAATAGGCATATCCCAACATGGGCTCCTTTTGCGGAATTCAAACGCAAGGCACTAAAAACCCGAGTAGCCGTTGAAGAGATGATGAATATTCCCTTCGAGATGGTGAAGAAACAAATGGTTCATTTAATCTTCTTTTATCGAGAAGTCGAAGCTAACTTTTGCGTAAGCGTTCGGGACAAGCTCGTCCATGCTTCACCTCTACTCTCTTAGAGATGCATTGCGACCCTAGCAAAGTTGAATCAAATAGTGAAGACGAACGAGACATTAGAGGCGCGGCAGGAACACTATATGCCGGTATGTCAATAATACAAGACCTTTACCGTTTTATTAATTTTTTATTCGTGCTCTAGCCGCTGAAGATACGGTAGGATCTTCGTGTTCTCTCACTCACACAATACCTAAACTAACTTGCTCTAGACAGTCGCAGTAATGCAGACATTCATACTCGCAATGACACGACATCCAGAAGTATTTTTCAAAGCCCAAGAAGAAATGGATCGGGTAATCGGTGTCGACCGACTCCCCATTTATAATGACAGGGGTTCACTCCCTTATCTTAACTGTATTTTGAAAGAAGTGCTCCGGTGAATGGTGTTCCACCCGCTTGTCAGATGTTCATATGCTTATTGCCGATTCTTCCGCTCGTATAGGTGGAACCCCCCTGTCCCCCTTGGCATGCCCCATCGTGTAATGGAAGACAACTCTTATCTGGGATATTATATTCCAAAGGGCACTACTGTCTTAGTCAATATTTTGTAGGTACATTCTTTCGCAAATTTGCAATGAATGAATAATAGCAATCATATAGCGCTATTCTTCATAATTGTCCGGATCCGGAGGAATTTCAGCCAGAGCGGTATGTGAAAGAGAGTGATTATCCGGACCCACGTGAAGTGGTCTTCGGTTTTGGTCGTAGGTAAGAACATAGCCTACTATCGGTCGTCGTCTTTAAGTCTAAGTCATGGCCTATAGAATTTGCCCCGGCAGACACTTTGCCGAGTCTAGTATTTGGATAATGATGGCCAGCATTATAGCGACACTGGATTTAGGGAGAACCTCTGAGGATCAAGGGCAAGGAAGATATTCTGAAGGATTCACCGATGGCTTTGTCCGGTGAGTTGAATCTATTTCAGTCCACACTAACCTGTCTTGAATCTCCTGTAGTCATCCAAAACCATTTAAATGTGCTATCCGCCCACGTCGTAGAAATACAATGACCCTTGTTCAAGAAGCAAGGGACAGGTTGAATCTCGAGTAAGTAGTCGGAAATCGAAGCTTTCGAAGCTGACCACCTAGCTCGATCGTGCGTCAGATGCATGTCTATTTGAGGTAGGGCAGCCTTGAATCTGGATACATAGAGCTTATGGCACCTATTATACATAAGATTCACAGACAATTGGAAGTGTTTTACTTACTAGTACTCACCAATGGACTTGAAGTCGTATTCGAGCTAGTCACCAAATGTGTATTTATAAATATCCATCTTTTTTCTTTTGTTGTAAGCGTTTGAATTTCAGCGCTGAGTATCCATCTTATCGATCCTGCACCCGATAATCATCACTTGATTTCAACGTTGTAATGGTTAGGCTTGTATTGATAACTTATCTTTAACACATAATGCCCGAAACAAATACTCCAGAACAGCCATTACTCCTTGCATCACCTGAAGGTGATGATTCCGTCAAAATAGACGTCGAAAACGAGGCCGCTCAATCATTCAAACTTGATGCCCTTGGACCCATGGTTGTTAACAGCGACGGGGTACGTGGTGGACACAGTGTGTGAAGGGACCAACAGACACCAATTTCCCAATCCAGACTCTGTCCAGAATTGCTAATTGGGTAAACATGACTCCAGAGGAGCAGGCTAGGACATTGCGCGTCTTGTCGGCTCGAAACAAGTTCGTATCAGGCTAATCTTTGCGGCGCTATCAACTGATTCTTCATTAGGATTCGTCTTGCTGAACAACAACAAAGGGTGCTGAACACAAGGTCTTGTCACTATCTACGCGCGCGAAAGAGCTGTGCTGATATTCTGATATCAGTCAAACCGACATTACTGAAAGCCAGTGATAGTGTCTATGCTCTGCGGCAAAATCAATGTTTTTTTAAACCGCACACAGAGTAAAACGCCCTCTTTCTACTTTGTTGTGTCAGTGGTAAAGATCTCTTGTTTTCAGGGGCACAAGCTATCAGCAGTCTCATATTCCATCTGTATCTTCTTCTGTGATGCTTACTGAGTCTTTTCACCGAAGATGCTCCCGGAATTAAAATTACAATGTCCCCCAGAAGTTTCATGAACAAGGACATCAATCGTGTAAATTTCAAAGCTCGATGACCTTCAAGTTTCTGTTACACCAACCCTGCTGCATACATTCTTCGGTTGAATTACTACTTGTCCAATGTGACTGCTCGCGCGAACAGTCAAGCATTTGAGTGCAAATGTCTATGTCATAGAGGAACTTGTATTGACGTACCTAGACAAAACTTTTTCCCGCCGAATGTTGTTTTTCGAGCTTTACGCTCTTTGCTATATCTCACTCCAATTTCACCAGGCGAACATTGAGCACGAAGATAAGCGGAGCGTAAATGTCACGGTCAATTGTACTAACTACGAGAAGACTAACATAGGACTCGATTGGTTCGTCTCGAGAGCGTACAGAACAAGTAGCAATCGTGAACGGGAAAAAAAAGAGTAGTGTAATAGGCCACAAAGTATATCCGACCGGTAGTAGTTGCTTTGAGAGAGTACATCCTTTGCTCGCACGATGGGCCCACTCCTTGATGAAACCCACTTGAATATCCAAAATCTAAAGCCCATCAATCCGCCTTCGCCGAACGTAAAGCTTTTCTTCGTGAATCATAGAGAGATTGAAGAAATAAAATCGAGGCTGTTACAAAGGGGATTGCACTTGTAAATGGATGTCATGTTTTTGTGCCCAGAAGAGTCTCAGCAGCACGAGTCTGACGTTTTGGATTATGATCATCATGTGTCAGTGTTCCTGAAACCCACTCGAGACCTCGTCTTCAAACGAACTTGAGCACCTGGCAGATCCCTAAATTTCAGCGGCATTGACGCCGAGACTACATCAGATGGACAGAAACCACAATTCCAGAGTCGACGAAATAGATAACAACGTCAACTCTCATAAACTACGGAAATGAGCGAAAAGGAGTGAAGGTCGACCTTAGCAAGAGCCACAGATCCTTTGCACCAGAAAACAGACGTTTCCATCATCTCTAGACACCCACGTTCCCTGAGAAATGCCATGAATGAATATCAAACGAAACGAAGAGGAAATCATTGATATAGAATTGAAAACAAACACATACCTCCCAAGCTGCCCCATTAACAGCAAGTCTTCGAAGAGAGGACGATCCTTGCGTGATAATCTGTCTCGCAAAGTCGTCATCTACCAACGCTCTCTTCATGTTAGCATTGCGTATGTTAAACCCAGCACTATGTAACCGAGGAAGGTGACATGCGTGTGCCTGGAAAACGTACTACCATACCAAAACATCTAATGGTACTCAACGCGCAAGAAAGAATGAAAATCTTACTAATACATGTTTTCGCGCAGCGACATAGACCTCTTCCAAACCGTTGCATCGCTCCAACAACGATTTTACCGCTTTCGCAGAGATATACGCGTCCCTGACATCGAGTATACGCAATGTCGACGAGTGTTTCGTAGCTAAATGGTCGGTGAGGTTGTCAAAAGGAATATGTATCGCATCGAGGCTGTAGCCGTCCCGGAAAAGGCGGACGCGTTCAATGGGCGAGGAGAAAATCACCCATTTGACCCATCGACACAGCGCAATGACTTCGCGTTTATCAGATATTGAACCGTAGTTCACCGTAAAGGATTTCAGACGCATGAGTTTCGGAATGATTCTCGGGGCGCGCAGTTGCTGTTCTTCGTCAGCGATCAGATTGTCTTGTCATAATTCGATTGACGAGCTAGGTGCGCACCAAGTAATAGTGGAGTCGCAGGCGCTCCAAAAGAGGAAGCTGCGACAAGAAAACGAAGACGTCCTGGTCTTGAAGGGAATAAGATAGCCCCAAAGTCAGTTCGCGAAGATTAGCAGCGACGTGAGGCACGAAAGACTTCAGTACGCCAGGGGTGATGGATCCACAATTGTCCTTGTTCAAACGCGATATAGGCATGGGTTGACTGATATGACTTGAACTCACTTTCAAATGGAGGCCTGACAGTCCGGGAGAGAGCCTGTCCAGCCACTCCGGAAGCGCGTCAAGAATAATGCGACCAGGACTGTCTAATGTCAGCCTGCGAAGGCCCTCGATCCGCGTTAGTAGGGGACATGTTTGTTTGCCTGTGCATGAAGTGTTCACTGC
The DNA here is from genome assembly GCA_017657235.1 of Termitomyces sp. T73sscA. Classification (NCBI taxonomy): domain Eukaryota; kingdom Fungi; phylum Basidiomycota; class Agaricomycetes; order Agaricales; family Lyophyllaceae; genus Termitomyces; species Termitomyces sp. T73sscA. The sequence goes on from JAGGAP010000020.1 coordinate 117,060, forward strand.
AACTTCGTGAAGTCTGGATATCTTGGATAACAGTTCCAACGATTGGACGAAAAGCTTCTCGTGAGAGGTGATAGGACAAAAAATGATGCTTGACAGATTGACAAATGTCTGAATCGCATTGGCAATAGTTGTGCCAAAATTAAACCGTGGTGGAGATCGCGTTGATATGTACCCTGATGAGACTACCTTGAACATATAGCCTACATACTCCGTAGCTGTCACTTTACCTGAGACCTCAAGCTCGATAACAAGAGGTGCATGATGCGGAGTACAAGCAGACCTCAGTATTGAATTCTCCTATAAAAACACATTGGCAGGGAAAGAAATATTGGGGAAGATCAATAATTACTTCAAGCTCACCACGGTCCTTTAGGTCCAGGATACGGTGATTTTCAGGCGAATACCGGATCCGTCTATACAGAACTTTGGACGCCGAATCGTTAAAATCGCGATCTACCAAAGCGCAATTATACAATGAGATACGATCTTCACATAAAAAACCAAGGACTTGAACAAGGATGTCATAGGGAAGGCAAATAGTCATGATCATGATGTGTTGCGTAATCTCAAACATACACTTATTTACATATCACATGTACATATATAGGATTGTTGGTTATGGAAGTACACTCCAATAATCGCGAGCTAAAAAGAGCAATGCCCATTCGATCGTTCACTCCATTCCGAACCTATGTTGTGTTCACCCAAAATCTGCGTTTTACGAGGAAAGTAAGTATTCTCATAGATAATGCACAATCCGTGAATCCTTCCGTCCCAACTTTCCAACGCAGTTATCTAGAACCGTATTAAAGTCGTCTTGATGACCGAGGCCAGGTCATCGAAGGTCATCACGGAAATGAAGAGATACCTGTTCCAAATTTTACGACTGCCTCCTGTATCGTAGAATTTCGGCGGCTAGACTAAGTATGAGCATCCTTTGTAGTCATTAAAGATCTTTCTGACGAGAGCTTGAGGAAATAGTGCGTGGATGGAAGCCGACCGGACATACTGGTCATTCACGTGATTGACGTCAGGACATTTGGGCATCAACATACATGTTTGACTACAGCTGTGTTGGAAAGCGGCTGTAAGCTTCAGTACAAAGAAGAGCTGCAGTTCCTTGGTCGAAGTGTTAGTCTTAAAACGAGGATTCCCAACAGAGTTTCTCGCAGGGTTCAACACTAGATTATAGTGGTACAAAGTACAGTTGCAGATATAGAACGCAATGCCTACAACAAAGAATGAATAAAGGTGTAGGTAGAGAAATAGATTTTACACACGTGTATGCTAAATTTCAACCATGAATCATTATATGATCATTGTTGCTTCTTAAGCTCTTTCTCCGCCTTTTGCAGTTCGTCCTACAAGCGTTATTAAGACCAGAATTTAATGAAGGTTAACAACGAACCAATTCAGCTTGCTTCTTCTCAATCTTGAGATGTCATGTCAGCAAACATTTGATGACGACCAGTTGGACCCTACCTCTGCCTTCAGCTTTTCGAGGAGCTCGATATCATGACGGTGTACATATTCGTCTAAACAGCCTTGTCAGAGCAAGTCTATGTTTAAGTGGCGATAAATCGTACTCTCGTGAGCTGCCTCCTTCTTGCTATACTCAAGGAGTTAATGAAACACCGTCAGGGAACATCTAACTCAATACTGCACCTGAATTCTTTCGACTGGGCAACACTTCCGTCTACCCTGCTGGACGAGTACCTGACTGGCATAACAACGAGTCGAGGAATAGTGCGAATAGCAGAAAGCCTGGAAAGCATTGTCGGGAGTAGTCGGTTGTTGGTCAAGTTCAACGAATTCTGTCCGAAACGGGATATGATGACTGTGACTGTCACGTCACTTCTTCAACTTTTCCACCACTCATGTCATTCCTCAGGCAAGCTGTGAGTTTCGACTGCATCCATTTATTTGTTTTGTTGACCTTCAATTATAGGCCCGCAATGTCCCGCGCGTCCGCGCCTTCTCATCGACTACCGTTGCTCGCAAGGGTTCGTAGCAAATCCACTTCATACTAGCTATAAATTCCGAATCCACCCGCAGACCTCGTTCAGGACATCTACCTCCGCGAAATAAAAGCTTACAAGCCCGCAGCTGTCGTGAGTCTTCCTCGCTCCAAATTAAAAAGTTATTTTTGAAATGAACCATTCCTTTAACAATTTCAAGGCCAAGGATGCACATGTTGGAGTCGTGAAATCTTACAGTCTTCCCCCAACCCCCAAGGTCCCGGTACTACCTACTGATCTCGCATCTGCGCTGGCGGATTATGACGCAACCGAGCCTACAAAAGCGCCCGTTGCGCAGGGGGAGAGCACAACAGCCGAGGAGGCGGGTGGCGCTGATGCATACCTTACTTTCCTCGAGGCCGACCTTCCCAAGGCGGAGGCTCATCACTAGATGATTTCACTTTGAGCCGGAGATATGGAATACATACTCAAAAATCGGAGGTGTGCTTCTTGACGTGCCGTGCGTTGTATGAAGTTACTCGTCTGACGGTGACCAGAGTTGACTTGAGCAATTTTTGAGCAAATTCAATTCCCGGGGTGGTTGCCACCACGATCAATTTGAGTACGCGCTTCATTTTTCCGCGTATCAGAGTTGGATAGTCCTGTACTTCATGTACATCATTTTTTCTGGTAGATTTCGACATTTTCTCCAGCTCCTCGCCGTCACACAACAAGAATTCCGTTTTCCTTGCGTTTCTAATTGGTGGTGTCGACTTTCAACATTTCTTCTATAGCTCTCCGAGGTTGTCGATTGACAATACAAGCGCAAAACGTCTTTCAGTTGAATAAAATTTCTTGATCCACGTCATAACCTACGATACCTGCATAAGACAAATCAGTCATCAGCGGATGTCGTGGGCACAGCGCTGAGAATGGTCCACCAACGGCAATTGTGTTGAATTCCTCGACCAAGGCCTTTTAGCGAATGCCGCCGGGTCAACTATTCTAGAGAAAAGTAATTAATCATCTATCTCAGGACATCTGAACCAGCTTGGGGGCGAGATGCATTGTCCTTTCATGTTCTTGTACGCGTTGTCACGCCCTGCAGCACGTCCTCGTGCCTCCGGTAACGGGGAAGCAGGGGTAGGAGCAAAGGTAGCGTGATATTCTGACCAAATTTGCAGGTTGGAAGACGTAATGTAAAGGCAAGACCTGATCAAGCAAAGTCATTTGCTGGAATTCTGGGGATGTGTCTCTTGTCTTCCGATGGGCACATCCAGCTGAACGTCTTCAGGATAGGGCCGAGCGGCTGCGCATTCAAGACTTGCGCCTTTCTAGGAAGGTCCAGTCTGCAAAAGTCCGAAACTGTTAGGCGATGCGTCTCGTCATGAGTTACTTTTCGTGCATTCCAAGAAAACGAACCATTCTAAATTACATCGTTTGTCTTTCTTCAATTGTATCATGGTCATAACCTCAACTCGTTCACGCATGTAGATGCAGAGAGTATGCATAAGAAGGGTTCATACGAAATTTTTCTTGCCGCACACTTTTGAGAGAGAGAGAGACTCTTTGATTGCCATGGATTTATCGATCATGGAGTACCTACAGGCTCGTGTTTCCTGAAGGGGTATTACTTGTCTACGTTAAAGACAACGGATGTGACGAAAGGGGCAGATTTGTGGAGAGGATCGTATTCGAAGCGAGAACACAACGGGAACATCAAGATTTTTCACTCGGAAAAGAATGAAAAACAAAGCACAAACGAGGGATCGAGGGGACTTGCATAGGAGGCAGTTCAACGCGGCGTAATCTGGTACAGTAGTTTTGGTTTGCTTCTGAATGAGACAAAGAATGGTCCTAATCAGTCCTCATGATGTACAGAGACTACAGGCGTACGACATCAGCACTCCGAGATCGTACATACATCCTGGTACTCGGCTGCTCCAGCATGCGGGTGGTAAATCAACATAAAATTTTTGGAATTTCCGAGTTGCTCTGACACATTAGCGAGTAGATTAACAGCAAGGTTCATGCATAAACATAAACAACTTGGGCTACTCCCAAATATGTTACGGACCTCTCCCCTTTGAAGTGCTGCAGGTAAGAACCCTATCCATCGAAGTATATCCAGCCATTTACCTACCACTGCAGCAATATCTTCGTATTTTTGGAAGCTCATGTATCAATAAATACGGCTTTTTAAAATTTTCAGAAGATCCTAAGGTCAGGGCAAAGGTGCATTCCTGATACTCAGACTGAGAAGGAATGTTACTCATACTAGAAGTCAGTCCCAGACAGTTTTCTGACGCAACCAGACACATATGGTAAAAGTTTCGTGGGAACCGGATGATGCCAACCTTCATAATTGTCAATTTCTCGGCTCGGGAAGAAGTGCGCTGTAAGCGGAAAATAGGAAAATGCATGTCGAAACAAAGGACACGCGTTTGGATCTTGGAGTAAGTGATACCTTGCCCCAGATCTGGGTGCGATTATTGAATCTCACTGTGACCCCCGCGTCTTCTGGGTTCCTGCTTCGATGTATGCTAATTTTCACCGCTGGTCTTTCGCGAGGTCTTCCATAACTTCCTGGCCTGAATGTTGGACTGTTATAAAGTCGTGTTGGTTCAACTCGCGTCGAAGCAAATCATAAACGTACTCCCTTCTGAAAGATGCTCAAGTACGCTTCATTTCTAGCTTTCGTCTCTCTGGTCCCATTCGTCTATGCTGCTCAACCCGAATACGCTCAATGCGGCGGCATAAATTGGAGTACGCTCTACTGTAGTTCCTAGCTGTAACGTTATCGAGCCACTATATACAGCCGGAGACACCACCTGCGTGGAAGGAACCGTCTGTACATTCATCAACGATTCATATTCCCAATGCCTGTGAGGTTTGTTGTCACAATTCAAGACACCTTTGATTAAGATTCATGCAGCCCTCCTTCAACGAGTACGAATACTGTGACCTCTTCGACGACGTCTACTGGCACCGGACCTACCTCCACGCCCACACCGGCCGCTGACAATCCTTATACAGGATACCAGGTGATTTCCTTGTCCTCTCTTGTGAACCGCAAGTTAAGTTTACCTATGTAGGTCTATCTGTCTCCTTATTATGCCAGCGAAGTTACCGCCGCAGCTGCCCAAATTTCTGATCCCACTCTCAAAGCGAAAGCTCTCAAGGTTGCCGAGGTCCCTACCTTTATCTGGTTCGACACGATTGCCAAGGTCCCTACTCTTGGCACCTATCTCGCCGATGCCAGTGCCAAGGGCCAAGCTTCAAACAGCAGATATCTTGTCCAGATTGTCGTCTATGACCTGCCGGATCGCGACTGTGCCGCTTTAGCTTCCAACGGAGAGTTCAGCATTGCTGATGATGGTCTCAATAAGTATAAAGGTTACATCGACCAAATCGTCACGCAGATTGAGGGTGAGTCAAAGTGACATTAACTGCACCTTTTTTCATCTCATCGTCTCTTTCGCAGCCTATCCCGACGTCCGTGTCGTCGCAGTCATTGAACCTGATTCATTGGGAAACTTGGTGACCAACCTCAACGTCGCGAAATGCGACGAAGCTCAAGATGCGTACAAGGTATGATTTTTTTCACCGGAACCTTCGAGAAATCAGTCATTTATATGATTTGGAACAGTCTGGTATAACCTATGCTATCCAAAAATTGAATACTGTTGGAGTCTACATGTACCTTGATGCTGGCCATGCTGGGTGGCTTGGATGGCCTGCTAACTTGGACCCTGCCGCTCAGCTTTTCAGCCAACTCTACCAGCAGGCAGGCTCTCCATCCTTCGTTCGTGGATTGGCCACTGATGTTTCCAACTATAACGCCCTGAGTGGGTATAATGCGCTTTTCATTTGACTTCATCAACCTTAGATAACCCTCTCTTGCAGGTGCTGCGACCCCTGACCCGATCACGTCTGGAAACTCGAATTATGACGAGATGCATTACATCGAGGCTTTCGCTCCTACCCTTACTGGATTCCCCGCTCACTTCATCGTCGACCAAGGCCGTTCGGGTGTACAGGACATCCGTGATCAATGGGGCGACTGGTGCAATGTCGTCGGTGCAGGGTTCGGCACGCGCCCCACTATCAACACTGGGTCTTCTCTCATCGACTCTATCGTTTGGATCAAGCCTGGAGGCGAGTCAGACGGTACCAGCAACACATCCTCTCCACGGTATGATGCTCATTGCGGCCTTGCGTAAGCTCTCCATTTGGTTTTTGTGCTAGTTTTTGCTAACATCTTCCTAGTGATTCCGCTACTGATGCACCTGAAGCCGGTACATGGTTCCAGTCGTACTTCGTGAGTCTAGTTGAGAACGCCAATCCTCCCTTGTAAATCTACAATCTGTTGTCGTGTACTTCGTTACCTATTGTACCAATAAGATTGACACAGTCGCTTGAACTCGAGCTTCTCCGTGTTGAGAATGTGAATACAATACAGGAGAATTATCAGATGTTAGACTCCCTGTGCCTGCCTTCAATTAAATAGCTGTGACATCTGATTATTCACTGATCTGCCAAAAAGATTTCGGGGGGGCATATATGTCCATATGCAGCGGACTGGGATAGAATGATAAGATAAGGTCGTTCTGACTCCCTGCCTCAGTTGCCAAAGGCTGTAAGCACGAAGTGAGGAATGTGTCAAACTGACCTGATATACTTAGGATACAAATCCACATTCAGACTTCAAGCTCTAGGGCCAGCGTTCGATGTGGTTGAACTCTATGTGCTCAATATCTGCAGACTGAGTCCTCTAAGGAACTTTCAGTGTAAGGCCTATATTCCAAACGATAGGTTGACGCACAGGTATGCTCTTCTAGTCCGGGAGATACTAATATTGTTCATACTTCTCGACTTCTGTTGAACACGGACAGCCAAATGTAACTTGACAACCTCCGGCTGGAGTCACGATATACTGATAACAGCAATCAAAATCTCGAAGTCCTCAGGAATCGGACCCGTTAATCCTGGCACTAAGCAGGATCCCATTATGCCATAAACAGAGAAAGAATCTTGAGGTTTAATTATTAAGCTGAATGGTAAACATATTCCAAAGAGTCGTGTACATGAGTGTAGTTGAGAAAGAGGTATGTCCAAACCACGCGCACCGCTAGAATATAATGTGGCGACAGAAATTGTAATTTGCCCCAAGGTGCTTTCTGAATTTTTAAACATCACCGCGCGTCACGCGTGGGCGATGGATGACATAATATAAATTAAGGGTTCAACCTGAGTTTGCCGATGGCCAGGTTTTTCTGCTCGGATCGTGCAAACGCTCCTTCACACCCACACGCGGTTCATGTCCAACGTACTTCTATCTCAAACATGTACTCGCGTTCGCGAATTTGATCTGTGTAAACGGCTGCTTAACTGCTGAGACTACTTGTCTTTTATAGTGGGTATGACGCAACCGGAATGGCTACCAAGAATCTGATTGCGTGTATACACTGGATCTTGGGAATGTTTTTTGTGTTGAAGCTTGAAAGTTTGATGTTCCGTTGCGCTGTTGATTCATATGGACGGAAACACTGGTAGTCTGTTATGTATGACCTTGGTATTTGCTGGAGGCCGACCAGGTGGATCTTTGGTTCAGCACTGATAACTTTCTATCAGTTCCAAGTCCTCCCACGTTATCCTCCAAACTAATCGGCTGCAGTTCTTGCGTTCCCCTGGCTTCTCCCAGGCAAAACCAATGTTCAATTTCAGGCTCCAAGACCTCTTTGGACTCGTCGGCGTATTGAGTGACTATCTGGGGACCCACCCCAACAAAAGCTATATCTCGACCAATTCTCTATAACCTACTACATACACTCTGGGATCGTTCTCCAAGCCAAGCGATGTCTAATTTGTGTTGTTGCGTAATTTACGCATGCGATGAGCCGCACTAGAGGACTAAAATTGCAGCAGGTGTTCTAGCGAGGGATCTTTGTTGGGAAGAACTGGCATGATATCAGGGAAAAGGGCGATAAAATTGCGTCTGCTCTAACTGACGCAGAATTCGTCATGCAATAAAAAAACTAACTCCGAGGGTACTTTGATTTCCTTTCTGGCATCTTCCTTTTCTAATGGTGTCTGTAGTGTCCAGATACCACATCTTCTGTTTTATTGCGTAGACACTAGTCTTTGCGAGTCAGTGGTCTGAATTTGGTGGATGACTGGCAAACGCGTTCATGTTAGAGTCACGTGAACACGACGCGCCGAAGCCAATACCAGCGCTTATTTAACGATCGGGACCACGCCTAACGGTATATAAAGCCCAGGTCGGTTATACTGATCCCTGTTTTCTTTCCACCATGTATACGCCTTGGGTAAATCTCCTGCTTGCCTCCGGGGCAGCACACTCGACGACCGCCGTCGACAAAGCCCTCAACTCCACCATCCACGCCGTCAGTGCCTCGGTCCAGACAGTCCACACCACGTCTCAAACCGTGAGTCAGTGGGGTCTCCTTCGCAAGGACCTGGCCGGCACCATGCGTGATATCCTGCGTCCAATTTACGACTGGTGCATTGACGATACACTGGTGCCCTCGTCCGTCCCCACCTCTCCCTTTGCCGTCCCTACTCCACCGCCTTTTGCGTTCTGGAACGCGGAAGTGCGTCTCTCCTCAGCGCCCTCGCCATCATCTATCCCGGAGTCACTACCCACTTCTTCCGCCGTTCCCCTGCCGAAACGCATTCCCTCGCCGACTCCTGCCTCTCGCCCTCAGCCCAATGTTGTCATTAGTGGCTGGGGAAGATGGCGAATCGCATCGCCTACAGCCACGTCCGCTCCACCAAACAGCCCCGCCAATACTTACACTCCCACTTCGACCCACGACCCCCGCCTAGGCCCTGTGGCAAAGCCACATGCGGCTAGCTCTCAATTCTCCTCATCTTTCCACACATCGAACGGATTTATTGGCCCCCGTCTACCCACGTCTCCCATCGGCTCTTTCAACGGCACTGAACTCCCTGTACCTAATTATGCCTGCTCCCCCGATCATCGTCCCCCGAAACCCCGCTATATTTGGACAAGGCGCCCAAAGTGTCCATTTGATAGCGGTGACCTTCCGGAATATATCGTCTGTCCCATGCCGATTGGCCTGTCGGAGTACAAGTCTATCTTCCTCGACCCACCAGGCGATCCCAGAGACCCGATCATTGACCTCGGACCGGCACTCGACACAATCCCTCTATCCTTCGAGTCTATCGTCGTCCCAAATTGCTGGTCTCTTCCACCTCTTCAACGCGCCACGTCACTCCGCGACTCGATCTGGTTCAAAGTCGGCGGTGCAGCCTTGACATTAGTTTTCATCTACGTGCTCTATCTTGGTCTACCAGCTGTTACTGGTTACAATGCTGCCAATGTTAACACTAACGAGCCCATTGTGAGTTTCCTTCGGCTTTCTGCCATCCCGCCTTTTCTCAAATTGTTCGTATGTCGATAGGAAGCCGTCCCGCCTCGCCCGCCGCGACGTCGTCGGGCGGCCGCGCAAATCATCGAACCTGAAGTCCGTCTTTCTTCTCATTGTAGAGTGTATCTAACCTCCCTGTTTCTAGGTCAATGCAATCGACGTTGACGCAAGTCGATTCAGCTATTTCGACACCATTAAAGGAAAAGTCAATGGCTTCTTCGTAAGTCTTTTCGACGTTCTGCTCAGTCCCGCCTTTGCTGAAATCCCTTTGATCAGTCGGAGATAATTCGTTTCGTCATCTGCTCCTGTTCTTTCGTCGCAAAGACCATCACAAGTTGTCTAGTAAGTCTTTGTCCGCTTTATAAAAAACCACCTTTACTGAAATCGATTCGATTAGATTGAGATCACTCGCCCAGTCCTTGAACCATGGAATTTGTTAGCGAGAATGATCAAGAGTTTCTTTGTGAGTTCAATCATCGCACATTCTACCTGAAGCCGCCTTTGCTAATCCGCTATGATCAGGCTGGTGTCATCAGCATGAACAATTTCCTATGGAGATGCGCACGAAAAGCCATCCACTGGTTCTTTGTAAGCCCGGTTCTTTTGTCATAATCCCGCCTTGAAATTGATTCGTTTCCATTAGGCGGCGACGTCTCGCGTGATTCTCGGCACCTATGCAATCGCAAGAAACGTTGTCAAGGGCTCCTTCAAGATGGTAAAGGACGTATTTGTGAGTCCACATTGCGAGCTTTATTTGGTTCCGCCTATACCTGTATTGTTTCTACTAGACCTACATGGCCGTCCTTCGCTTTCCCCAGAGACAGGTCACCGAGCAGCCCACGCCTACGTCATCCATTTTACAGTCCCCATCACCCTCTGCAAGTCCCAGCCCCGCCTTCCCCCCCGGCCTTGGCTCCTTTGACCCTCGGATTCAGAGAACGCCGGCAACGAACTCAGCCAATGCTCAGACGACCGAGCAACCTGAGCCAGGACCCTCAACCTTCCGAAGCTCTAACGGAGTACGTAGCCTTCTGCTTGCGTTATTCTATATTGACGAACCTCTCCCTGTAGCTCCGGTCTCTGCCTCCGGGCATGGCTGATGCGATTAGAGCTGGTAACGCCCCATCCCTAGTTCGTCGAGCGGGCAAACGCAGAGTCAACAAGGCTCGGCCGCTTACCTCTGCCTCTGCCTCGGGCTCCTGATTATCCATTAATATTCCTGCTTAATTCTTAGGTTGCTTGATCTTATTCTTGCGAACTTATTCTCATTTCTAGTGTAGTCATTTATAATCATATCTTCATCTTTATCTTCATCCCATGCACTGTACTATACTATTATCACCCTCTTGCATTAGACTCGTGTCTGCCATTTCCATATATACTTTTGCCCCATGCACTGTACTATTACAATTTACCACCATCTTGCATCGGACTCGAGCTACCACTTAAATACATACTGTCATTATCTTTAATGCATAGTTGTCTAGATTACTAGAAAGGGGTTGTATTATCACCTGTACTTGTATCTTGAAATTATGTAAAAAAATCTACCTCAAATCATTTGCATAAATGGGTTCATATGGGTTCACCGAGATTCAAATAGGTTGTCGAACATTAAACGTTGAACCTTCAACAATTATAGAATGACATTACTCATTTACTTACGTAGTACACTCATAAAGTACTACTTGAACTTCGCCCGCATCGAGCATTTCTAGGTTACACGGATAAACACAGTGTAGATATACTCATTCATCCTTGGGCGAAGGAAGAGACGGTCGAGGACCAAAGATTGACGCTTGTCCCATACTGACTATATCGTTGTACAGAAGCCCGCCCACCCTAGCCGTAGTATTTTGAGTATACACACGCAGCCCCAGGTAGACAAGATTCTCGTCTTCCGCGATTTCGAATGGTGGAGGGGGATTCTCAGGTAGCGGCACGTCAGGTGGAACTACTGGCGAGCCTTTGTATACAGCGGGCGAAAATCTACCGATGGCAGGATGAATGATGCAACTTTCGGCGGGGGCAGATGTAGTATCCGCCGGCGAATACGAAGGTGTGGGCACATGAATTGGGGAAATTGCTGATGTCTTGCTGGGTAGGGCAGCAGATGGAGTCGAAGTTGAGGAAGAGACGTTGACCACTTCAGTCGCCAACGCATCTGAATCTCCACCCTTCCTGACTGTCCTTGTTGTTGTGGTAGTGGTGGTCACAGTGGTCACGGTGACTGTATCAAGACCTTCTGCGTCTTCATGTTCTTCGGCGAGCTCTGCCTTTGTCTTCTCATACAAAACTTTGTCCCTGTTGAGCACAGCTGACAAGTCCTCTGGGAGATACTTTTGTTGTATGCTGGACCATCGGTTAGCTAAACTTTAAAACCCGGCAGGAAAGAAATTATACCCTGGTGTAAAGTCTAGAAGGGTGTTCAAAATGAGCATAGATCGTTCCTGGACTCTAAAACATACTCGATACGATGGAACGACTTTTCGCTCGCTCCGTCAATATTCGGGAGAGTTTACGATGAGCCCAGCCATTTTCTACGCCTTTCCTGAAGTAATCCTAGGGACGCAACAGACTGAATGAAGCAAATAGAAGTCAGCTGGCATAGAGCTACCCACCGGATCTTTGAAAACTGTGCGGTCCAAGCGAACCTGCCGAGGAGTTAGGGATCTATTTTTTCCCATCAGAATTACGCTCACATATACGTTATATTCACCCTCATCAAGCTCCATTTCCAAATTTACACTCCTGGCATACAAGAGCGAGGACGACGCTTCTGCCATAGGAGAAGATTCGCCTCTCTTTACAAGCGTAAAATCAAGGCACCAGCTCGAAATTCCCGATATTTCTTTGAAATATCGCGTGTCCAGTTGCGAAAGCACCACAATCGTGAGAGTACGTTTAGGGAGGGAGAACGTGACTGGAACTACGGTTGAATTTCTGAGGAGCAGATTTTGTAATATGAAAACCTACAGACGACATCTCCATGGGACCAGGCCGACGGAAGAGGACGTGTGGGTACTTGCAACCAGTGTTGGGACATGATCCAACTCGAATCAAATAAAATTGTGCGATGGATTTCAGACCATATATCAAGGAAGTCTGAGTCTGCAGATGGAAATTAAAAAGGGGTCCGCATGTGTATCTTCGAAAGAGCAAGAGGGACATACATTGCATTACGAACTGTCCATCGTCTCCAAACTCATGCTTGAGCAGAGGTAAGACCTCAAGCCACTCTGACGTCCATTCTTTTGATCCATCAGACCATCGTCCAGTCCACCCTGAGCGACCCCAGGGGTTGCGGAGCACTACGAACCGTTTCCCTTTTGCTTCAACAGCCCTGAGAACTGAGTATGCGTGGCTACCAATCAGACCATCCACTTTGACATCGGACAAACCACTTCGGCTGACATCGAGGCTGTCAAACGAACAGCCGAAAAGTCTGTCTTGATTGGCTTTAAGAAGCTCCTCGTTCCAGAATCTATCAATATCAAGGATATCTTTATTGTTGATAACTGTAGACACTCCCCTGAACATTATTAGAACGTGCAGGAACTAATTGGTACAATGGATATACCCGGTTAGGTCCTCCACTGCCTCAAGAGCCTTTCCTCCGCATATTGAAAGATAGTCTCCATGGAGTTTGGCATACGCCTTTTCGACAAGTGGTACCCATGTTTCACCTGCCGTACCGGACCTCGCAAAGTAAAGCGACTTCCCACCCTTCCTGGCGATTTCATTGTATCGATCTTTGTCCTCATGATAGATCTCCCTTTCAGCAAAAGTTAACTGCTCAAATTTCGGGACAGACGTGTAGAACAAGCTGTCGAGTTCAGTGGCACTTCCGAATGAGAGGAGGGCTTTGACGTACTCATCGACCACGACGTTAACCCATCTGTTGTCTCTAAAGAAAATAAATCCGTATACTCCGACTTCTTCATCCCGCTATATTTTACTTTTAAGTATGAGGAAAGGAAACTCTTGAACTGAAAGGGACTTGCCGCAACGCAAATCTTCTCGATGAGGCCTTTCGCGGTAGATACAGTAGCCAGGGCTGAAAGGAACCAGCAGTCCCCGATCTTTCCTTGTATTATATCATTATAGTCCGGCCCATTCACAAAAAACTGAGGTTTGTCAAAGATCTGCGTTATTCGCTGAACATCCGAGGGTGCAAGACCAGTAAAAGCAAAGTCCAGTCCATGAAGGCACTGGTGCTTATCGTTTTCAAGATCAAACTCAACGTCGCTAATGACAAATTGAACGACGCAAAGAAGACGAAGGCGTAAGTTTGTACCGGAATTTCCTGTTATTTGTTCTACATTGCTTCGCAATGCGTGCCACCTTCGATTTGCATTCCTCGATTGCTTTCTGGAGCTCCTCAGTAACAAGCAGCCCCGGTTTGAAATCAGGGAATGTGCCCGATGGTACCGAAGACGCTTGGTCAGAAGGAGAAGAAGGGTTGGTGATCGAGGTGGAATCCTGCGCAGAAGATGGTGACATTAACGTTAAGTCCGTGAAGTTTGGAGGCCATGATAGAGACGGTGACTCTTATTATATACATAAATGTCAATGGCGGGTGCCTCAAAAGCGCGGTACCTGCTCAAAGCGTGAGTTGCCTACCACGGTTACTGACGGATCTGATTGGCGTAGGCTGAGTCATTATCGTCGTTCTGACAAAAGCCCGTGCGTGCGCTTATCCGTGATGGTAACATGTCGTTTTTCAAGTCGTCCGTCTCGTCAGACCACTAGATTTGGGGGCAGCTGGGTGTGGGAACCGTGCTTTGGGAACCTCGTAGTTTTGGAGCAGAATATGCTTTCCTTGCAAAACGGCTGCTTCCGTATTTCCTAGGTAGTTTGACTCAAATGCTGGTCTTTGTTCACCCATGTGACGTTAAAAGTAGCCTCAATAACATAAACGGAAGGCGATAAAATAACTGGTGGAGCTTACGTGTACTGATGATGTTATTTCTGTGAAAGGTAAGCGCTGAGCGCTGGCCTCACTTGTGATAGTGAGCAAATGAAAGACTCATTGAAGCTCATTGACCCATTGGGACCCTGATCCAGATAAGATAAGATTCTATAGTCTGTCGACATCCATTTTATGCTGAAAAGTTTTGAAGTAAATTGCAGATGCGACACTGGGGTGCTTAAGACAGATCCAATCTCCGGGAGAAGCTTACACCCGATTTCGTCTCACTTGATACTAACAAGACTAGGAGATCTCCGACCTTCTGGACCAATTTGTCTTTCCTGGCACACGCAGTCTACGCAATAGAATTAGTCAGAGCGCTCTCACACAGGAGCAACCGTCAATAGTCGGTGGTAACTTCCCCCGAAATAGGTTGTATTACACTAGTCTTCAAGTATCGATACCATCAATCTCATCGTTACAAACGCACTCAGACAACAAGAACGCCGAGACCATGATCACACACCGCCTCCGTACTCATATTAAGCGCCAGCAGCCTCTTCTGCTGCGCCAAATCCTTCCCCAGTGCATCACCCATACCTTCCTTGTCTACGGGTGTGGGAAGTGCTGTATCTACTGGAGACATACTCTGTGTAGCGATTACCGCGAGCGCGTACAGGGAACTCGAATTGGAGTTGGCAGGGCCCACAAGCGGTCCGAATGGCCTGGGACTGTCACTGCTGGGAGTAAGGCCGTTGTTGTCGCCGAGAGTGGGATATATATGAATCGTCTTCTGCGAGCTCAGACTTTGAATATCGATGGAACTTGGAGCAGCAGTGCGGGTGATAGAGGTAGGAACAATTGGGCGGGTTTTGACGGGACTTGACGCAGCAGAAGGTGTCGCAAATGATGAAAAGATGGTTCTAGCATTGGAGACTGTAGGAGCCACTTCTTGCGGCCACGGAGAAGAGGGGATAAGCGTCAAGGGTTCCGGCTTACCAGGCGACAAGGGAAACTCAGCATTATTACTAGGTGGTTGCACGGGGGGAAGCATGCCGATATTCGGGAGAAGCGGCTCAGAAAACGCACGTATCATGGGAGCGATGCTGGGTACCCTCGGGCGTCCATTAAGCCCGTTAGAGCCGGACATATGCACAGCCTTCTGGTTCGAGATGAACTCCTCTTGCGCCTCTGCGATGTTGTTGTAGCGGAATTGCCAACCATTCGGAAGCCCTTGGTATAGAGAGACCTCACGAGACATAGAAACACTTTGAGGGGTCTGGACACGAGGCGGAGCAGTGTTGTTCCCTAACCGGTCCAGAGGTTGGCTTGACTCCACACGTGTGATGCATCGCTTCTTCTTTGGTGAAAAACGAAACGCAGATCTTCTGGGTTTCTCAGAGTCCTCTTCGCCCGATTCATCAGGCGCACCAAGATTGCGCAGGTACTGGCGGAGAGATTTAGCGGCGTTGCTATCGCCGGTCTTCATCCCGCATTTCCTCGTCATACAAGTTGGACATGCCTTGATGAACTGTGCTACAAGCTCTTTCGGAATCCAGGTATAGTGATTGCGAATAGAAGAACAAGTTTTGTCGCGCCCAGCATGATTAGATATCCCATGTGCGTAGCACAAGATGTCATAGATCTGCTCCTGTACGGCGACGAGGTTCTGATCATGAAGAAGCACAAACTGAGGTTTAGTTTCCGGCTCTGGTGTAGCTTCAGAGTTCTCATCGCCAGAGTCGGCAGGCTTCTTAAGCTTTCCAAGAGTGAACTTTTTGCGTACCCAGAAACGAAATTGAGGACTTTCAGCAGCAATATCGTACGAGTGGAGAACAGCCCAAATTCTGTCGAACATAGCTTGAGAAATGAGAGCTTTCTCGCGCCTACTAGAAGGAAGGGTCTCGAGGTATGTAGCTTCTATCTCCTTGTATTGCTCGTAGGTCGGGAATCCAGGTTTGCTTTCAATGACAGGACTTTGAGGGATTTCTTGTGAAGCGATATCAACAGAATCGACAGATTGCCTCTGGGAAGATGCATTAGGCGTCATTTGTCTCAAGTATGGCTTGGACGCGCTGGGCGATGGTACGCTTTGACGTTCGGGAGACATCGTACAACACAGATAGAAAACAGTAAAAGAGCGAGATGCAGCAGAACTAGAGTGGGATTGTAGTGGCTGACCGTAAGTTGAAAAGGGGCTTAGCCGAAACTGCTTTGGATCAAACACAAATAAGTATGTGTAAGCCATCTAGATTCGTAACCAGCCGTTATGGATGAGCAAGCGTCGATAACAACGGTTTGTCTCATGGGAGGGTCTGGTCACCGGTCTATAGACCATCACGCACAGGTTTGAAATCATATATAGAAAGTCTATTCAATCACGAAAACGAGGCTATAAAGATATGTCAAGAGATAGTAAGTATAGAAGATGAAGTTCTTATATCTTGTTACAAACTCCACTAGAGAAACAGTAGGTACACAGCTTGTACTCATCATTCAGTAGTAATAATGAATAGGTCACCAGGCGGGATCAAAGAGGGACATTAGCGCAATACTGCCGTGAAAGAAGCAAACATCCCAACACGTAACGACACTCATGAGGGAAAGGTCTATTCGGGTTTCTTTGGTATAGCCTTGATGCTGGATGTCAAGCTCTTGTGGATGAATGGAAGTACACCTCCCCCGGCAATTGTAGCACGGACAAGAGTGTCGAGTTCCTCGTCACCACGGATGGCAAGTTGAAGATGGCGTGGGGTGATACGCTTGACACGAAGATCTTTTGACGCGTTTCCTAGGGAAGAATGAGATGGAAACACCACAGAGGGCAGAATATGTCGACGCACCAGCGAGCTCCAGCACTTCAGCAGTCAAGTACTCCAAGATTGCAGATGTATACACAGCAGCCTTTGCGCCAATCCGGACATTATGTTGAGTGCGTTGTTTCAAGTAACGATGGATACGGCCGACAGGAAACTGTTCGTACGAATCGAGTTGGATGACGGGATACTCTGAGATGACCAGACACACCTGTAATCCAGCCTTTTGACTTCTCGTTTGAACGGTTCGTTGTTGATTTTGTCCTGAAGGTCCAGTAGCACCAGACTTGGATTTTCCACCAGAATTCGCAGAGGGAGCCATTGCAGTAAGCTAGACAAAGCAAGTAACGCCTGATAAATCAATGACTCATCAGAAAAATGGTGGGAATAGGAGAACGTACTTGGGCTAGCTCTTAAATTTTAAGATTGTCACTGGTCTGCATCAGCCAAAAATAAGCGGGAGTCATAAGCATAGATGAAAAGCGGGCCAACCCTGGCTAACCAACGGAACGCGAAAGTGGCGTCGAAGAAACGTGGTGGTGGCAAGAAAGAATGTTGGCGTTTGTTTGGGCACACCACTCCGTCCCATGAATCAACGAGATCACATGGTGATATGAGCTTTAACTCGTCGTGTCTCACCCCTTCCCATTGGTTGGCGCGCTTGACGCGTTAACGACGCGTTTTTCTCGTACATACCTTTGGGAACCAAGTTTTACTGAGAAAATATTTCGAAGAGCCTTCAGACCAGAAATATTCGCTAATGATTCCACGCTATTTTTTGCTATGAACGTGATCACAACGCTGAATGCCTCCATATCAAAGTTAAATCGTGAATTTTTAAAATGTGCAAGGAGTTTTATCTCCCGCTGGTAACTTGTATCAGCGCTTTCGATAAACCGGACAGGAAGAGACGGTGGCGTGAATGTGGCGAAACCCTAATGGACTGAACAATTACTTCGGGCAGCTAGCTGTCTTGGGTTATCGTTAATGACGTCTGTGAAAGTGGGAATAGTCTCTTTTTCTGTGGCTATCGTAAGATTTCCCTCCCAATTAGATCAAACACGCAGGCGAAAGTCTTCAAACCCCACAAACCTTACTAGTATATACTGTCGAGCAAAAAAAAGAATCAATGTTTACTCGGTATCTACTATGAAGACTCTCAGGTACAGCCATGGCGTTGGCAAAATATGTCCGCGGGAGTCTGGATATTGTCGTGCGGAGAAGGGATGGTTATTTGAAGGGAATATTGTATTGGAACCCGCCACCATTTCGCGACTCTTAACAGACAAACTTCAAGACTCATGAGCACATCTGACGAACTGCAGGAACAGTGAAGTTTACACTACGTTGCCCGATATCGCCTCGGAACTCTCGTGGGTGGGCATTTATTACTATTAGTCGCTTAGAAATTGTCCAGACTGTATTATTGAAGGGGAAGCATGCTAAAGGACAGGCGGATACGTGAGGCGTTAGTATTTCACAGCTTTTATAGTCTCCTTTAGACACTTCCAAACTGGCATTGCTTCAATAGGACACTAGCGGAGCAATTATTGTGTTTCTAGTAGTCAACCTTTTCATTCAGACTTCAGGTCTAGTGAGACACTGACATCGAACAATCTGGCACTTGGGCATTTTAAATGACTTTCTAAGTATTTGACCTTACAGAATATACGGTTGCACAATTTGCAATTAAAGCAAAGTCGTCCACACAACAAAAGTCGTTTTCGCGTGGCCAGAATTTACTTCAATGTAGAAAGCGTGTCTGAGTCTTCTTCGACACTGGTGCCCTTTAAACCAATTCGGGCACAATATTGTCATTCTGGTAGTTCTGCCCGTTGCGCCGCTCGGCGCCAGTCGGATACGGCACGTCATTAATGCACTATCCTCAATTTTCCACAACCTGCCTAGTTAGAAAGCGTGTCTGAGTCTCCTTCGACTCTGGTGCCCTTTCACAACCAATTCGGGCACAATATTGTCATTTTATTTGCTGCCCGTTGCGCCGCTCGGCGCCAGTCGGAAACGGCACGTCATTAATGCAATATACTCAAATTTCCATAACCTGCCCAGGTGGTCGCCCTTTCATCTAGAATTCGATGGCGTGGGATTTCAGATTCGAGCCATTTATAGACTACCTACGTCACAGTCTCTCGATCGAATTGAAACTCGTCACAGGTCCTGATCTATACGCTTAGCTGCAGCGTTTGCAGACAATTATATGTAGCCTCATGATGGCTGTCGTCTTGGAGTAAAGAAATCTAAATGCTGGTATTAATATCTACTATAAAGCTTCTAAAGATACAGTTGGTAATTAAGCTTGAAGATGGCGTAAACACTATACGGAGAGAATGTATGGATGAACTTTTGATGGGGTGTGGTGTTGGAAGGGGGGGGGGCAGTGAGGGGATAGTAATAGTACTTTGCAACGATAGCAATTTTTCCATGATTTTCCAAAGTCCAAACAACACACTCACGAGAAGAAATACTGCGATTTCTTAATCTGCTCAACGCGGAACGAGCCCTTCTCGGGCAGCGGTGGGATGAGATCCACGAGGTTGACGAATTTACCCATGAGCATCCTCATCTCTGAATGCTTGATCTTCATGCCTTCGTCGTCCTCAAGTGCAATCCCTTCCTCCTTCGCCTCGTCCTCGACCTGCGCGTTATACTCATCGCAGAGGTGCTCAATGTTCTCCACCTCGCTCTCGTCAATGTCAGTTGTCTTGGTGGTGTCAGAAACGACAAGCAGCTCCTTCAAACTCTCGAGTTTTCGTGCCTGTTCGGAAGTCACAACGATGCGGGAGCCGAGGGCGTGCAGACTTCTGAGGATCGACGAGTTCTTGAGACTGACAAGAGGGACCTTGTAATCTTTATATCGCTCGCGGAACTACGGGGGAAGTATGTCAGTCGATCAGCGAGCTGCTACTGGAGAGAGACGACATACTTCGGCGTCGAGCTTTTTGAGCACGTCTGAAGAGTGGAGTGCAATGAAGGTGTCACGGATAATTTCCGACATCTTATCAATAGAGCACGCATGTGTCCAGTACGAGTCGTGCACCGAGGCAAATGTCAAATCTTGGGTCTAGCAAGGCCCTATCAATACATGGACGATCGTCAATTTTTTTTTTACGCACTCTGCACTCTAAGGCCGTCAGCATCATGTGTGTAGCATCCAGACTGTGAATAAAGTTCGGTGGGAAGGCCGAAGCTTGTTTCATCGAGTTAACTAGGTAAAACCATGAGCAACCGAAACGAGCAAAAGAAGAGATAACAAAATAAACAACATACCCTCTGCAGGGGAGTTAGGATCCGAGATAAAAATCGTCTGCAAGCTTGTCGCGATCTGCTTCCTGTGGATCTTCCGATACGGCTGGACAATCGGCAAACCAAGCAACGTCGTCCACACGACCGAAGTCATCTGTTCCTTCTTCAAGCGCGTGTCTGAAATCGTGAACAACGCGGGCCTCTGCTTCCTCGTGCGCCGCTTGCTCTCCGCCATGGCCTCTGGCAATCGTTCCTTCGGGATCGACTTTGAGATGATCCTCGCACACGCCGCGAACCAGTTCTGAATGGCCGTCGCACCGCTGAATAGATCACCGATAGACTGAATGACCTAGAACACAGCATCAGCACCCACATCGCATCGACAACGACAAACCACACACCTTTGTTGCAAGATACGACGCAGCAGCCCAAGAATCCTCCTCATTCACCAACTTCTTATCCTTCAACTGCTTCTCGATCTGTTCTCTCGCACCGACAAACGTGACTCCATACACAGTCGTCATAACCGTCTGCTTCACAATCTTCCTCTGGATCTTCCCCTTGAGCAAAATAGCCCATTGATCCCCTTTCTTTGCGTCCTCCTCCAGCGCAGCCTCCACCATGTTCCCCACGTGCGTGTACACGTCCGACGGCCGGTCCGTCGCCGCCAGGTTGACCTGTTGCGCTCCGCGGTCGTCGCCACCCAGCGCAGCATAGTGCTGCAGACCGTTACACGTGCCGTCCTGGTGTACAGGGAGACTCGACTCGAACAAGGTCGGGTCGGGCAACTTGAGCGCCTCGTGCAGCTCTTTGCATGTCGCAAGGCACTGCCATGGGTCGTCTGCTCCGAGCCACCAGCGTCGGCCCTATGCGAAATGTCAGAAATGAATGCAGAGAGGGAAGGAATGGGGGTAAAGACGCACCGTCAATGGGTTTGTGGCACTATCGTGGATCTCTTCAAGTTTTGAATGGACCCAATCCACGCGCTCGTCAAAGCTCGCCTTGTCGTACCCGTATAAGTTGGCGAGGTGAATTTTGAGCCAGCGCAGACCGCGTTCGCCTAGCGGGCGCGCCTCTGCGAATTTGAGCAGACCACGAGAGAGGTCGTCGCCGATGTGGCTTAGATGCGGCGGGATAGGGTACGCGCGTCCGCGGAAATCGAGGTTGTGCGGGAAGTAGATCGTATCGCCCAAGAACTATCGCAAAGCCATAATCAGTAAAACTCCTTTCTCGAAAGACGCGAGGTACTCACAGTGCGTGCAATTTCAATCTTGTAGTTCACATTACACCTATCGGAATGATTATTAGCCTTGCCGTTCAAATACGCCCTCATCCTCTGCTGGAACACGCTCTTCGCCTTGATATCTGTCTCTGCCTCGGGCGGCATGACTGGTTCCGGCTCGTCGTACTCTGCAGGTGGTAGCTTGCCAACTCTGTACCCCGCATTCCATACCTCTAGCACAACGTCAAAGACCTGACGGTTGATCTGCCACGGTGTGCTGCCAAGGACGTCGAGGCCCGCAAAGACGAGCTCGACGTTTCCTTTGAGGGACGCAATTCGGAGGTAGGATTGTTGTTCTATTGAATCTTTGAAGCGCATTGCAGAGCCTAGTTGGAAAAATGAGGATTTGTGTAGACGAAAGGAAGGAAGGAAGAAAACGTACTCTGACTGAGTAAGTAACCGCCGTTCTTGTAGTTTAGCCAGGGTTTGGGCTTGATGAGCATGGGGAGATGGCGCGGGTGGATGGCCATGCTGACTTTGTCCTTCGCGAGACGGGCAGAGACGACTGGGTTGAACCTGATGACACCGAGTTTCTGACCGCGAATGTACTCGTACGTGTGGTAGAACGCAGGCTGGACTTCCGAGCTACAAAGGTCGAGTCAAGGCAAGGGCCTTTAGAAAAGAACCGGCGACGTACATCGGCAACCCGTCCTTGTCTTTTCCCCACCTAGTAATCTCTGCGACATCCATCAAACACTCTACGAGAATCCCACCGACCTTTGACCTCACATACTGCGTCCAATCTGCCGTCCACGCCTCGGCGTCGGCCATGACCTTGGCCGCAGCTATCCTCCGTTGCTGCAGACTCGAATATCCCAGACTTGAGAAGTATCCCGTGTTTCCAAGCTTGGGCGCCGAGGGCACGTAAATTTTGTTCGTACGGCACACCTGACCCTTATACTCGAGCTCAACGGCCTTGCCGATCGACAAAAGTGCGCGGGTAGTCTTCATGCCATCATGCACGCCTCCGGACCCCTGCATGCGCATGATCTCGAGGATGGTGAGGATGGACAGGCGCTTGGCGTCGAGAAGCGAAAGGTACGGCGAGATCAGAACCTCGTTTGCCTTGCGCTTCTTCTTGTCCTCGGCAGCTCTGATATTCCTGATTTCCCGCGCGAGGCGTTCTTGGAGCTTGTTGTGCCAGTGCCACATCCACTCGCGGAGATCGTTGCTGTGCAGCGCACCGGGACCGAGGCCGAGTTCATTCAACACCTTGGTCTGGTGCTGCATCTGGTCGAGGGCGACGTCGTAGGCGGATTTCTCGAGGTGCTCCTGGCGAGCGATGATGTCTTCGGCGAGTACGCGACGTGCTGTGACGACTTGTGCGAGGTGCTGTCGTAGATTGTTGATGTTGAAGGGAATCTGTATTTCGACGCCACCGCCGTCTTCTGATTCCTGAAAAATTCTGAATATGGCGCGAGAAAAAAAAAGTCGAGGCTTGGATGCTTACCACAGTCTTTGTAACAGGTCGCGCTTCAGGTACTTCGTCGAGAATATCGGCTTTGTGGGTACCAAGAACTTCGGCTTCACCAAGTTCAGAGATGATTTCTCTGTTCTGAGCTTCGACGGCGGCAACAGAAAGGTACTTGATGACCTTGACGGCCTCTTCTGACGAGTTGAGAGTGCGGTCCGCGACAACAGAGGCGATTGGGATACCACGCTTGACGATGGAAGCGAGCAGCTGACGGGGGCTGGGTATGTGATAGCCTTCGGTCGCGGTTAGAGAGTGAGGGCCGTATCTGAGTACTGATATCAGACATGGATTTCAATCAAGAAACGGCACTGACCTGTGGTAGAGAAGAAGCATGAGGGCGTACGTAGTGGGATCGGGCTTGCATTGTTCTGACTCTGTCTCGAGGATGTGATAGAGGTCAGATGCATACTGCACAAGGACAGAAACAGGGCCGTGCTGAGCACCAGCCATGAGGGAGTAGGCTTCGATGAAGGCATTGTATATGGGGGTAGAGAGTATGTGGACACTATTGCGCTCGCGGAGGCGGTCAAAGATGTCGCGTGCACGAGGGACGTCATACAAGTTATGCAAGCAGGCGTCCATGACAGAAAGCAAGTCCTGTGTGGCGGTGTCTGCGTAGTAGAATTCATTGACAGACGAATGGCGATCACTAGGCAGAGGGGCAGGAAGGACAGTGTACGAAGTGGGTCGCTGCAGAAAGTGAGAGAGCTCAGTGGGCAGATCGAGCCTGCGCGGCTGGAGAACCGGTTCGGACTGCGGCTGGACCAGGAAGCTGGGATAGTCCGCCTCGACATGCGCAGGCGCGGTCGCAAGCGCAGGAGCCTGCTTTTGGGCGGTCGGTGCCGAGAAGAGCCGGGCTGGTCTGGGCAGACTCTGTCGAGACAACAGCAAAGTTGTCTCGAATCGTCGCGCTGTCCGTGAAAGCATTTTTCGAAAAGAGTCGTCGAAAAAACAGCCAGGCCAACTCAAAATTTTGACACGACGTCACATGATGCAGCCTGCTTGCACCTGTTGTGCAAAACCGTCTAAAATTTGAGCAATTTGGCACGAACCGCAATTCCACCGCACTTGCTCACACACCTCCTTGCCTCTTCCTCTTCCTTCCCTCCCCTCTCCTCTCTCAGTAGCAATGTCTCCAGCACCGTCAGGAAAAGGTCACGAATCTGGTGCTGCCAGGGTTCTCGGGTCCGGGACATCTGGCAAGTGATCACTTTTCCAGGAATAGTCCGACTCTGATGGTGTTCGCAGGTATTGCTGAGCTGCTGATTTTCCACCCCGTTGATACGGTCGCCAAACGGTTGATGAGCAACAAGGCCAAGGTTTGTCGACTACAAATTAGAGTGTCACCCTCGTGTACATTTTTTCCCCCAGGTTTCCTTCTCCACACTGTCCCCCATCATATTCCGGGACGCATCTACCGCCACACTCCCTCGCAAGCTTCTCTCTCTTTTCCCCGGTCTGGGCTATGCAGCAGGCTACAAAGTCGCGCAGCGCGTGTACAAATTCGGCGGGCAACCTTGGTTCAATGATCTCATCAACAGGCACTACAAGACCTGTTTCAACAACACGTTTGGTGAGAGGAAGGGAAAACTCATGATGCAAGCTACCGCTGGAAGGTCCGCTCAGCCCACTAATCGAAAAGTAATGTACTAACGTGACTAGCTTGACAGGGATCGGAGAAGTCGTTCTACTTCCCCTTGACGCGCTCAAGATCAAGCGTCAAGTCAACCCCGAAGCCTTCCGCGGTCGTGGAGTCGTGCGCATCTTCCTTGAGGAAGGTACGACGCTCTACCGAGGTTGGGGCTGGACAATGGCGCGCAACGCCCCCGGGTCTTTCGCCGTACGCCTCCCCTCCATCCACGTGTTCTTCAACTCACACACTTATCCATACAGCTCTTCGGTGCCTCTGCCTTTACAAAAGACTACGTCCTCGGCGTCTCCGACTACTCCAAAGCCACATGGACGCAAAACTTTGTCGCGTCCGTCGCAGGCGCCGTAGCGTCCATCACGATCGCTGCGCCTCTCGACGTCGTCAAGACGAGGATACAAAACGCGAATTTCGAGCAGAAGGTACATGGTTTGAAGGTCGTCAGTGAGCTGATCAAGAACGAGGGCGTTACCGCGTTCTTCAAGGGGTTGACACCCAAGGTGAGTCCTGTAGTTGAGGAGTTTAATCATTAACCAATCTATGTGCCGCGTAGATCCTTGTGGTAGGACCGAAACTCGTCTTCAGTTACACGCTCGCGCAATCGCTTATACCTTTCTTCGCCAACTACGTCTGAGCATTTCTGCGTGCTTGGTGCCCAGTTCCCGACTTGGAGGAGAGATTCATTAGAGCATGGGGCTACTTATAACCTCGATCACCCTCTAGAACTCGTCCGCTCACCACGATATTACCCCTACAAGCAGTAATACTTACACTCCCTCCCCCCGCTTTCTTATCTATGGATAGAATATATAATTTTAAATACGATCACAACCCCAACTCTTACTTGGAAGCATTAAGTTAGGACGCCCTTCAGAGAAAAGGTTCCATTGATACAACAGACAGGGGTTTATACGCCACCACAATAATAACCACAACATCCTATTAACGTTGTTTCTATATATTGGCTTTATTTACCCTACCTGTCGTCTTGGTCTCTCATCATGCCTTCAAAAGACATCGTCCATACATCGCAGCTCTATATCAAAGAAAGGAAACCTGTCTATGCGGTTTCGCTGGTCCAGCCTTCAGCCTTCGCCGTGGGTAAACCTCTTCTGTTTTCAGACTTGGATTCACGATACAACAAACAGCTCGATCCTATTGAATATGGCATGGGATTTCAGAGGGGCGAGACGAACGAGTTCGTTGGCTCCTATGCAAACAGAGTGACTCGTGAGCAAGTTTACTCTGTCGTTGTGCTATCTAGTTACAGCGTAAGAGTGTAGTACAACAGGATATGGGCGAAGCTTTCAATGATGACAAGTGGACGCTTGTCCCTGAAGAAGAACACCTCGAATATCTCACCGACCTCTGGTGGAATAATCTTTGTTGTCCTCCAGATCAAAGGGAAAGGTACATTCCAGTATGTGATCTGCTGTGCTCCTTCGTATGCTTTTCTGATATTCATATCAGCTAGAGAAAGGTCTTCGTGTATCTAGATCTGGTCGCACTTTCTATCCATACAATCTCTATCGGGCCGAGTCATTTCCCATCTATGCTATCGATGGGACTCTCACTCAGACTGGCACCACACGTGTTTGGTCGTCTATTCCTCCATATGTCTGGCTGGTCATGGCTTCTGTTTTCATGGATAAAAACTATTCTGATGTCCCTCTACATCTCTGTTTGCACAAATGCAGACTTCTTTATGTCTATGATATGGTGCGGACACCATTGCCATCTGTTTTTGTTACTAGCCTGGCACAGCCTGAGAGACCGCTTCCTTTAGTTAAGAAAGCGGCGAACGAGGCTCAGCCACCAGAATATGATTAAAATACAATCACAACTCCAACTCTTACTTAGAAGCATTAAGATAGGATGCACCCCAGAGAAAAAGGTTCCATTGATACAACAGAAAGGCGATTAATAACCACAAAATCCTATCAAATTAGCTGACGGGCTTGGTATTAAACGCACTCGATTAGCGACTGTAACGTAATGCTTCGCAGGCAGACTTCTATTAGCGCGGCGCTGGTTAGTCCAGATGCGTTCGTCATGGCCATGGCGCTCCGAGCCACCCAATGACTCCAAGTCAACGAATGCCACCCTCCCACACGCCACCCGCCTCCGCTCTATCCTCACCATCGTATCCTCTGTCGGCGTCGGCATCGCCCTTTGATAGCAATCACCAACCGCTACGGCTTGTTGGGCTGTTGATGTTGCTGTACCGCAAACTTGAGGGATAATGAATTATGCATTGATTATGACCGAGTATACATAACGTATGATACTGTAGAGTTGAACGCGGCATACGGGCCCAATCAGTCCGAGTGATACACACATCCTGGTACTTGACCGCTCGGACTTCAGGCATGCGACTCGGTAATCAGGATAACGTCATTGTTTAAATATCTTTGAGGCTTCACGCTGTGAATCAGTGCGTACCCCAAGCTGTTATTAGAGTCGCTGCATTATAGGATGCTCCACACCAAGCCTGAAGAGAATCAGCAAACCCAGGAGACAAGAAAGGACTATTGGATAGACGCAATGCTTTATGTAAAGTAGCTCAATGCTTTTTTTAATTTGTTGGCATCTCCACTTGTGACATACTTCTCATTCACAGCGACAACATGATATCCGACTGCAGAGATCATTGCCAGTACACCAAGGGTGTTGGCCAGTGAATAGAGAGAGTTGCATGCGAGATCATATTGCTACTAGATTGGCCCGACGATGACATAGATTTTAGAAAGTCATGTATGCAGTGCATGAATCAAGGACATTTCCAGCTCGAAGAATGCACAAGCGACGTGGAAGTTGAAGCAGCGTCGTTGACTAAGTAGACTTTTGTCTTTGTTTTAACCGTCTGAGTTTTAACCGATGTTCTGAGCTTTCCTCTCATCATGCCTTCAAAAGACATCGTCCACGCATCGCAGCTTTATATCAAAGAAAGGAAACCTGTCTATGCGCTTCCGCTGATTCATCGTTCAGCCTTCATCGTGGGTAACCTCTTCTTGACATGTTGTCAGAAGTTGAATTCATGATATAACAAATAGCTTGATCCTCTTGAATATGGCATGGGATTTCAGAGGGGCGAGATGAATGAGTTCGTTGGCTCTAATGCAAACAAAATGAGTCGTGAGCAAGATTACTTTGTCGTTGTGTTATCTGGTTACAGCATGCGAGTGTAGTACAACAGGATATGGCCGAAGCTTTCAATAACCACAATTGGACGCTCGTCCCTGAAGAAGAGCACCTTGAATATCTCACCGAGCTCTGGTGGAATAACCTTCAGTGTCCTCCAGATCAAAGGGAAAGGTACATTCCAGTATGTAACCTGCCATGCTCCCTCGTACGCTCTCCTGATATTCATATCAGCTAGAGAAAGGCCTTCATGTATCCAGATCTGGTCGCACCTTCTATCCGTACAATCTCTACCGGGTCGAGTCATTTTCCATCTATACTATCGATGGGACTCTCACTCAGAGTGGCACCACACGTGTTTGGTCGTCTATTCCTCCATACGTCTGGCTGGTCGTAGCTTCTGCTTTCATGGATGAAAACTATTCTGATGTCCCTATACATCTCTGTTTGCACAAATCCAGACTTCTCTATGTCCATGACATGGTGCTGAAACCATTGCCATCTGTTTTTGTTATCAGCCTGGCACAGCCTGAGAGACCGCTTCCTTTAGTTAAGAAAGCGGCGAACGAGGCTCAGCCACCAGATTATGATCAAAATACGATCACAACTCCTACCTCTACTTAGAAGCATCAAGATAGATGCACCTCAGAGGAAAAGGTTCCATTGATACAACCGAAAGGCGATTGTACATCAGAAAAAACACAACATCCCGACTGCTTTGCAGGCAGACTTCTATTCGCGCGGCGCTTGTTAGTCCAGATGCGTTCGTCATGACCACAGCTGGCATGGCCATGGCGCTCCGAGCCACCAAACGACTCCAAGTCAACAAATGCCACCCTCCCACACGCCACCCGCCTCCGCTCTCTCCTCACCATCGTATCCTCTGTCGGCTTCGGCATCGCCCTCACCATGGCATCGATAGCAATCATCAACTGCTATGGCTTGTTGGGCTGTCGATGTTGCTGTATTGTATGGATTATGACTGAATATACCTTGGAGATAATAACGTATGATACGTGGCAGATATATTCTAGACCTGCTAGTCGAACACGGCATACGGGCCTAATCAGTCCTCATGACGTGTAGAGCCTACAGGCGAGTGATACACACATCCTGATACTTGACCGCTCGGACTCAGGCATGTGATTCGTAGGAAATCAGGATATCGTCATTAGGCTTCACGCATGTGAGTCAGTGCATACCCCAAGCTGTTATTGGAGTCGCTGCATTATAGGATCCTCCACACCCTAAGATACAACAAGCCTGAAGAGAATCAGCAAATTCAGGAGACAAGAAAGAGTTATTGAATAGACCCACTACTTAAAGTAGCTCAATGCTTTTTTAATTTGTTAGCATCTCCACTTATGACATACCTCTCATTCATAGCGAAACATGATATCCGACTACAGAGATCATTGCCAGTACACCAAGGGTGTTGGCCAGTGGATGGAGAGTTGCATGGGAGATCATATTGCTACTAGAATGGCCCCACGATGACATAGATACAGATTTTAGGAAGTCATGTATACAGTGCATGGATCAAGAACATACACTATGCTTTACAGCTCGAAGAATACACAAGCGACGTGGAAGTTTAAGCAGCGTCGTCGCGTTGACTAAGTAGACTTTTGTCTTTGTTGTTGTTGTTGTTCTATTTATGTAAATATTGGAGTCACCGATGTTGTGAGCTTTCCTCTCTCCATCATGCCTTCAAAAGACATCGTACACGCATCACAGCTTTATATCAAAGAGAGGAATTCTGTCTGTGCGATTTCGCTGATTCAACCTTCAGAATTCGTCGTGGGTAACCTATTCTTAACATGTTGTCAGAGTTGAATTTACGATATAACGAACAGCTTGATCCGCTTGAATATGGCATGGGATTTCAAAGGGGCGAGATGAATGAGTTCGTTGACTCTAATTCAAACAGAATGACTGGTGAGCAAGTTTACTCTGTCGTTGTGTTATCTGGTTACAGCATGCGAGTGTAGTACAACAGGATATGTTCGAAGCTTTCAATGACGACAAGTGGACGCTTGTACCTGAAGAAGAACACCTTGAATATCTCACCGAGCTCTGGTGGAATAATCTTTGTTGTCCTCCAGATCAAAGGAAAAGGTACATTCCAGTATGTAACCTGCCATGCTCCCTCATACGCTCTTCTGATATTCATATCAGCTAGAGAAAGGCCTTCATGTATCCAGATCTGGTCGCACTTTCTATCCGTACAATCTCTATCGGGTCGAGTCATTTCCCATCTATACTATCGATGGGACTCTCACTCAGAGTGGCACCACGCGTGTTTGGTCGTCTCTCCCTCCATACGTCTGGCTGGTCGCAGCTTCTGCTTTCATGTATGAAAATTTTTCTGATGTCCCTGTACATCTCTGTTGGGACAAAAGCAGACTTCTCTATGTCTATGATATGGCGCGGACACCATTGCCATTTGTTTTTATTTCTAGCCTGCCACAGCCCCAGAGACCGCTTCCATTAGTTAAGAAAGCAGTTAAGAAAGCGGAGAAGGAGGCTCAGCCACCAAATGTGATCTAGACATGCTGTTATTATCTAGTACTAAACAATGATTATCATTTGGCACCTGTCTTGAGGTCTTACACATTGAGGTGTGGCTCCTGTATATCGAAAATTATGGAATTTTGAACCACATTGAAGTCATGGTCACGGTCAGATGAAGGGAACTTGAACATCAAGCCTTGAAGCTTGATCGGCTTCCACGATATTGACTTATCGATTGTTTATTGATAGATATGGATGATACAAGATAGATAGTATTTGCGTTCTAAGAACACTGAAGGTAACTGAAGGGAAGCAGGGAAAGTTGGTGTTATGGCATTGGCAAAGACTGAAGGAAGTAAAGAAGTCTGGAGCTATTGAGCTGGGTGGACATTGAATCTGGTTCATGATCTACGTGTACGTGGGCGAAGTCGAAGTGGGCTATCCCTTCTTCCGATTTCGCTGCCTGTTTCATCGTCGGCATATTCTGATGATGCTTCTGATGACTCTGACAGTCCAAGCCTACTTCCCACCTCATGCTCGGAAACTTCTGAAAGAGGATCCAATGATTCCACAGGCTCCCCATCGTCAATTTCATTGTCAGCATCATCCGAAATCGATTCCGGCGGCTGGGTTGTTTGGGAAAAGCTATGCAGAACATGACCCCGGATCTTGAAAACGAGATTATCTGGATCTATCGGACGAAGTTTGGAAGGACTCGAATGGACCAATAGATTTTCAAAGGGCTCCTTGCCATCCACCTCCCTTTCCTCCTCGGAGTCCGGGTAACACTCGTTCTCGGAAAGGGACGAGTCCGAGTAACACTCGTTCTCGGGGTTGTCAGAACTAGACTTTGTGACTTCGGCTGTGGATTTCTCTGCCTCGTACTTACCTGCATAATAATCATACTTGTCCTGCAGTGGACCAGGCACAGTCTCACCACGGCTGCTTTCCCTGGTGTTGCGTGGCGCTCTTCTTTTATAACACTCCGGAACATCGGCTTCATGGACAAATCTTTTGATAAGGCATGTACCATCGTTGAACTGATTCCATTGCTCGGCTTTCCAATTCTCTTGGTACCAACGTAAATTGAATGTGCTAAGGTTTGCCTGTTGTTCCCACATATTTGCTAAAATGAAGATAGGGCTGGCTGCAGTTCTGAAAGGGATTGCAAAGGGGTACTTGAAGACTTGATATGTTTCAGCGGTAGTCAAACAACCATTCAAGCCTTCTGCCAAATCATGCACCATGAGTGCTTCAGTTTTGTCACATTTTTGAGTTGCCAAAAGAGTAACTGGCCAGCCCCCATCAGGCATCTCTTTATCGAGGTCCTGCTAAAAATGAGATCGAGTAATCAAGATGAATTATGTGCTGCGCACCGTCAGGATACGTTGTCTTTCTTCAGTCACTCGCTTCGCAGAAGAATTGACACGCAACTTCTTCTTGACAATCTTAAGAATGTCGGCATCTAGCACGAAGGTGATAAGGTTTGCATCCAACAATCGGTGAACATAAACATTCACTATTGGTGTGATTCTTGAGTTACGAAGAGTTCAATCTATAACCAAATTTGACGTACATGGCATGACATTTAGTCGGTTATCGATGTGAAATGTCCCTCTGTAAGCATAACCCATCATCCACCCCCAACGATCCATCTGGATTCATTGTATTTTAGTATATTTACTAATAGAATTGTGCATAACGTACATCATCTGGGTCTCCGGCATCTTTATGAGGCTTCATGTGGGCGAATTCCACCATGCGCTTTGGGGCAGCCATGCTGGACTTGTTAGTCACGGCACAGGTCTGTACAGTAAACTTCTTGTAGAATCGATGCGCTAGCACACGGTTTCTTATTTTGCTGTCTCGAGTTACGGCCTGCATCTCTGGTGTCCTATAAAGTTTTCTTCTCGATGAAGAAGGGAGATCCTGGATTTGTCGAGCCGGTGTTTGCATTTGAACTGATTCCATTGCGTATCTTCGAGATATAGCGATAGGCAGGTAGCAGGAAGCTTTCACCAGTTTCGCTAGAGGGGATTTTCAGAGGACGAAATTGTAAGCTCTCGAATGGCTATCGATATATGTTCAAAAACAAAGGACAAGCTGAGATCCGAATGATAATCTGATGTGTAGGTGCAGTGGCCATGCCGGGCTTTCAACAAAACAAAAGATGAAAAAGGCCGTAAGACCGCTGTTCCTTTGTCTTCGGAAATATGTATCCTCTTGGATCCAACTCGCAGTCACCTTCCTACTCGGATTCAAGATCGCACTCTTCTCGTCATGTGAAGCATACTCTGTCATGGATTGTGCATGTTAGTCCGTACATCCAAGCCACGATCCTAAAATTACATAGCGGAATCAGTGTGACGAACATACACTCACTTCTATTGAAAAGGAAAGAGCACATGTGTCCTGACTGACCACAAAGTACCAATTTCAAAGAATGCTAACTGCTGAGGGAAGACCACGACCAGAATTGATAGCAAATTGCGACTTAACTGGTATTCGGGCGATTGGAAACACAGTGTTTTTCTTAAGTTAGTCTTTTCACGAAAGACAGAGAAAACACTGATACCGTTCATGACTATAGATTTACAATTCTTTGGTACTACATGTCGCCTTGAACGCCGGATGTCCAAACAACCTCTTGAGACCAAGCTTGCCGTGCATAAGTAAGCAAGTACTCACAAGGACCTGCTTTACATCCACCCACCTCAACCTCAATCCACAGACCCGATCCCCTCACCGCCTCCACCTCACCCTCTCCCAGAAACCCAGCGCCAAAGAGAACCTCGTGTTCTGCACGCTCAAAGAGAGACATAAGAGTGGCGATGACAGTGGAAGAAGCAGTAGAAGGAGGAAGAAGATGGCGGTTTGTGTGGAAGGCGAACTAGGGTAGGAGCATCTGTGTGCATGTACCGAAACTAAAATAAACGCGATCGCACTTGTAAAAAGTAAGCAAAGTCATGGATTATCGGATGGTTGTGAATACTTACCGGCGCTAGAAAATCTAAGCTTCGCTTGTTTGTCCGGATGTGTTCGTCATGACCGCATGCCCGCTCTACCATGGCCATGGCGCTCCGAGCCACCCAAGACAACGAACGACAGCCTCCAACACGACGCCCGTCTCCGCTCCATCCTCACCATCGTATCCTCCGTCAGCATTGGCATCGCCCTCACCGCGACGTCGATAGCAATCACCAACCGCTACGGACGCCGAATACGGAACAGCGACTGGGTAACGCCCGATATGTTCCGGCGGCGCAGATGGGTGCGGGGCGTCGTTACTTCGTCCGTACGGAGATAAATCAATCACCATAGTCTAACTGACGCGTTCTTTGTAGTGTAGGAGACGCGGATAACTTCCGTTTGTATCATACGCCTCTGCTGGGATATCGTTGGCCCTTTAAGTATCGAAGAGTACCGTCTATCAATAAAGGTACGCTGGTTCCTTCAGTTTTACGACTTACTGCTCTTACGTCGCGCTTTAGAACTCAAAGACGAGACTCTACATATCAGGATAGCCGGCATTGATGCTCCAGAGGTACACCCGCTCCAACGAACGCATTGCACGAGACCCTGACCCACCTCCAGGGACCCCATTTCGGTCGTCCAGGCCAGCCATATTTCGCAGAAAGCTTCGCATGGCTGCGTCGCAAGATCCTAGGCAAGATCGTATACTGCCAACTCCTCCGGCGAGACCAATATTCTCGTGTAGTCAGTTACACTCATCCAATTTCTCTCCGACATCCATCCCAATAAGTTCTGTCTAGGTCGCGAATGTCCACCTTTCCCCGCGTATACTCCCTAGACCGCTCAGCTCGGGGCGAGTCCTTGCTCTAGAGATGCTACGTGCAGGATGGGGGACGACGTATGAGCAGGTACCTCTTCGCTAATTTCGTTTCTTTTTTTCAAGAAAAAAGAAAGGCTAACAGATACTCAATCGACAGGCTGGCGCAGAGTATGGTAAAGCAGGAAAAGACGAGTTTCTCCGTGTCGAAGCAGAAGCCAAGTCCGTTCCCCCTCTGCCACCCGTATTCTTGTATTTGTAACCTTGCACGATTTTCGTAGAGCCGCACGCCGCGGGATGTGGGCAAAAGGCACCAAAGCAGAGACGCCTGCTCAGTACAAGCGCCGGCACGCAGCTGCTTCGTCGCCTGAGGAAGCCGAGGCAATGCGGATAAAGTCTACGTCTACGAAATCGCAAGCTAGAAGCAATAAGACGGGTTGGTTTAGACGCTTGTTGGGCTGGTGATGTTGCTGTATCGTACATTGAGAATAATGGATTATGACCTATATACCCGGAAGATAATTCGAACGTGTGATAGGTGGCAGATATATTCTAGACGTGCTAAGTTCCGGCATAGTAGCGAGATAAAGAATGGTCCTAATCAGTCATGATGTGCAGAGCCTACAGGCGAATCATACTTGACCGCTCGGACTCCAGGCATGCGACTCGTAGTAAATCAGGATATAGTCATTACTCAAAGTCCTTTAATTCTAGAGGCTTCACGTCTCAAACTTTCCCATGTGAGTCAGTGCATACCCTAAGAACGAGTCCACTGTTATTGGAGTCACTGTGTTACATATAGGACGCTCAACACCCTAAGATACAACAAGCCTGAAGAGATTCAGCGAACCCAGGAGACAAGAAAGTGTTATTGAATAGACGCACTACTTAAGCTTAAGTAGCTCAATGCTTTTTCGATTTGCTGGCATCTCCACTTGTGAGATATTTCTCATTCACAGCGACAACATGATATCCGACTACTGTGATCATTGCCAGTACACCAAGGGTGTTGGCCAGTGAATAGAGAGTTGCATGTGAGATCATATTGCTACTAGATTGGCCCGACGATGACATAGATTTTAGAAAGTCATGTATACAGTGCATGGATCAAGGACGTACACTACACTTTACAGCTCAAAGAATACACAAGCGACGTGGAAGTTTAAGCAGCGTCGTAGTGTTAACTAAGTAGACTTTTGTCTTTGTTGTTGTTGTCGTTCTATTTGTGTAATTATTGGAGTCACCAATGTCCTGAGCTTTCCTCTCTCATCATGCCTTCAAAAGACATCGTACACGCATCGCAGCTTTATATCAAAAAAAGGAATTCTGTCTGTGCGATTTCGCTGATTCGGCCTTCAGAATTCGTCGTGGGTAACCTATTCTTAATATGTTGTCAGAGTTGAATTTACGATATAACGAACAGCTTGATCCTCTTGAATATGGCATGGGATTTCAAAGGGGCGAGATGAATGAGTTCGTTGACTCTAATTCAAACAGAATGACTGGTGAGCAAGCTTACTTTGTTGTTGTGTTATCTGGTTACAGCATGCGAGTGTAGTACAACAGGATATGTTCAGAGCTTTCAATGACGAGAAGTGGACGCTTGTGCCTGAAGAAGAACACCTCGAATATCTCACCGAGCTCTGGTGGAATAATCTTCGTTGTCTTCCAGATCAAAGGGAAAGGTACATTCCAGTATGTGATCTGCTGTGCTCCTCCGTATGTTTTTCTGATATTCATCTCAGCTAGAGAAAGGTCTTCGTGTATCTAGATCTGGTCGCACTTTCTATCCGTACAATCTCTATCGGGTCGAGTCATTTCCCATCTATACTATCGATGGGACTCTCACTCAGAGTGGCACCACGCGTGTTTGGTCGTCTCTCCCTCCATATGTCTGGCTGGTCATAGCTTCTACTTTCATGGATGAAAACTTTTCTGATGTCCCTATACATCTCTGTTTGCACAAATGCAGACTTCTCTATGTCTATGATATGGTGCGGACACCATTGCCATCTGTTTTTGTTACTAGCCTCGCACAGCCTGAGAGACCGCTTCCTTTAGTTAAGAAAGCGGCGAACGAGGCTCCACCACCAGAATATGATTAAAATACGATCACAACTCCAACTCTTACTTAAAAGCATTAAGATAGGATGCACCTCAGAGGAAAAGGTTCCATTGGTACAACAGAAAGGCGATTGTACACCAGAAAAAACACAACATCCTATTAAATGAGCTGACGAGCTTGGTACGATAGGCACTCAATTAGCGACTGCAACGTAATGCTTTGCAGGCAGACTTCTATGATCGCGGCGCTTGTTTGTCCAGATGCGTTCGTCATGACCACAGCTGGCATGGCCATGGCGCTCCGAGCCACCCAATGACTCCAAGTCAACGAATGCCACCCTCCCACACGCCACCCGCCTCCGCTCTATCCTCACCATTGTATCCTCTGTCGGCATTGGCATCGCCCTCACCGCGGCATTGATAGCCATCACCAACAGCTACGGACGCTGAATCCGGAGAGTAACGCCCGACATGTTCCGGTGGCGCAGACGGGTGTGGGGCGTCGCCACTTTGTCTGTCTACCTTTTTCTTCTTACCCATGATAAATCAATTACTATAGTTCAATTGACGCGCTCTTCGCAGTGCAGGAGATGCAGATAACTTCTGTTTGTATCATAAGCCTCTGCTGGGTGTTTCTCAAAATTATAGCACCAAGCCAAATGAAAAAATGCATGGTCCCATCAAGCATTCTTATCTTCATCATTCAAATTTTAAGAGTGTTACAAAACAAGTATGTTTCTTTTTTATTGTAGCTACAGAAAACTATAGTGTTCCATGTGCATTAGATATTGGATGCAGATCAATATCTTTTAATATCTGGTCTTATTCAATCTAATATTGATGCCTTGGATATCTATGAAGAGTCACTACAACCAGACCCAGATAATACAACTGCCAAGTCAAGCAGCACACATTCTGATGGCTTATTCTAGCATCTATTATCAGTCTTGACAGCTAGGCTCACCAATGCCATCTACTACACTATTGCAAAAACACAAGAATGATGATGCTTTCAATTGTTTTTGAATCAAATTGGGAATGTTTATGATTAGCTTTCTTCCTACATATGGTATTCCTCTTCCTAGTGGAAACTAAAATCACACCTAAACTTAGCTGATGGATGGTGCAGAAAAAAAGCCCTACTCACATAGACTTCTCCTTTCAAATGACAAATAGACCAATATAGTTGAGAATTGATAGAATATACATAAACAAAGACCTTACACCCTATAGCTGAGACTGAAAAATTGAACATACTGCAATTAACACCAACAAATCAATGATATCAATGACTCTAATACACTCAAGACAACCACATATGGGAGGAGGACAATATGCAATGCCAGCTCTGCTGATAAAAGACCTAAGACTAATGAAAAAGCTTAAATCTTTAAGAAAAATGTACCTAGCTGAGATGGAACAATCAGCAAAAAACAGAAGCCCTAAATTCAATCCACAAACTATACACAAGGCCTTCAAAGAAAAGAGAATAAATGAGATACAAGAATACTCAAAATGTCTAAAACTAAAGATACTAAAAGAAATAGAGGTGCTAAAGAACTACAGAATAAGAGCCCTCAATGACACCCAAATAACCAAGGATATTTGAGGTGAGGAAGCAGCACTGATTGATGAGAGAATACAAAGCCTAGAAACCATGCACTTTGCAAGGGCAAGGAATACTGTGGCAACAAGCTTCTACATATATGGAGAAACAATGTCAAAATTGTGCCAACTTGAAGCTGAGTTCTTTGGGGCAGGGAATGCAATCACTAGCCAGCCAGCTGAAGTTTCTGGGTAATATGATTAAGGAATATGCACTAAGAGATATTATCACAGCCCTAAAATACCCAGCACTAAATCAAAACAAACTGGAACAAAGGTCAGATAAAATGGCAGACATTGCAAGGTTACACTACACAAACCTACAAAAAGACAACCTTCCAATGGATAAAATATCCCACAAATCTCAGATGGAGAAGGTACTCTTAGAAATAAAGAAGCAAATCACACAAACACAGAAAAGTTACCTCCAAAGATTGGTCAATATAGAAGAAGTGAACAAAGCTCTGCGTTCACTTAAGAATAGCAAAGCTGCAGGTCTAGATGAATTTATCCATGAGCTCTAGCAAAGAGACACAATGCATGAAAAGACAAGAAACAAAACTTTGACATGGTTAAAGCCTTGACAGACATACAAACCCACAGAATAGAGCCCAACACAAATTTTGCCAAAGGTTGGCTCTGCCCAATATATAAAAAGGTGATCAAACTAACATAGGAAATTACTAATCCATCACAGTGTTAAATACCAGCTACAAGATCTTTAGCAAAGCACTAACCATAAGGCTAGGTGAGGCTATGCAGACCATCATACACCATGACCAAGCAGGCTTCATGACTGGCTGCAGAATAGAAAACTAGACAGAACTCATGCAAATAACATTAGAGTGGTGCAGCAGAATGGAGACAAATGGCATCATTGTCTGTTTCAACCAGGAGAAAGCATACAATAGAATTCTCCACTCATTTTTCTGAGCATTCCTAAAGGAATTTAGCTTTTCAAAAAACTTCATAGATACAATAAAGGCACTTTATATGGATGCCTACACAAAAGTCATCTTGAATGGCAAAAAGCTTCAAAGTCACATGAGGAGTTAGACAAGGCAACTGACTCTCATGCCTTCTATTCAACATTGCAATAGAATCACTAGCACAAACCATACAAAAGTTGACCTTGAAGGGCATTATGCTTGACAAGGATATAGACTGTCTAATAGCAACACTTTTTGCAGATGACACTATAGTATACTTTGCCAAAGATGACAGCTTCCAAGACTGTGAACACCTACTTAAAAATGGTGCACAGCTTTGGGTGCTAAATTTAACATACCAAAAACAGTTATAGTGCTGGTTGGCACACTAAAACATTGTGACAACATGATGACTCTGAGAAGGGCCAGCCCAATGGACCTGATAATTCCAGAAGACATTAAAATAGCAAGGGACAGGGAGGCATCCTGCCTTTTGGGAGTCTTTATAGGAAATAGCATAGATAATATAAGTGGATGGACTCTGACTATAGAAGCAATTACAAAGAACCTCAAGAAATGAAAAAAGGCAAACCAGCCTTAGAAGACAACAACTGATAGTCAACATCATTGTAGGTAGAAGAACAGAACTCAATACCAAACAAGAGTACATGGTATGCCAAAATGGATCAAAGACCTTCTGGCAAAAACAATTAAAGAATTGGAAACAGACTCCATACTCACAATTGAAATGAATACAATGAGGCTACCCTTAGATCCAGCACTACCTAAAGATAGATGACAAAAGGCCCAAATGGGCACAAATTTCAGGCAAGATTATAAGCACAAAAATAAAGAAAAAACTAAAGGAGGAGAAACAACCTACAATAAACCTGTTTCTACAGGACACAACAGTCAACGCAAGATTTGGCAAGGACTGCTTCTCCATGTCATTACAACAAATAATCAAGATAGCAAAAAAAATATAAAGTGTCCTTTGCTCTTCTGACACTAGACACAGATATAAAAGAGAAGATGCCAATCTAGCATAAGAAAATAAATAAAGATGTGAGATTCCAGCTGAATTCAGAAACAATAAAGTGCCTATGAAACATACATCACACCCTCATGGTAGGCAAGATGAGACTTGGAAGAGCTCTAAGCTCAATTTTCAACAATTACAAAGCACAGAAGAACTGTGCATGTAGTAAATGTAAAAACTTAAGACAAAGGAGCTGCCTATACCTTTATAAATGTAGCAGGACACATCTAAGCAGACTAGGGAGAAAGTAGGCCCCAGAGTCCCAGAAGAACATAGAACTCTGAACAACAAGGAATAACTGTGACTACAAGACCCTGAGAGGATCCTCTTCAACCTAGATTTCATGATGAGAAGGTCACTACTAGAAGGGTTCAGAGTCTTCACAATGCAAGCAGGAACCATGGACAAAAGTACAAACTATAGCCAGGTGCCAGAAAATGACTCAACACTAATAACAATCTACACAGACAGCTTCTGCATAAAGGACAACAAGGGAAGAGCAATAGCAGGCATAGGAATCTGATTCAAACATGCCAACCCAAGAACCAAAGCAATCAGACTATTACAACTGATAACTCAAACAAACAATGCTGGTAAAGCAGCTGAAATACTGATAACAGCACAATTAGTCCCTAATACACAGTCTATTTTAATAAAGAGCAACTCACAAATTATTTTAGACAGCCTGACAATGCTCCTCCCCTAGTGCAAGAAGGCTGGATAGAATTGGCAAATAAAGGATTAATGAAACCCCTGGTTGCCCTGCTACACAAGAAAAAAGGACTAATGCTACTAGAAAAATGCTGAAATAGCAGGAAACAAAGGAGCCAATAGACTTGCAAACCTGGAGGCAAAAAAACCCATCCTAGATCAATCAAATATAGAAGTCTCCAAGGAGTACAAAATAGCAGAGGCCAAACTAGCAACCATAACTCAGGCTCTAACATACAAAGCAATTTTCAAGACCTAGCCAACTCTAGAGAGGAAAGGCACATGCATACACCTAGACATGAGAAGATGGGTGGAAAAAGAGAGATATGGCAAGATGCCACCCAACAACAGAATTTAAAACTCCCTACAAAACAAGGCCCTATCCAGAGAGATCAGAAACTTCCTATGAAAGAGCATGCACATACAAAATTGGAAAATACTGGAACAATATACTATAATGCAAGGAGAGAGCAGTCTGCCTAAAGTGTAGGGTTGAAGAATCAATATAACACATTCTGACTGAATGCAAGGCACCAGAACAGTTAGATGTAGCAAAAAGAACCCTAACATATATCACACCCTTTCTAGGAGACATATTAGGATGTGCAATACTAAAGAGTCTGTCAAGAAATAATACAGAGAAAAGGAGATTCAAAACAATAATAACAGCAGAGGCATTACACACAATTTGGAAAGCTCAATGCAAATAGCAAATTGGAAGGGAATCAGACCCAGAGAAAACTCTCACAAAAAACAAAATTCTAGCAAAACTGAAATTGGCTATATAAAGAAAAGTAAAACTAGACTGCCTTGCAACAGACACAGAGAGGTTTGAGAAAAAAGCAGTGAAATCTGAGCTAGTCAGGAACACCTTGAAAGACCTCCTGCCAGAAAACAAGTCATTGCTCTAAATGTTGGATAACTACTGAGCCCCATACATTGTGCATAAAGGCATTTTCATTAGGGTGGCTCCACAACAAGGTTGAAAAAAATGAGATAACCATAGCTGCAATCTACCCGCACATATCCTGACCAGTAGAGATTGACAGCAATGCACTGTCTACTGACTTACCAAGACACCACCAAAAAAAAGAAGTATGTCAATGAAATAATTCAGATTGATAATGCAATTTTGATATACTTTTGGATAACAAAAAAGTCCAGTCCACATGCATGTGCCTCTGTTCTAAGTCTTACTTTCTAGTCTCTTGATCTGAGGCATTTTTTTCTCAGGCAGTTCCACCAATTCAACTACTGATGTCTTCCCCTTCTTTGGAGTATGTTTATACTCTGCAACATCCTCTTTCTTATCCTCCATGGTGGGCAGTTTCTTTCCACAAGTCAGTTATGGTTTTCTGACAAACTTCTTTTTTTTTCTGTTGCCCAATAACAATGGAGTTGGCTATTGAAATTGTCCACTAGTACTCTGACAGCTTGAATGGCCTTGCCATTCACAATAATTTGGCTGTCCTAGAACTCAATGTTTTCTCATGTAGGGCTTCTTTACAATCATGTCATACCAATCAAAATTGACTACATCCAGGTATTTCCAGCTCTTGGTCCTAGCACAGGCAATTGTGGACTTCAACTCCCAACAGTACTCAACTGAAAAACTAATGAGTCCTTCAGTTCACTTACATGTATGTCATGTACTTGGCAAAACTGTGGCATCACCCCAGTTGTGATGCTTCCTGAATGCCACAAGGTCTATGCCTTGTGTTCATTTACTTTGACATACAACACAAGGCATTTCTTGTCCTTGTGTTTTTGAGTTGGTTGTTTCAACTTCTTTAAAGTCTTCAAAAGGTGTACTTTATATATACTTTCACTGGAACAGCATCAACAGGCTGGTCCAGCTCATTTGCAAGATAATCCATCAATGCCCCCATGAGCTCTGAGTCTGAGTTTCTGGTGTAGTAGTTGTTGTCATAAACAACTACCTCAACAGACTCATCATCTGATGACCTGAGTTTGTTGGAGGCATCCATGGCTTACAGACAGGTGTTCAGTGTGATTGCTCTCAGGTTTAGAAGTTGGTATTAACTTCCTCAAGTACTGCTGTGTGCATGGCATGCACATATACTCAAGGTATGTTCTTGAGTTGTGTATCCTTTTCTGAACACTTGTTAGCATAGTGTCCCAATTTACTACAGCAGAAACAATTAATGTTTCTACTTTGTCATTCTCCTTGCTCAACCTTTGAAGCCTGATCAGATGTTAGTGCTCTGTCTGCTACCTTCAGTTAACCCATGCTGTCACAAGTTGGCTCCCTCCCATTTTATTGCCCCATACACTGTTGGGCCATGCTTGATGTCTTCAGAATGTTGAGAGTTGGATAACAAACTGCAGGTTTGTATTTTCTTCCATGTCTTTCTTTTTTGCTAAGAAGGTACTGACTTTCTTTGGCTCAGGCTTCTTCCTTTGCACTGTGCACATTTTTGACCTATGTAATTCAAAATGCCTAGCAATCTTGTGCAATTGTTCATAGCATAATCCATGAGCTACAAACTCTTCAATGATATTCACCTCTGGTTGATGTTCTCTTCAAGAATATATCAATCAGTATCCAGTTATTTGAGTAAATATACATATACATATTCTGTAGAAACCTTGAACTTCCAATTTATCCAAGTATAAGGCTGCTAAAAAGGCCTTCCTGGCATCTTGCATTATTGTTGCACTCACAAAACAATTATACAACCTAAGATTCTTGAAAGTCCATTGCTGTTGTGCACCATTATAGTGCAGAACATGATATCTGAACCAATGCTTGGCTAGTCCATTGAGGAATTTAGGAAGAACAAATATTTGTTCTTGATGCATTCTATTACCTTCATACAGACAGGCTGCAAGATGATTACAGACATCCATTATCTAGTCCTCCAAGTCACTGAACTTGGACTCTTCCTTGTAAAGCTGAATATGTTGATAAGTTTTGGGTCTGCCTTGCAAGGTTTAATTTCATATAGTGGCCACAAGGCTATGCCTACAGTATCATCAATAATACTGATGAGGTGGCAGTGCATATTATCATTATACAATACACTCTTGTGGCCTCAGTTTTCCCTGAAGTTTTGTTTCTGCTTTCTGCAGGAGGGACCATCAAAAATACCTGTACAGGTCATTGACCTAAATAATAGCTCTTCTCCTAAGTAGACTAGTGAGGAGGATTGTCTTGTTCTACAAGATTTTCACCTGGCCTTTGTAAAGAGCACCTGTTCCCTTGTTTGTCCCATGGATTGTCCTCAATTGTTATTCCACTGTGTGTTGTTGGACCTGCCTTAATTACTACTTCCTCCATCATTGCCTAGATTTTGATTAGCCTGCATCATATGCCTGATATATTGTCATCAACTTGTACTGTTCCATTCAAGGTAATACTTTGATTGTCAATCATGGTATGTCTATGATTGCTCAGGCCTTTGATATGCATACATTGGTAGGCAACTCAGTCTGTGAATGTTGCAGCTATTGGCATTGGGCAATTTAGTGGAATTTCTGCAGACTCTTGCTTCATCTATGTATTCTATGTACTGATTTGCAGGTTCTACAATTGAAATGGTAGTTTGATGGGGGCCCAGTTGTATAGCCTCTGAACATATTTATCTGGCCTCTTAGCAGCCACAAATCTTGCTGCAAACTGTTTTGCAGTCTCTCCTAGTTATTGAGGGGCATAAATGTTGCTCATTGCTTTTTTGAGATGTGAAGACAGCACTGTCTTCACTGAAATCGATGGTAATCTTTCTAGACATGTAAGCTTGAGCTTTGAGCTCAAGGATTTGAATATACAAATCAATATATTCTAGTGTACCAGTCTTGGGTACATAACTGCCTTGCACTTGTAACATACATATATTTTATAGTCCCAACCAAGCACAAGTTGTGTCTTTTGCAATGAAAGGATATTTCTTCCATATAATAGTGATTTGAACCTGGATGGAATCTACTCATCCACCTTCTTCATCATCTGACATTTGCTCATCTTTCCATTTCACTCCATGCATAGTTGCCTGTGCATATGTCTCAGGTTGAGTCACTGGCTTTCTCACTTGTCAAGCTACTATAAGTGTGGATTCAGCTGGCACTTGCAAGCTGTTAGCATCTATTCTCAGAGCCTTAGCCATAAAATAGGGAA
Organism: Termitomyces sp. T73sscA; assembly: GCA_017657235.1. NCBI lineage: Eukaryota > Fungi > Basidiomycota > Agaricomycetes > Agaricales > Lyophyllaceae > Termitomyces > Termitomyces sp. T73sscA. Next base: position 161,754 of record JAGGAP010000020.1, read on the forward strand.
GTTTATGACCTTCCAATGGTTCTGCCAACAAACTCCCAAGTGATGAAGGCCACTCAGGCCAAGATGGCTGACTATATGGAGTCATCCCTGTAGATTTTGCTGATGTGGGAGTGTCTCCTCCATCATACATGATCCAGCCTATATCTGAGTTTCTCAGGTCATTGTACTCCTCCCAGCATTCTCTGCTGGTGTAGATGTATGTTCTCTACTACAGAGTCTATGCCTCTGTATTCAGCCTGAGCCTCTGTCTTCAGCCTGACTCAAGTCTTGTTGTATAGCCTGTGACTCACTGCTCTCCTGTTTGATGGTAACAATATTGTGGTCACAGTCAGAGTGCAGGTTGGTCTCCATCCAATTGCATAGCTCAATGTGTCAATTGTTGATGTGCATCAAAGAAGCTTGATGCACTAGGATAATAGTATCAAAGAAAGCTAGACCATGGGTCTAGCATTGCAGTCTTTCTTATAGTTGCATAGTAATGAAATTGAACCTGAAAGGTTTTTAAAAGGTGAAACAATATCAATAGCTTACTTCACACAAGAGAACCAGATCAGTGTTAATTCTGTTACTCCATGTGTAAAGTTTAAAAAGCTGCCAGCAGTACAGTATTTATACTAGAAAAATATTAATTAAAAAACAGATAGAGCTGGGAGCTCTATCATGGTACAGCAGTTACAACAAGCAAATCTACTCTTATCAATCAATAAACAAGTTCTTTGTGATTGTTCTTTGATTGGGACATATATACAATTGAACAGTTAACAAGCAAGTATCCTAACTCTGGATATACACAGTACAAATCCATCAAGGATAGAAAGTTGATAATGACAGTGAAATGGAAATAAAACAATGGTGCAAGTGCATTGACATTACTTGAGACAACAACATTGACTGAGTAACCACAAGGGAGGTCAATGTGATATACAGAATCGATAAAACTAAAACCCATGTGACTATATGCTTGGACATCCTTGTCAATGATACAATCATGGTACATCAGTTCAAAGGCAGCAAGGAAAGCATCCTTTGAAAAGAGAGGAACATAAAAATCAACATTGTTAGGAACAAAAGGTTCCTTTCAGCAAAATGAGGGAGAGAGTGATGACTGCTTGGAGAGGCCAATAAATCCATTGTCTGATTGGGATAAAGAAGAAACAGTGAGGGCATGATCAACAAATAACAATGAGCAGACAATTGGCAGACTGTGGCCGAAATGGACAGTTCACAAAGATTCATGTGGTCAAAAATCAGCACCAAGACTTGGTAGCCAGGAGTCACAGACACGTGAGGAATTAGAAGAATTGTAAGATTGAACTTGATTATAACCAATTATTACCTGCAAGGCCAAATGTGCTGCAGAACAGCATTTGAGACCATTAGAGGGGTAAAAATGGGAAGCATCAACCAAGGACATATATTTAAACCCTCTCATAAAAACAGAAAGAGTACACCGCATTTGAAAAAGCACCTTGTTTCAAATAACAAGCTCCTTTCCAATACCATGCATCATATGTAGAAAAAAAAACTGTTGTCAGCACAGCAGATACCCAAGCAAGCATGCATATGGTGTATACCATCATTCAGTGAAGAATGTGAACAAACTACAAACTGAAGCAGTGCAAAAAGTCAGGAGAAAAACTGTGACATGAAAGACCAACTCGGATGGCATAAAAATAAGAAAACGACCTTCAAAGATACCGGAATGTATGGAGTAAAAAAGGCGGCCCAATGTCATGAAAACACCTAGAGTCAGCAGCGCTGCCAAGCAATGCAGCGTCCGAACTCAAATGAGTCGGCAAGAGCGTGTGGAAGTAATGTGATCATTTGTTTCTCGAGCGCTCAGGCTATAAAACCCGCTACGTAAGTAGCGGGAATCTCACTTGATTAATGTGTAACATCCACTTTGCTGAAGTCCTGGCTGAATCAGCAAGCCCGTGAATTCATCACACTACATACACAAATCAAATAAGTACTGATATTCTCATAAGAAGCACCTATCCAAATTGTTCGCTCTTTCTTTTATATATTTTACAGGTTGCAGACTTATGGAGAAACATAGATTGAAAGTACATTGAGATAAATGAAAAGATCATAGATGCGACGACGATCTGTGACCACAAGGTTGTACAACTCACATTCATTGTTCTCACGGATTGACATCAGGTACTATTTGAGCACTGTTTAACTGATTTTTCCTTAGTAACTTCGGTTGCAGAATGGGCCTAAGTATTTCAGATTCAACATCACACTTCCGAGCGGTACGAGAGGCTGGTTCTAGGATTATTAGCGGACAAGCTTCTCCATCGATCAACTAATCAATTTCTTCCAAAAGCATGGTCTTTGGAGCGTTCGCCGCCTGATCCAGACATGAGTGTTAGGTATTACTTCGTTACAATAATCGGGTGCTCACCTTTAAGACTGAGTTCAAGCTATGTCTAGAAACATTGACATCAAACTTCTGCATGTCCTGAACGTCACCTACATCTGCGCTGAGAATCACTGGGCTGTGGTACTCTCGTTCCTGCAGTGATCACGAGAACGCGCCTCGCGACAGATCCTCGCTCGAAGACGATCCAAGTAGCAATGGTAAGATCGTGGCTGTAGATTTGGCATCCGAATGGATCCTTTCGGGCTTGCCAGGGTTATTACATGCCTCATTCCATTCCGATTGTATCGTGGGTTATGGTCGCGACAAAAGCAGATGTACATAATTATGAAACGCGTCCGTCGGTTTGCACTTGACAAAACTCTTCAAGTCCGGTCAAAAAGTGTAATTCATCGAGATTGGTAAAATGACATACGTAATCCACTTGATTTAAAAACCTGGGGAAGTAGCGCATTTGAGTTAAAATACCGTGGTTGTGAGCGCGCTGGGGAGATGAGGCAGAACTGAGTGATTGATTCAACCATTGCTTGACCTCAGGCCTTTTAGGTCTCGCTTGAGCATGGCCTTCCTGTATGAGATTAAAGACTTGCAGGGATTGGAAACAAAGAGTGGCTTGTTTTCTACTTTAAACAATCAGATGTTAGGCAATAAAAATTGCCATAGCGACTAAGGAGAAGGACTGATACAACCGGTTATTTCTTCCATTTAGAGTGAAATTTTGGGTGATTCACAACTGATCTTCAGTTCAGACAAGTAAAAGACAAAAGCAGTTGAAATTGACGTGCCATCTAACAAGATAAATCCAATAATCCAGACCATCTCTTTACCTTATTAGCACAGTACGTAGCCCGCAATTCCCTTCAAATAGAATATTGATCGACTGCCAAATTAAACATCAAAATATCTGTATGTCAAGTGGAAGTACAAGAGGGAGACCCTATTCGGTGCCTTTTTGGGCCTACACACTCCTACTCTACGGGTGAAAGTTGGTATACCGACTAGTAGTCCAACGCTTCAACAAGGAAGTCACCTTTGTTTATGATTCCAGCTGCTACACGGATAGACAAGGAACTCTGTTCGACCACAACAAAAGAAAGATTCGATTCAGTCAGATATCAAGGAACAAGGTAGTGGGCGCTCAGGGTTTATTCTGATTGACATCAAATTTTACCACTTATGACTTGAAGAGTGGCACCTTTGTACATGGACACCCATCGGCAGTTACAATGTAGTTGTTCAAGTAACGTTTTGTGTCCAACAAGAATTGAATAAACATAATTGGTTGCTAAGCGCAGGTAAGAAAATCAATGGTGGCTCACTACACATGGAGAAAACGTTTCTGTAACCCATGCAGCTAAACGAGAGAAATATACCCAATCGGATTATAGGGCACCAATCTCGCAACAGCCACTGGTCGAAAACGGATAACGTGCGGAGTTTAAAAAAAGACAATCTGGAAGGAGTTTCCTTTGTTTTATTCAACGGAGCAACAAATGCTTCATTACATAGTATCCGTATGTCTTAGCGTCACTGCAGCCCAATACTGATACAAGCTTCACTAGAAACTGCGCCTACCGATGCGTAAATTCACTCTCGACTCAAGTAGCCCTTGGACACAGTCAGTATTGACTTCTTTGAAGGCATTGAACGGAGATTCCTAATCTTTCTACAAGGTCCGAACCTTACCAGACAGGCAGGCGCCTTCTACTTTCCCTCCCCTCTCGTAATCAAAATCTCAATGTGCAAGTTGTTAAAATGTATCCCCCGACCAATTCCGTAGTTCTCCTTGTCGACAACCTCAGTGCTTCCCCCGACATTCCCCCGCGTGTGATTTTGAAGCTTGCTGATCGTCGCTTTGGAAATGCACGAGAAGGATTCTCATACAATCCAGCGTGGCCTTGGACAATAGACAGAGAATGCTACTTTCAAGCAGGTCTTCGCGCGTACATACAAGCCCGTGGTAATCCTCCTGATCTAAGACTCGACGTAAATGGTAATAATAAACCAGAGGAGGAGGAACCGACGTGGATGCAGGAGCTCCGACATTGGAACACCTTCGATTTCATTCATCGGAAGGAGAAAGTGGCATACTCATATTTAAAAGATGCCCAATCGCGTGGCTATGTCCCCCGATTCTTCGGTGCAGTCCGCATTTCTATGTCTTCTGAAACCGTGCATCCCTCGCTTGATCACATCGATGGCCTCTTAATGGAATACATCCCCGGTCAAACCATGGGAGAACTCGAACCAGGCGTTGACATATCCGATGATGATGCAGAGGAAGTCTCTCAGAAGGTCCTGACTCTTGGCCGGCATTTGCGGCACTACGGCGTTGCGCATAATGATGTACACCTCAACAACGTTATCCTCCGCGCACCATCCAACGATCCGGTTCTTATCGACTGGGGCCGTGCTTGTTTTTATAATGCTCAGAACAACTATTCTGCTAAAGAGAATTGGGAGAGTACGGAACTTCGCCAAGATTTCGAGTCGGATATACGGAAGATACTTTGGCACGGCCATCCGTGGCATCGATTCAGGACTCCTATCTCTAATGAATGCAGAGAAGACCAGGCAAAGCAGTTGGGTTGGGAATGGACCAACTTTATTGTAGCTTGTCAAACTCCCGAAGAGTTGGAGAGATTTTATTATAGGGATTATAGTGTACCTGACCAGGACTCGGGGTTGCTGTGGAAGGTCAAGCCAGATGTTAAGACTCGACCTATTAATGAACCATTTGAGTCCCTCCCATGAGAAGTCCTCCAAGTTTTATCACTTCATCTTATCGTTGTTACAATCGATTTTGGCACAAATGATGAGCTATTGATTTGGACTGGGTGAAAAGCCAAGCCTCCGATTTGTGAATGTCATCAACCATGCGATATGTATGCATATTAGTACTTACACCACATGAATCCTTCATAATCCCAGGAGCCGATTAATTGTTACCTCTTTGACTTAGACATCAGGTGAAGATGTTGATAAATCAACACTTGAGAGGTGAAGATTACTTGGTAGGTACCCTCTGTCTGAAGTTTCTGATACAGTATATGTTGGGTAAATTATTTGGGTGTGTAAACTCGTACATGAAACAACTCACAAGTGCCCCATACTCAACCCTCCTCACCTGGGCAGAAATCTAAGAATGACTGAGAACACCCAGGACTTCCACATGAACACTATGGCATATGCCTGATTAGGGTTTTGACCACTCGGGCTTGGCCTGAAAGCCATAGCTTTGGCCCAGCTCAACATGGCTTTGGCTTGTAGGAATCCTGGGCCATGCATGCCCTTAGATAGTGTTAGAATCCTAATTGAAACTGATATAACTTAGGTACAACAAACTCCTAGACAGCTTGTGTAAGTATAATGATCTAAGTACATATGGTTGTCAGTTATGAGTATATGAAAGTATGTGTGGATATGATGCATTCCCAGAGATGTATAAATGAGACTGGGGATGTGTGTGCAGTATTTGTGTTTAAATAAGTGTCCAAACCAAGCAGTGGTTGGCCAAATGGTGTCCCTGATCTTGTGCATGGTATCACTTTGACTCTTCATGTCATCACATCTGAAGCTTTCAAACAATAGTGGGCCTATTTTGAGGGCATGCTGCATCACATTCAGGTCTACTTGAACTACAACAATCTCCAGTACTTCATCACCACCAAACAGCTCAGCTGTTGTCAAGCCCATGGTTAGAACTCCTCTCCAAGTACAAGTTCACCATCCACTACCACTCCAAATAACTTGGCACCAAGTCCAACACCCTCACCCAGAGACCTGAAGAAGTGATTTGAAGCAGAGCAGAACACTTCAATCACCATGTGGTCATCCTGCCTCACTTCTATGCCATCCTCCTCCTGAATGAAGAAGGCATCCTGCACCAGATCCAAGACATGCCACCAAATGCCTACTTCACCCAGCATGATTCTCAGAATGCCACCTCTGGCAATTAGACCCCTGACCCAATCTTCACACTATCCCCAGACAACAAGCTCTTGCTCCAAGGAGGCTGCCTCTATACCCTCAACCATTGCACTATATGCCTTGACATTCTCCAGCAGTGCCATGACCACAAGCTCTAGAAACATCCCAAAATGTGTAAGATCCTCCAGTTCATTTCCTGGACTTACTTCTGGCCAAGGATGAAGAAGGACAACACCTGAAACATCTGGGCTTGCAAGTTCCTAGACCAAAGTTCTCCACCACTGCCTCTATAGCCTGCTCAAACCCCTTCCTATTGGCCACAAACCCTGGTCCTCCATCTCCTTGAATGACATTGTTGAACTCCTAAGTTGGGAGGATACAATGCAATCCTTGTCTTTGTGTGCCACCTAAGCCACTTTCATCACCTGCTGCACCACTAACAATACTCCAGAGTTTGCCTGCCTCTTCCTCAAACACATATTCTCTCACCAATGACATTGTTTCCAATTGTAGCCCTCTTCATCTCCAAGTTCTGGTCCTCCTTGTGCAAAGCCCTTAGCATCAAAACCAACCTCTCCACCTGTCAGAGAACTTTTTCAAGTTCATTCATTCTGGTACATAGTAGACAATTATACCAATATGCCATGGGCCATTCCCCTTAAAACCAAGACAAAGCTTTTGCTGCATTAAAGGCATGGAAACTAGCCCATGAAGCTGAAACCAGACTGTGGGTTGGCAAATACCAGACTGAGTTTGATGGAGAATTAACCAGCAAAGAAATAGGAGCATGGTTAGCATCACGGGGGGTGTCCAGTGAACGAAGCACACTGCACAAGTCAGCTCACATTGGTCAAGTTGAAAGGATGCACTGCAAATTGATGGGAAAGGCTGGAACCATGCAAATTGATTCCAAACACTCTGAGTTCTTGTGGGCACCTTCACTCAAAGACCCCAACAAAGTCCCTTGATGGAAAGACACCATATAAGAAGTGGCATAATCACCAATCCAACTACAGCTACATGCATAAGATAGGCTGTAAAGCCTTTATCTTCATCCTAACTCACAATCCAAAGGTGTATCCCAGGTCCATAGAATACACATTAATTGAGTATGGCACTAACTCAAAGATGTTTTGATGCTGAGATACTAAGAATAAGAAGGTCTATCAATCTTACCATGTAAAGTTCATAGAATGTCATGAACTGCTTTTCATTCCCACACCAGCTGACCCAACTGTCTCCACCTTGCAAGAACTCAGTGACACTGTCTCGCTGACTCCACAAGAATATGATGGCATAGAATTTGATGTCGACTCTATTGTACCATATGAGCCACTGGCACCCACTAATAAGGACAAAAACAAACCAGTCAAGAACACAGCACTATGGCGCTCTGGCCATATACAACAACTGACTAAAAAGGCCAGCATCAATGGACAAAGACCACAGACAAGACTGGAGAGAACCATGGAAAAAATAAAAGAGAGTGAAAAGAGGATGAAGGAGTGCAGAGCAGAGAGGAGAGCAGAAACTAGTACTCAGCCCACTATCACTGAAGAACCAACACTAGCACCTACAGACAATCCAGTACCCACTGTCATCAAGGAACAAGTGCCAGGACCCACAGTAGATCTTGATTAAATACTTGTGGCCATCTCAACCCAATCAAATGATATTGATCCCTTGCCAATGAACCTTGATGACAAACCAAGAACTTGGGAAGAAGCCAAGAAAGGACCTGATGCAGCAAAATGGGAAGAGGATTACCATGAGGAGCTGGAGTCACTGAAGGGAGTGGGGGTCTACAGGCTAAAACTATGATCAGAAGTACCTCAAGGATACAAGATCAGAAAAGGGTGACTAGTGTTCAAGATAAAATGAGATGAACATGAAAACCCCACAAGATACAAGGTCCAACTGGTATTCAAAAGGTATGAACAGGTCTACAGGAAGAACTACCACAAGACCACATTCCTGACTGCGCAAATGGAATCATGGCACATCTTCTTACACATTGTATCAGCAGAAAACTGGGATGCTACCCTGATAGATGTAAAAATGGCTTTTTTTATACAGCATCCTCCCAGATGACAAAATTCAATATATGGAACAGCCAACCAGCTTTGACAAACTGGATAAGGAAGACTGTGTCTGTGAACTGGTGTGTGGTTTGTACAGAATGAAACAAGTGGGGCAAATCTGGAATCAGACACAAAATGAACAAATGCTGTCATGGAGGTTCTCTAGACTGGCTTGTAAATCATGTATCTACTACAAGAAGTCAACAACTGGCACAGTCATAGCCACTGTACATGTTGAGAACTTTCTCTCCATAGCCAGCTCAAGAGACAAGAATGAACAATTCAAGGCACAGATGAGAGAACTTGGATGATATTCGACTTAGACTGACACAACACATCATAGGAGTCTTGGTGGAATGGGATGAGACCAACTGCATGGTTGCACTCTTGCAGACCTCCTTCATCAATTGAGTCATCCAGCAATTTGGCCAGGGCAAAGCCCACCCATTATCACTGCCCATGAAACCTGGGCTAAAGCTGTGCAGGCTAAATTGCAATGCCCAGACCAAGGAGGAACAATGTGACATTGCAAGGCTGCCTTACAGGTCTCTAGTAGAATGCCTCTTGTACATTGCTATAGCCACCTGACCTGACATTGCATACACAGTCCAACAGTTGTTGCAGTTCCTCAACAACTATGATAGAATGCACTGGAATGCAGGCATCTGGTTGCTCAGATACCTGAAGGGAACCTGCAATCTGAAACTGCAGCTGGGAGGACCAATCACATTGCAGGGCTTTACAGATGCAGACTGGGCTAGCTGCCCAGACATGAGGAGGAGTACAGGTGGCTATGCCTGGTCACTGGGCACTGGGGTGGTGTCATGGTCAGTTCAAAAGCAGAAGACTGTTGCAATGTTGTCTTGCAAAGCCAATATATATGGCAATCTACAAATTGACTCAAGAGTGCATATGGCTGAGGGCACTCACAAAGGCAATTGGCTGGGACTTTACTACAACTACAAGAGCAACCACACTATTCTGTGACAACAAGGCAGCAATTATCCTCTCAGAAGACCTGACCACACACACACAAGTTAAACATTTCAACATCAAGTACCACTTCATCCACAAATGTGCGCAGATGGGCAAAATCATTATTAAGTATGTTAACACAAAGGACAATATCACCAATCTATTCACCAAACTCCTACCACAGCCCCTATTGTCACGTCTACATGTTTCTGGGGGTATGTCACATACCAACTACATACAAGTACAATACTAACCTAAACATACCTAGACATATCACTTATGTGTTTACTAGGTGTTGCATATTCCATTGTTCTAATTGTTCTAGTTCCAACAAACAGGCTTTATATGGATATGTATGTCTGGCATAGCAGGTTTGCTCAGTGGGAGCAGAGGGGTGAACAGAGTTTGATGTTGGGTCAGGAGAGACATTGCAAGTTCATGGCCTAGAGAATTCATGACACATGATACTGAGACAGACAACTCTCAGGGGCTCAATGACTACAAAAAGGGAGAGAACAGGTTATCACACAAAAGAATACCATTGTGCTGGGACTCCATAGAGTGTGACCAGCAAGGTCTCAAGCAGGTTTACCCACCATTCCACTGGGTAATTATTTGCTGTTATCTGCCCAGCAAAAACATATTATCTGCCATGTTATCTGCCACATTATGTTATTTCCAGTGCTTCTGCCTGAATGCGCCACCACACAAGCTCTCATTCTCTCTTTTTTATACATTTCTATACATACTTTATTGTAATCTCCATTTTGCTTTATCTCAAATGTAATTTCACCTCTGCATGGACTTGATAAATTCAGAATTGAAGGAAATTGATTTCCAGTCTTGTCCTATTCCAAAATGAGGCCATCCAAAGGGATCAAAAGACAGACCTTGGCTGCCAGGTGTTCTTCAATGTGGATGCCCACCAAAAAATACTAAAGCTTCAGTTAGTGATGAGCTAGTGCACAGCAAGTGCACAGCATCATTGTTAATTGCATTCCTTTGCTTACACAACTCCTTGTCACAGATCCAAAGAATAGTGACATATTTGGAGATGAGTACAGCTTTGACAATGTCCACAACTCAGATTTTATGCAAGAAATCAATCAGATTGAGGAAGGTAAGCAACAGTTACAGATTGAAGTAACAAGTAGTATTGACAGATGGTATTACAATTTTCAGGCAGAAAATCAACATCTTCCCCAGCAAGAATCACCCCTGCATGCTACATTGGCCCAAGATTGATCAGGTACAGCAAGAATGCTCAATCAAATGCAATATAAACACTTGAGTCAAGCTGCTAAGCACTCAGACAGATGTGAGTTTATCTATACCTACTAATCTTTACTTATATTAAGATATAAATGTAAATCTTGATATAGGACCCTTTTTCACCCAGAGACAAACCTTTCAAGCAATGGACAAGGATTTAGATGGATCCAATAATGATATGGAGTCACAAAATGAGGATGATCGACCAGATAGGGGATTTGAACAACATGGTCTCAATTCTAGGATTCAAACCAAAGGTATTGTATATCAGAATCATGATAATTTCAATGATAAGCTGGAAACACCTTTAAAGCATGGTTTTCTCAGCCAAAATGTATGCCAGACTGGCTCTACAGCTATTATGTTGAGGCAGTGGCACCAATAATCATTGCTAGAAAAGGGTGGAATCTTGTCAAGCCATCATCTTCTTCCTTCTGAATCTACCCTCCTGAGCTCATTATGTCGCTTTCTCAGAAACATTTTAGCCCTGTGATTCTATACCAATGTTGTATCTACTTGTGGCTTCCCCAACTATCCCATGAGGTATATGAATTCCTGTATCCACATTTTTATGTAATTTAATACACCATTGTTGTATTGCCCATTGTCGAATCGCATCCAGGATTTTATTGGATGATATGGAAGTATTTGGGATCGCATGTACCAGCATTAAATTCCCTAAACTTTGGAAGAATGCGGAGAATGTGATGCTTCCAAGGGTCTCCTGTGGCGATTATCGCTTGGTTCTGAAGCATGTGCCTCGGTGGAAGTGAGTTGCATTTCACTGCACAAGTTGAGCCCATATATAGCCTCGATCTGGGACTCCTTATAGACATCTAGTCTCCTCTGCAAAATATACCCCATGAAAACATGCTATACATGAAGATCTCAATCGTTGAGCGTGTCTGCCCGAGGCACAGCGGTAGGAGCCATGGGTTTGGGAAATAGGTAGGGGACAACATCGAGCACTACATCAGACAATTCTTAGACATGTGAGGAAGCTTTTTCATGTTGTCCAAAAGTGCTTTCTGGTACAAGACACTTTGCTTCGACGTAAGTGTTCGTTTCAGATCCTTTCTACTAGATGTGACTTGTTTAAAATTTTGATCAATAAGTACAATTTGAACTTATGGCAAGGTACTACAGCTACATGAGTGCAAGCAAAGAGATTTAACCTACTAAGCAAAGGAGATTACACAGGTAAAGGAGTGAGAATATTTATATATAAGACTTTATGTTAATGACCTACACCATATCCTGGGCTCTGAGACCCATGGCAAGTGTCCTTGAAATCCACTTCCATCGATCTGCTAAGCAATGTGGTCTCAGCGGGCGAGTCTGAACGTGCGGATGCAAAGGGGCCGATGATGATTGTGCGATCAAAAGGCACCTCTGGTGTCCCATTGCAATTTGGATCGCTAAGCTCGAAGACTTCAGCAAGAGAACGTTGTTGATTGACAAGGTAGATGACGATTGTTGGATACATTGCCTGTTATTAGAGGAAGTCAAGTTACGAAAAGAGGATCGAAGTACTCTACATCAGACATACCGTTAATGATGAATATGCTGTCAAGATGACGGCCTGAAAGTAGGCGTAGGCTGAATAGGGTTCATAAGGAAGGAGTTTAAATATGACATTCAATCCCTAAGACTCGAAGTCAATCCAAGTTGTCTCCACTACTCAGAAATCCAACCCGTACCTGAAGTACCAAAAAAGCGATGCCCGTATCTACAATAATGGAAAGGACTTTAAGAACCTTGGGAACTTTCTTGTGGAGCGAAAGCTTCTTTTGAGATCTTAGATGCAACCTAAGGAGTACTTGTCCCGGTAGTGCCTATAGACGACATCATGGACATACCATAAAATACGAGACATCAGGAGGGTGACAAAGGTGTTGGCCAGGAATGAGAAGGCTATAGAAGCATCCAGGAGAAGGTTGACAAGGCTAAAATTGAGCTTTTCTGATGCTAGCCACCATCGAAAATCTGATGCTTGCATTGCTATTGGTGCAAAGCCGCAAGCTGAAACGACAAACATGGTTGGTCAGTAGGTCGATTTAACATGTACGGTTGGTTCATCGCTGACCAGTGCTCGCAGCCACTAGGACGATGGGAAATGCCATCATCCATCTCCTTGTGGTAACAAGTACCCATGCCCTCCAGACTACAACGGAATCGCTCAACATCAGCTAGAGTGATGTCAGTAAAAGAAGTTTGAGACAGTCAGAAACGTACCATAAATTGATCTAATGCTTGCTGACTAATGTACAAAGGCCAGGTTACTTCTTCGTCGAATTCTGACAATGTCTTGCTGTTGAATGTCGAGGGTATCTGGTCCATGAGAGAGTACTTGACTTTCTGGATCAATTTGGCCACAGGGCCGGCCCATAAGACTGATATTGAGACAAAGTTGATAATGACGATGGAGAAGATGATGATCGATGGCAATGACCTCAATCCTCTTCGTCTGGAAGACAAGCATCAGAACAAGATACTAACTAGTCAGGCAATGGCCACACACATCATCGTCATCATTGTGGCGAAGAAGATTACTACAAAGGTCCCTATTGTCAGACAGTCAGACTTGAATGGTGTAGCCGTAAAGTCCTAAGGTCGTCGCACCGTATAGAAAGGTTCTGGTAATCAATTCAGTCATCTCGATCAAGATGCTAAATCCAATCAGCTTGATCAAATAGACGTCCGCCGTAGTTAGCATGAGTGGGAAGTCGCGAGTGCCACGGAAAGTCCTAACACGTTCGGGGCGGCAGAAGTCGACGACATTTTATCTAGTCGTCGGGTAAGTCCTGGTGACCTTGTACCGAATTAGGCAGTCCTCCGGGGACCCTGATCTCTGTTGAAATATTACGATTGTCCAAACTTTTTGACAAGGTACTGGAATCAATCTTCTGCAAGTTGAGATTGTGAAGGAGAAAGTACCTCGCGCCGCAGGGCTTCGATTGTCCGTGCAGGTGACTCCATGGACCTCGACAAGGTAAGTTGTCAGTCATTATGCCAAAATAGGACGCTGATGTCAGCCAGATTGATTGTACCTTATTTTCAGCACACCTCTATCATCTGCCAAGTCCTTTGCAGTGAGAAGGCAAAGCGTGCCGATTTCTGCACATACCGGGATAAGATACCATCCAGTGTCACCTGAAACGAACACGGGATTCTGACCACCATCGTCCTCGGAATACATAAAATGCTGATGAAAATGAATGTCCTTTACAACAGTGTCGTGGGTGGCCGCGACCCTGTGCTAATTTCAGGAAGGGCAGAGCGAAGGGGAAGGGTTATAGCACACTAAATGAACAGGTGAATACCTAGTGTGAAAGAAGAAGAAACGAAAGGGAGAGGAGCGTGGGTGCGCAGGTGAGTCCGAGTCCGAGTCCGAGTCCATGTAAAAACCTCGACGTTCAACACGAAAGTGATTAGTCTGCAAATGGGGAAATGCTCACGCTTGAGATCAGGCGCTTAAAAGTCATTGAACAAAGTCGAGATATCTTACTCTCAGCACTGAGTCGGAGTGCAGCAGCGTACGCCGTACATAGTGCACACTCAGTACTGCAGTACTCATTGTCGACTCTGTGTCCAGTCAATTGTCGAACGTCCGCATCACTCCCTGTAGCAGACCGTCCTTTACATCGTCTAGTAGCCTAGTGAACTTGAAGGTGGGCGGTAAGCTTGCGACTCGAGAGGTCTGTGGATGCAAGAGAGCGGAGCCGTTGAGTCTGACTGGTCCGCCTCGGAGACTCGGAGATACATATGCGCCACTCAGAGCCGCATTTGACACTATGTTATAAACATGTCTGATGTGGATTGGTAGAACCTATTCGACGTTCGTGAATCATCATGAAACACCCACATCTGTCACTAACACTTGATCAATGTCAATGACGGTAGCTAAAAAAACATTGTGTCTTTTTGGCATTTAGTGATTGAGAGAATACATATGAATATGAATAAGGGTGTAGCGGGATTTCCGCTACATTGCATAAAATAAACTAGTATGAAATTACCGCCGAGATACAAGTCCAAGTCCAAGTCCATTCAAAGATCACCTACACAACAACGTCAGTCCATCCTCCGCCTCTTCAAGTTCTCTGCACTCTCCCCCTCCCGCTCCTCATTCCCAGCATGCTCCCCCCTGACATGCGCATCCCTTACACACCTCCGCGTCCACGACCTCCTGCACCACTTACAAAAGAACCTCATCCTAACCGGCCCCACCTCGTGCGAATTCGACAAAAAATGCCGCTCGAGCGCGCGCTTGTCGCTGAACTCTTTCGTGCATTTCCGCCACTCGCAGCGCCATTTGCTCTTGGCCTTGCTCTTCCCGTTGCCGTTCGAGTCGCTGTCACAGTCGGGAGGCGCCCCCGCGACAGGCACAGGCACAGGCGCGAACGCCCGCTGGTGGCTCAGGAGGTGCGCGCGCACCTTTACCTGGAACTCCGCGTCGCTGAGACACGCGGCGCGCGTGAGGTGCGTGGTGCATTGTCCCCAGGCGCACTCGAGGGCGTCGGAGGGGAATACACCGTCGTCGTTGGAGGTCAGTGTGTCCTCCACCGTGGGTCGTTTGCGTTTGCGTGGCTTTGTATTCGTGTGGGTTTGGGGCTGGGTCTGGGGACGAAGGGGCTGGGAAGAGTGAGAGGGGAGGTTCACTGCAGCGGAAGTGCAGGCGAGGATGGTGGATAAGCCGGGTACCTGGGTGTTAGCTGGTGCAGGTGCGAGCTGGGGATGGCAATGGGGAACGAAGGGCCCCGGGAGGGCGAGGGGGAGGACGGGGTTGAATGGGGCATAGAGGGTCGGGTCGCCGAATGGGAATGGGACGGGGGGCGCGGTGAAGAATGACCGCGGGATGCACGGGAGCAGGGAGACGAGGTCTTTGGTGGCCAAGTTCAAATTCACAGGCGGCGCTGAGGCGGGAGGGGCGAGTGGGTGAGGATTGTGGAGAGTTGTGAGGTGAGGGAGATAAGCAGGAGAGTATGGCGATTGAGGCTCTGCGGGAGAGATTGGAGGCTCGTTCTCGACGAGGGAACTGGGGTCAAGTCAGATGTCTGTCTAGGATTTGGTTGATCGACTCACAAGTCAGATGTTTGCCCCGTCGCGTCGTAACTCGTGCTCTCATTGAACAGCGCCTCTAGTTCTGCTTCAGAATACAGGCCTGGGTACGTTCCTTGACACAAATGCACGTCGGCGTCGGCAAGAAATAAATGGTCGATGCTGTCAGAAATCAGAATGCGAACTGCGGGTGGTTGAATACATGTGCTACGCACTCCAAGCCGTTCAGATCACTATACGGTGCGTTGAGCTCGAGCAAACCCATCGTCAGCGCGTCAGACATGGTTCTGAGATTATATCAGAGGTATACCGGTGTGGTTCGTTTCTTTCTTTCTTTCGCGGTAATTATATGAGGAGACATTGTTCAGACGGACGGAGTTATTCTCGTCGATACAGTAGTGGCCAGCCAGACAGGGTCGTTCAAGTTCCCGCCGTACTTACTGTTCGCGGGTATGTGGGCGTTGAGAAGGTTTTTCCGTTGCCATTATCAAGCTGGATGAAAGCCAGAGGGGGTCCTGCAGCTGAGTCGTCGTGAGGTGGTTGGTGAGTGACATCATAGGATGATGAGGTCACTCTCTCCTCGTTCACAGTTAGGAAGTAACTCGGATGTTTCCGCGAGCACGAGGTGCTCAATACGACCCTTCCAAATATAGTCATGCTGACCCCGGCGCTTGGATCCCTTTGCCTCAAGAGCGCCGCTCCCGGGACCGAGATAGATGTTTTTCCGCATTGTTGAACAGGTGCGCGTGGTGTTGCTATATAGATCGGGAAACAGTGAAGTCAAAGCTGTGCCGTCCCGCCCCTGGTGGCATGGTATATATATACCTGATTAAGAAGTCAAACAAAAATCGCTCGGGTAGATATTGATGATTGTGTCCACTGTTCGCTGGACGTGGTTCTAGATTTGAATCATGATCAATTGATTACCCGCTCGCGATGAATTGGGCGTCGTATGTAAATCACAATACGGGAGGGATGCGTCGAGATTTGGCGTGTGACTCGGATGCGTATCTTTGTCCGCGTGGTCTATCCGCATGAACCAGCCGCGCCTTATAATTAGTTTGGAGGCCCGCACACAGTAACATCTCACCACAATAAGAGCGCGTCTTGTTGTGCTCAGTCGCTAATTTTTCCGTTGGAATCTCAACTCGACAGGGGACCTATGCCATGTCGTATTTTAGGATATCGCAAGAGACACGTAGGACGCCCCCTAAAAGGCATTGCCAGAGGAATCACGGTGGTGATCGCGCTTGGCCCTTGGGAAATACCTCCAATTGTGCTACAGATTTCTCGCTGGCTCCCTTCCAGAAAGACCGCCGTCATGTCGCGACTCGCAGTAGTTGCACATAGCCCACGTTCGGCACATGAGTTGGCCTATACGCTCGAACCATGCGAAGTTTGGAAAGGTCAAGTTAAGGGACAATCCTCCAAGGCCGCAGTCATGTAATTATAATCAACAAGGCCAACATTATAGCAAATTTTAATCCGAGATGACCACAGCTGTAGAACATCTTGCTCCACGAAATACCAAAATTTTCTTTTTACTTACCTTTCTTTTTACTTACCTGTAACCTCGTTACGTCCCGGTCTTGCCAACTTTTGACCCAATGATCACTCAACAAGGAACGTCGGTCCGCAACAAGAATCGTGTCAGAATTCGTAAGGGATAGGTGAAGGCGGGAGGATAGGCCGGTCATCTTCTGATTCGTCTGCCAAGTATATGTTTGGAAAGGATGCGACCTGGAGTTAAACTGAAAAAGGATAATTGCGAATGATTGAATCAACAATGGACCTCTAACGTGAAGATGGGCGAGCTGATGCCAAGGAAGGACAAGTTGGGAATAGCCTTCGAACATGAATGGCGGAATATGGAGCGTAACTTTCCGTAAGCGGGTGGAATGGTCAAAGACGGTGATGGGGGAGGTGTGTGCTAAAGCCCGACAGTCGTATTCACTGAATGCCAATAATTTCAAGTTGGAAAAAGAGCCTCCCGGTAAAACAAAGAAGGCTGCCAATGTTGCTGGACCAGCGGAAAATTCAACGGAAACTTCAGTCATTCGAAGAGAAAACTTGGTGATATGCGAAGCAAGATTCTTGACTAGGTCTCGATTGGTAAATTTGTGAGTTTTCAACGTAATCGACAGTGGACGGTGACAGTTAGCCCGGCCGTACCATATATCAAGTAGTAATCCAATACATGACTCGGGATAAGAAGGAAAAGTAGACACTTCAAGTATGAGGTCATTCCAAAAGCTGGAGTAGCCCAGCGCCGCATTTCGCCATGTACTACACACACGGGACAACGAGAATGAGACGTTCTTCCATGTATTGATGGCCCGTGGTAGGATATACTATACCTGAAGATTCTGGCGAGAACCTCTACATTGGAAGAAGGCGGACAGAGACAAGCCATGACTCGTAGGAATTAGCTTCGGCCTGTTTTTTGGCCTTCGACCGTTCGAGTTCTTTCAATGCGCTAATGTCGTCATTGATCTTCAGCTGAAGCCCAAGCACGTCGCTTTCAATTATTGTGAGCTCTGAGTTCTTCTGTGCCAACAAAGTATTTAGCATGGCCTGGCCTGATCAAAAGTCGGCTGCTAATTTGACGTTTGAGTTGGTCGGCAACGACGTCTACTGAAATAATCGCTGAAGATTTCGGCTAGGATGTCTGTAAGTCAAGACCATAAAAGCCAGAACAGTAGAGAACCTTGACCCTTCCCCCTTTTTTTCTAATACATTCAATTCTGTCTTAATAGCGTTAACAGCGTCTGTGGAAAGCGCAGAACCTACTCCTCAGTCAGTATTTCAGGAAGAACAGCACAGTACACATACATTGGACTGCAATCATGAATCAGTCCCAAGGGCTTCTATTCTCATAAAACCGATGGTTTTTCGCAGACTAGACAACCTTTTCCATATGACGTGAGTCGAGTCAGCCAGTGATCTCCTTTCTTCCGTTTGGAGCTGAAAACTGGGAGTGAATCCCTATACTTCTGGAATACATCTCTGAGGCACAGAAGTGTGCATCACAAAAATGTCAATTCGGACAAATTTCAAAAAAAAAATCTTCCTCCATGTCCGCCGTCTTTTACACATCCCGCATCCGTTTCTCACGCATATGCGAGGGTTGCTTGATTTGGCAGTACTGATCACATGTCGTACGCAAACCGGCTTCAAGGAAGTACTCGTGACCGCCTCAGATTCCTTTGTTCACTAGCATCTTTTAATCGTCAAGATACCATGGCATTTCAACTGTACAGGGTATTTTTCTGCTTGGTTACCCTTTGCTTTTTTTTTCTCAAACCTCACCAATAATAATAGTTCATGCATTATTTGCGCCATTTCTCCAGCCGTGCGCCAAATAAATGGTTTAGGTCCGTTGTCGATCACTAGTTAGACTCTACCAAATCTTGTGATACCGTTCCTCAGGTTTCCGCATGAAGTCTACAAACCAGGGAGTCGCCTTACACTTACAATTCCTGCGCACAATGAGCCTATGGAAGTTCAAGTTTTAGAGGCCTTCACTCCGTTCACAAATTCAGTTGCGCTCTTAGTCAAACCCGAGACTTCTGTTTGGCGACTCCCTCCACGTATTGTCCTCAAATTAGCGGATCGTCGTGTCACGGATGATTGGAACTTTGAAGCCGAACAGGACTTCCAAGAGAAAATTCGATCTCATATCGAGACCTTTGGCACAATTACATCTTCACGCAAACCAGACGAAGTACCTCCAGCGTGGGTGTATGTTTTAGAACATTGGGATAACTTTAAACGTGGCCTTTCTAAGGAGCATGAAGCGTACAAGTGCCTCAGTGAGGCGCAAGTCTTGGGGCTAGTTCCCCGCTTCTTTAGCACCGCACAACTCAAGATGGAGGAATCTGCTTGCCATCCATCCTTGACTCACATCAATGGTCTCCTTCTTGAATACATAGAAGGTCGCCCTATGGCCTCATTCCGACCTGGCATCAATCTATCTCTTGAGGATGCAGAAGTTATTTCTCAGCGTGTTCTGCAACTCGGGCGTGATCTCCGACGCTACGGCGTCAGTCACAACGACATCAACGGTTACAATGTGATCATTCGTTCAGAAAATCGCTGCCCTGTTCTGATAGACTGGGCTTTTGCAAATTTCAGACTCACAAATGTACCTCTAGAACAGCGTTGGACAGATCATTCCATGTGGCAGGATTTCAATTGGGATATACGCTGTCTGCTTCGACATGGCAGTGATGATGATGCATTGGACACATTGGTGGCCGGTGGTGTCTGGCATCGTTACCGAACTCCTATTTCTGAAAGAGAACAACGTCGAAGGGCACAGGATTCTAGTTGGGGGGTGATAAATAAAGAAATATCTGATTTATCCAGCGAAGAGAAAGAGAGGTTCTATGATGAAGATGATTCTGTAGATCGTAAACATGGGTTACGATGGAAAGTGAAAAAGGGTGTTAGAACGAGATTGTATGATGATCCCGTTCCAAGCACTACTGGCATCTGAACCTATTATCCCTTGGGAAAAGTGGCAAAGAAAGTTGTAATATGCAATTTCTGTAGGAAATATGTAAACAATCTTTTGTAGTGAACGTAAGGAAATTCTATACCTTTTTCCAATCTGTCTACTGTGACAAAACGAGACCTCTTTACCACACTTCAGTCATCAAGTCATTAGAGACAGTATGGATATTTGTCTGACATTTCATTACACATTTCTCTAGAACAGAAGACTCAAATTTGTCTTTCAAAGCAGGTATTAACTAATTCTTGATTTACATCTGCATCAAGGAGTCCAATCAAGACCTATACAGCACACTCCATCCAGCAATCCCCACATCCTAACCTGGCCCACCTCTGTATCTCCAATGACTATGTCAAAGACACAGATGGGGACATGACCATGTGTTGGGCAGAGCAGAAAAGTGAGAGCAGACTGACCACTTTGCACAAAGCAAGCCAAAGGCTAAAGGTATCTATTCTGTAGTATCATGTAGCATGCCATAGTTGTGTATTGTCAGTAATCTAAGGCTTTTTTGAGTACACTGCTGGCAGCCAAACTGGTTTTCTTTGGAAAAAGTGATTAAGAAACCTATCACCCAACTTCCAAACAATGTTTTTATGGCAAATATGTAAACAATTTCTTTTGAAAATTTTTAGGAAATTAGATTATTATTTCCTAGCTGTATCCAAAGTGAGAATAATACCCTTTTTCAAATCTTTTTCTAAGGGAAACATTATGGAAAACTTGATAATTCTGCCTTTGAAGTTTCTGTAAACATTTTCCCTCAGAAACAGATACAGAAAACTTTAAACTAGTGACTCTCTAATTGACTTCCTGAGTTACTTGCTTGTCAAGTCAATCCAGGTTTCTTTGTTTATAAACTTTAATAATATTTTTTTGTTTACAAGTTTCTGTATGAAATAGGTCTCAAATTTTCTTGGCTGTTTTCAAAGGTAAAAAGAAATATTTTTCTCAAGAGAAACATAAAGAAGACTAGTTTAAAGTTTTCTGTATCTGTTTCTGAGGGAAAATGTTTACAGAAACTTCAAAGGCAGAATTATCAAGTTTTCCATAATGTTTCCCTTAGAAAAAGATTTGAAAAAGGGTATTATTCTTACTTTGAATACAGCTAGGAAGTCATAATCTAATTTCCTAGGAATTTTCAAGAGAAATTGTTTACATATTTGCTAAAGAAACATTGTTTGGAAGTTGTGTGACAGGTTTTTTAATCACTTTTTCCAAAGGAAACTGGTTTGGCTGCCAGCAGTGGTAAGGCAACTATGTAGTTATATTTGATAATGTTTGGCTACTAAGGGTTACTATAATGGACAAACCAATGCAGCCAGTCTCAGACTATCCTGTTCTATTAGAACAAACAGTGTTACACTCTGTGACCCATTATGCAGCATGGACAAGTCTCCTATAACTGCTAGTCATTTCCATAGCAGAAAAACTTAAACCACTACATACCTCATGTTGGAAAATGGGTAACACCATAAGTGCTTGGGTCTCTGATTGTTAGCATAGGCCAATACATATTTCTCATTTAGACTTAATACTACCCTTATATGGACATCTACATATATATACTTACAGCTGGCATGCACTACCCCCAGTCAAAATACATAATGACTGAGGGTAAGTGAATTATACATACAAAATACAGACATCATAACTTACATTAACACTATCTAGATTGAAGTACTTACTCATGTTCTAGGTCTTAATCTCTAACAGATTATAGAAGAGTGCTGCTTTGCATATTGAGGTTGAACTTGAATTTTTTTTTTTGCTGTTGTCCAGTCTTGCTGAACATTGCCTGATTTGGTTGTCTAATTGCCATGTGAATATGCAAACTGTTTTGCTGGAGAGCATGTGTTGCTCTGCTGTTATTATCTCTATCTGAATGGTGCCATCAACTCAACTTGGTGATGGTACTACTCCAATTCCACCCTCTCTCCCCCCAATGATCATGGCAATCAATGATGCTGAAGCTGTTGAGATGTGAAAGGTTAATAACTCCATGCCTGTGATGGCATGGATAAAGGTTTCTCTTTGCTATGCTGGGGATCTACTTGCAAAGGACAATGGAAAGTAGACACCTTGGTCTAAATGCATGAAACTTGAACTCACAATAACTGGCCTTTATGAATACATTTTTGACCCTTCCAACATTCTGCATTACTTATGTAAAGCAATGCTGCACTACATGCTTTGGTATAGAGAAAACAGCTATCTAGACCATGTTCTACATGAGTATTACAACCTGGATCTTGCAGCCACAAGAAAGTCAGTATTAGGAGAAGAATACCTACAGACTAGGGAATCTACAAGTTTAAGTGCTAAATTTCAGAACATAGTATCAATATTGACAACAGAGGCAGAGTATATTGCATTGGAGCATGCTAGCAAGCAGATCCAATGAATATACTCTGCACTAGCAAAGATAAGAATGAAAGTTCCCCTTTTTATGGAATTGCAGAGCAACAACAATGGATCAATTGCAACTGCTGAGAACAGGCAAAACTATAACCACATGAAGCACATTAATATATGACACCATTTTATTCAACTTACAGTCAAGGAGAGAAGAATCAAGATTACACAATGTAGTTATATTGTGTTTAATAGGTATTTACTACAAATATAAGTTGTTAATGCACCAACTAAGTTATATTGTATTTAACAAGTCACACCAGACTTGAGATAGAAAAGTGATTCCTTAAAAAATATAGCTATTAGTGTGGCTTTGGTATCTGGGCTGTGAAGAATTGATCTTGATCTTTGACTTCTTCTCAATTGCAATAAAGGCATCAAATTCCATCACTTTGATGTCTACAATCAAAGCAGCATCTAAGAGAGTATCTGTTAGTCCTGCAAACTCAGGCTTATTAATGGTCTGAGTTTTCCTGCTCTATGCAGCAATATAAGTGGCAATGGCATTTAAGTCATCTTTAAGCATGAAAGTGGCCCTTTAAAAGAGCATAGTTATGAATTTTAAAGTAATCAATTTCTTGTTCTTTGCTTTGCATTGTATTTTAAATTTAGTTATGTGTGCTGCCCTTGACTCTTCAATGGTTTTCCCTTTCATGCTTCCACCCTTTATAATACACTAAGAAAAAGTGTGACCTATGAATGTAGCACAGCCCAAGCTTTGCAGCTACTGCAGACTAGTCTTTCAAAATGAGAAGTTTTTGCTGCAAGGGCTCTCACAGTGTTGGTAGGTATGTTCATTGACTTATCTGCATCTATTAACATCTGTTCTCCCTTTAGAAATTGCCAAATTTGTGCAGGGCCAATTTACCTATGTTAGTAGTAGCAGTGAGGTTGCATAAAATAATAGATTGGATGTGAGTGTAAAATCTATTGGAAAGAGAGGAAAGGATTGCAATAAATTGCAATAGTTCCTCTATAATGTCTCCTGTCAGATTTTGCTGACTTGAGGAGCCACAACACAGAAGCAAGTTCTTACTAGGCAAACATAGTGTCTGAGTATGTTCTAGGCTTACTCACAGAGCTCTGGTGGCAATTGTTACAATCCATGCTCCATCTCCAGGCTGCCCTTTGCACTTTCTATACTCATTCACAATGTTCAAGCCCCAGAACAGCAGAGTGGAGTCCCCAGAGCCTTTAGTTTAGCTCCACTAAGCACTCATCAATCTTATGCAGCTTTTTCACATCACCTGCTTATCATCCAGCACTCACTAACAGCACCCATCACCTGCACTCTGATTAGACCTGCCACCACCTGCAAAACCTGACTCATGTGCCCTAAACAGACCTTTGGTGCTAATACCTGCCCCTATTCAGCCACAGACTGCTGTGCTGATAAGCCTTCCAAAAGGCCACAGCTTCAGGATAGTTCTCACTTGGAGACTTGGTAATATTTTTGGATCCTCCCATATTGACTTTCACTAGCCAGCAATATGCTAACCAACAGACAATTGACTAGTCACATGCCCAAGTCATGTGCCCCCACCCTTGCCATGCCTCTCCCACCTTGCCACTCAACATCTCCAAGAGCTCACAGACAAAGTCTACTTTTCATGCACCAAGGTCACATGACATATCATGTGATGGGTCACAATACTCCTGCCTTGTTGCCTGCCTCTTCTACCAGACAGCAGGCAGCCTTCCAAGCTTACAGCTTCCACCATCTTTAATATATAAAAACTGGCATTTTAATGGAATGCTAAAAGCCTTGATAGGATTGACAGCCTGTATCATTTATGCCATGCTTACTGACTGATGGACAGCTTGGTAACATCATTTGTTTCAGCATTTGTGTAATGTAGTTACAAGGTTTTATTGAGTTCTTGATCTTCTAAGTTTCCCAAGTGCGTAAGATCCAGTTTTATAGAGAGAATGGCAGCTACACAAGCATAAGAATGACAGTAAAAGGAAAAAGACTAAGGTGGCTGTGTTATAAATGTCCAAATAAGGCTGGAACCAGCCTGCTCTGTTACAATTTGCCAACACCTCACTTAGCCTCCTCTTGGCAACATTTCTCTGATGACATTTCTTCATGATAGCTAGCTTGGTTAATTAATGGTCAGCAAAGGCTTGCTGACCCTTCCATTTTTGAACTTCTTTCATTTTTGCAATTTTGGTATAATTCATGGTTTTCTACCTACCTTTTCCTTATATATTACCTCTAACCATTGCCTATGCTCTTGGCAACTTTGACAAGTTTGCCATCTTTATTCTGTATAAATACTTTTCTGTATAAATACTTTACTTTTTGTTAGTATTACACACAGAAGAAATTATACACATTTCTGCCCACAACTGTTTTTACCAGAGTTCAGGTCTCTAAATAACTTTACTCTTCTAAATTGTTTTAGCATTTCTCTTTCTTGGCACTCATTTCTTGGTGCCTCTTTTTTTAGCCTGCACAGTGCCATTCAGGAACCTCTAGTCTTACATTGCCAACATCTTGGCATGTTGCCTATAAACCTTCACACCTAGCACTTATGGCTAGGATTTAATAGCTCCATGTAGCTAAGCACTTCCCTTTCCTTGCTGCCTTACATTAGCATTTCTTGCCAACATCTCTTGGTGACTAATGGTTCATAAGCTTGTTTATATTCAACAGGCTTTAAATTTCATAGCGAGTTTCTGGGACCTGTCCAGAACTCTTGCAAAACTACTTGCTCAAAAGGTTAAGTTGCTGTCTATTCAAACAGCACTTAGCCCAATTTTTGGGTTCATCAGTGCTCCAATTAAACCACTACCTAGCACTAATGCTCTGCCTTCTATTTCACTACAGACCCTACCAAGGTCTGCTCAGGGGCCCCAGAGCTTGCCTACTTGGCTTCAGACCACATAGCATTTCTACTTAAACAAGCTACCTGAATAGAGTGCAGGAGTCTTGATTATTGCTAGTAATCACCTCTCTAGTCTTGTTTAGTACTTTGTCTTATATTTTGTATCTTGCATTTCTTGTTTTATATTTCTAACTTGTTCTGATCCATTCTTCTTACTATTCTCCTCAACTGGCTCCATACTGAGCCCTCCTAGTTGGCTCTTTGATTTTCTACTTAATATAACTATTTGTCTCTCTTGACTTATAACTCAATTACTCTTGCTTAGCCATGCCTTAGCTCTGTCTCACCACATGCCCTTTACCTTTGTTGCCACTTAACTCTCAAGCTTGTTAGCCTGCTCTGAAGATTGTCAGCTGCTTTGAAGCACTTGTTGCAGCCCCAAAGCCCAACCCTCACTTTCCTAGTATTTCTTTAAGCCCTGGTGCACTTCCTTGCCTCTGGAGCACTGTGAATCAGCTCCAGAGCATACTCTGACACTACATCTATCTAGTAAGAACTTACTCTATGTGTGTAGCACCTGAAGTTAGCAGAACCTAACAGCAATGGGTGTGCCAGATACAAAGAGGGGCTAAGAGGGCAATAGACAAAGTTCAGGATAGCAGCAAGTGTTTTAGAGTGAGTTGGCAAGCTCTGAAGTAATAACAAGTGTTTGGAGTAAATTAACAAACTCCAAGCAATGATAAAGGCTTCAAGGTGAGTAGGCAAGTTCCAAAAGTGAAGAGAGAATTATGAAACAAAGTTATAGCAAGGCAGAGTTAGAGTAAGAGTGAGCTAAGTCAAAGAGATTCTATATAGGACTAATTACAGCTGGAGGAAGAAAATCAATTATATTTGAAAGAGAGGGAATACTAGCTGAGAAATAGAGTTGAGTAAAGAAAAATGGAACATGGAATGTGTAGAGAACATTGAGACAAGTAGAAGATGATATAG
Source organism: Termitomyces sp. T73sscA (assembly GCA_017657235.1). NCBI lineage: Eukaryota > Fungi > Basidiomycota > Agaricomycetes > Agaricales > Lyophyllaceae > Termitomyces > Termitomyces sp. T73sscA. Next base: position 188,211 of record JAGGAP010000020.1, read on the forward strand.
AAATGAGGCAAAGTGAGGCAAGGCATAATAGAGTATAATATGAAACAAAACAAAATAGAATACTGGGTCTACTGTCCTTGAGTAGTTTGGGTGACATGAGGTTTGAAACTGAGCAATAAGATCTAGGAGTGGGAGCATGGATCCAGAGCAGGTGGTGGATCTGTGGCTAAAGAGTAGACAGGAGTTGAAGTGGTGGCAATGGATTTGATCAAGGAGTGGTTGTTAAGTATGGGTATTGAGTGTTGGATACTGATAGTGGGTATTGAGTATTGTAATGTGAGGAATGGCCTGGCCTAGGTGATGAAATCAGCAGCAGTGCCTGGTAAAGCCAAGTTGAATTCTGGGGTATCAAGAATTGTCCCTGAACTTGATGGTCAGATGTGGATGCTAAAGGTGTGGTGGTCTGGTGTGAAGAGCGTGGATTGTGACATCTCCAATATTAAAAGCATGCTCGATCTTGTTGAGAATTTCATTAGCTGTTTTTGTGAGGGACTCCAATGGAGAGTGCTTAGTTATCAAGGCCTCCTGGAGAAGATAGATCTGCTGTATATGTATTATGCTGCCATGCTTATCCTTTAAGTACTGCAAAAGTTTTACAGAGTTCCATTCTCCTTTACAAAAGCTTCTGCTCTAACATTGACAGCACTTGTTTTATAAATGATCAGGCAAGACAATTGTTGCTGTTCCAGGCATTCAGTAACTACAATGATATGTGATATGCATAAAATTATAAAAAGGTCAGCACACTTGTGGTGCCTTGCATGAACAGATCACAACATTTTTTTTTGGTATAAATACCAATGTTTTACACTTGTGAAAAAGAAAGGCTCAGCATAGACCACTGCTCCTAGGCTTTTCTTGCAAAATCATACATTCTTCTCATATTTTCAACCTTACAAATTTACATCTGCATAGTATGGTGAGAGAACTCTTACAATATCTAGATAGCCATGTTTAGCTGCATAATAAAGTGGAGACTTGTTAAAATTATCTGAAAACTACTATCAGCTAAAAACAATTTAAATCAACTTATAACACACTTTTTAAATTTACATCTGCCTTTTTATTTAACAAAACTTTCACAATATCCAGATGGTTAGTTGCAGCTGCATGATAAAGTGGAGAATTATTATGCTGATCTGAGAAGATACTATTAGCTGCAAACACTTTAGACAAGTCTCTAACATACCTTCCAAATTTACATTCGCATTTTTGTCAAGCAACTCTTTTACAATATTTAGATGGCCATGTTTAGTTGCATAGTAAAGTGGAGAAGTATTATTTTCATCTAAAAAGGTACTATTAGCTGCAAATACTTGAAACAAATTTCTAACATACCTCTCAAATTTACATCTGCATTCTTTTCTAGCATACATTTTGCAATGTTTAAATGGCCAGTTGCAGCTACATAGTGAAGTGGAGAATCATCATAAGTATCTAAGATACTATTAGCTGCAAACAATCAAAATAAATTTCTAATATACCTCTCAAATTTACATCTGCATTCTTCTCTAGCAAACATTTCACAACATCCAAATGGCTATGTTTAGTTGCATAGTGAAGTGGATACTTGCCACAATAATCTAAGCAGATACTATTAGATGCAAACAATTGATATAAATTATAACATACCTCTTGAATTTACATCTGCTTTCTTCTCTAGCAAATATTTTACAATGTCTAGATGGCCAGTTGCAGCTGCATAGTGAAGTAGAGAATTATTATGATGATCTGAAAAGATACTATTAGCTGCAAACAATGAAAATAAATCTCTAAGATACTTTTCAAATTTACATCTGCATTCTTCTTTAACAAACATTTTACATTGCCCAGATAGTCATTTGCAGCTGCATAGTGAAGTGGAGAATTATCAAGATAATCTAAGAAAATACTATTAGCTACAAACAATCAAAATGAATTTTCAACATACCTTTCAAATTGACATTTGCATTTTTTCTAGCAAATATTTTACAAGATCCAAATGGCTATTTTTGGTTACATAGTAAAGTGGAGACATGTGATGATGATCTGTAATACTACTGTCAGCTGCAAACAATTTATATAAGCTATAACATACCTCTCAAATTTACATCTGCATTTTTATATAGCAACTATTTTACAGTATTTAGATGGCCATGTTTTGTTGCATAGTGCAGTGGATACTTGCCATGAAAACCTGAGCAGATACTATTAGGTGCAAACAATCTATATAAGTTGTACTATACCTCTTGAATTTACATCTGCTTTTTTATCTAACAAAACTTTTACAATATCCAGATTGCCAGTTGCAGCTGCATAATGAAGTGGAGAATTATCATGATAATCTAAGAAGATACTATTAGCTGCAAATAATCAGAATAAATTTCTACATAACATACTTCTCAAATTTACATTTGCATTTTTCTCTAGCAAATATTTCAGGATGTCTAGATAGCCACTTGCAGCTGCATAGTGAAGTGGAGAATTTATATATTGATCTGAGAAGATACTATTAGCTGCAAACACTTTAGACAACTCCCTAACATGCCTTTTAAATTTACATTTGCATTTTTTTCTAGCAAACATTTTACAATATCTAGATAGCCATCTTGAGTTACATAGTGAAGTGGAGACATGTGATGACTATCTGTAATATTACTGTAAGGTGCAAACAATCTATATAAGTTGTAACATACTGTACCTTTTGAATTTACATCTGCATTGTTGTCTAGCAGAACTTTCACACTATTCAGATGGCCTTTTTCAGCTGCAAAGTGAAGTAGTGATCTGCCCTCTAAATCTAAAATTCTAATTGTAACAGAATTAAGTCTTTGTAAATTTTATCTCACCTCGTGAATTTGGATTAGCTTGATTGTTTAGCAAAACTTGCACAATCTTTGAATGATCATTTGCAAGTGCACTCCACATACATAGATCTAATTGAACAATATTGATTGGGCATCTCACAAAAATCATCATGTACATACCAAGTACATCATTCCTTGCTCCCTGCCTTAGTAGAGATTCTACTGAATTTTGCTCTTCCTTCTTTGATGCCTCCAAGAGTTGTTCATCAAGTTTTTTAGCACGTTTTTCTAAGATTGACTCTATAAGATCATGAAGAGTAATTGAAAGCAATAAAACAGCAAGGATCTGGCCAAATGTCCAGGCTTCACCAGCCAGCTGAAATTGATGTTTATTGTTGTTAATAGCCAGTTCTGTGTCTGCCAGCAGAACAACATCAAATGCAACCAAAGTCAATAAACTTGTTTTTGTTGAACTGAGTAAAACATTGCCTGAAAGCTTGAAAAAATGCTTTAATATGAGAAAAGGCATGGTAAAAAATGCAGTGGGAATGAGAAGGTTCAGCATTGGGATCAAAACAGTGCTGTAAACCAAGAAAGACCATATTCTCAGTCCATGTGATTTCAGCTGGACTTGTTTGCCAAATATAGATATTGTTGCAGACAATGAGCACAACCCTGAGCCTCCAAAGCTGGCTGGTTGAATCCAAAGCCAAATACCAACAGCAGCCATAAGTGACAAATGCAAAGAACCTATGATAATGACAAAGTTTCTTGAGGCTTTCCTTGTCTCATAGCTCCACCTGGTTCTGCCTGTGTATTCTGAAGGATTATGTGCTGGAATTCCATTGGACCATTGTACTGGTTCTCCATTGGAATTAGACTTGAAAATTTTGACTAGATTGATAAAAGCTTTCTTTATCACATAGGTCCACCTGGCAAACCCTTTAGTTGGAGGAGCATGCCTTGCTGAAACTTCCTTAGAGAACTCATCCTTGGAGAGATTAACTCTGTGATAGATGTAGAGCAGGAAGTATATGAAGAGGTTGGTGTTGTTCATCCAACTGAGGTCAAGGACAATTGATGCATGGTAATTAGAGATGCCGTGGGCATGAGCTTGTATGATGATCGAGATGAGGATGGCAAAGGCTGTAATGAGAATGGTGGTAGACTGTTTTTCTAGTTCATCGAGTTCGGTGGGTGTGATCCGCCCATCTTTGAGGGCCCAGAATGCTGGTATGAAACTGAGGAGATTCTGTGCATAAATGGCACTCCGAACACCTATCCCAGAGACGTCTGGATTGGCAATAACTGCAGGGCAAATAGCCATGAGGTCAGACAAAGTAAAGGGAAGACCGGTTGAGAGATGGAGAGCGACAGAAGTTTGCTGGATAGCATTAGCTGTGCTCGGCACATCCTGTGTTTCCATCACTGCAACTGTTTACAACCACAGCATATTTAGGAACGAATTTGGCTCTATACAAGGTGAATATTCATTTCAATCATTTGTGTCGTTTTACAAAGCATGTATTGCTCACACTATAGATATTGCGACTCCGCACTTCATCGCCAAATCCATAAGTGCCCCCTCCGCTCAGCCTCCACATCCGTCCCGTGCCCCGGCACCACGACTACGGATACCGTCCTCGGCCCAGAGTGGCTCTCGCGGCTCGTCGTCATCGCTGACGAGCTCAGCACCCCAGCATCCCATTTCTCTTCTCCACTACTCCTCATGTATAAACAAGCTCATCCAGGTCTTCCTTGCCACCTGTGCACTGACGCTGAGTCGCGTTTGAGAGACGAGGATGAGCTCGGCATGTGTCTGCGGTCCGGGCTGCTCTCATGGGACTGTTATCTCGAGTTTTGCGACTAAGAAGTCGGTACGGGCTCTGTTCGCCCTTTTTTCCCAGCTTTGGCTGATCCTTCCCTCTTTGTGGCCTAGGGATACATGCTTGCACACTTTGCCATGTTCCTCGGTGAGCTTGATCCCGTTCACTAGATTCTTTCCATCGCACTCCTCTCGCGACTGCCTCAACTCTGGCCACATACCGACACTCCCTTGTTCGCCCCCCTGCTCTTTGGCCTCGGCCCCGCCACCCTCGGCTTCCATGATATCTATACCCCGTGTATGCGATGGAACATCTCCAGCTCGTCTTTATCTCCAGCTCGTCTTTATCTGCTGGCAGGATGCCAGCACACCGCCACCCTCGGTGACCGGAGTGGGCCTCCATAGCCTCACCCATCCTCAAGCTCCCTCCGCGTTATTCTGACACGGACAGAAAGTACATGGATATACTTGCCAACTTCCACCCCGATACTGGCGCGCTCCCTACCCCGCCAGACGCGTCTTTGTCGTGCTCGTCCCTCACCACCAGCCGCATTGCAATGACTGCTTTAGGAATTTGTATCCATGGGCCTCAGCCTCGAGGATGACAGGAAGTTGCAGTTTCACCTTACGGAGAGCGCTCATACAGCGAGTTTTTAATATATTGTTTTCGTCTGTCATGTCTCAGGAACGTTTCGCGAAAGCTGAATCTTCGTCGTGGACAGAGTTACAGGTCAACTCCAATGTCAAACTCAATCTCTCTTGTCGATGCTCCTCGATCTTTACCGCCCCGGTATACTCAAGATCCAGTCAGGCATTCTGGCTTGATCTCTGGCGCAGTGTGACTTCTCAGGTCTTGCTCATGCCAAGTCGCCATCAGCCATGGCACTATACAGAGTGCGCGTCTACCTCCATAAAGTAATGTTCCAGATGTTTTCACAAGTGACATACCTTTGGTGAGTACAATACTTTTGGTCTCCAGCATATACGCCCTTACGATCGACCTAAAAGGTGTAAATCTCATGTTTTCGCTTTTGACGCGTCACTATTGCAATGATTTGTTCCGTTACGAAGTGCATCTGTTGGAGAGGATCGCCCCTTATTGGTGTCGATCGGCTCTCACACACCTCAAGGTGTAGTAAAGGTTGCGTTTTAAGAATTTCGATGAGAATGAATTGGAATTAGGATTTGTCATGATATCACGTGATCATATGCATCTTCGAAACAAAGATTGATCAAATAATGTTCTTTGTTTGTTCCTTTTGCCTGTGACCTAGTGTTTTCCCGGCCCGGCTTTGGCCCCAGCACATACCAACACCATTCTTCACGCATGTTGTCGATACCCATCATGGTTCCATGGAATTCAAATTTCAAGACAACTTCAGCGTCGGGCCTATGCCGTTTGGTTGCCAGTATGTTTAGCTACGTGTTACTCTGTAACACAGCCGTATCGGCTCCCTGTCATATGCATGGCTTGTTCACTGTTAGAATGAGGAGATACGAGGCGCCTCGTCATCATAATCTGACGAGCGTCTTTTGGAATGTCATCCGTGACCTGCACATTCCATCGATCTTACCGCAACTGGCACTAACTTTTGCCAAGAAAGCTGTTGCTACGACCCCATGATTCCCAGTAAACCCCCACCGGTTCCTGCCCTACCTCCGTGACTCTGTCATATGATGCTGCAAAGCGGTTGCGACACTACGACTTTCTGCTTACTCCCAGTGGATCGTTCTATGATTTCTTAGTGTGGTCCGGTCAGCCTTGTGAGTGTTTGGTTGGCCTCATCGCGTATTAGCTCAAGACATCTGTCAAGTAAATTTTGGAAGAACAAGGTCCACTCAATCCAACTTCGGTGCAACATCGACTTTTAAACACGAATACTACTGATGGTTACTTCATTGGAGTGGAAAAGACCTATGAGGGTGAGTACTTTCGATATCCTGACTCGTTAGCACTTTTCATCGTCTATTCAGTACTTACCGTGCAAGCTCGCGGTCATACTCTTGCGACTCCAGCGTCTATCATATAAAGGCATGGCATGGCTGCGAATATCCCCGCAAAAAATGCGGCTGCGTATCTGAATATGACAACATTGAAATACCGGTTTCGTGATCGCATTCTTAGCATTCCTCATTGTTTAATAGTACATTATCTAGCCTTTCTATATTTCTTTCTCTGAAGCGAGCCTCTTCAAGTTGTTTCATCGTGGGTAGAGAACTTGCTGGCCCTCTGGCTTGGCAGTAGGTTTCAAATTAAAAAGCTTTACAGCCGAATATGTGACAATGTCCTACTTTGCATATGTCTGTATTTCTTACGGATTGCCAGGCACGTCGAGCGAGCCGAGGACAACGACAACAACCAACTTTATGACATTCGATATCACGCGAGGAATGTGCAGAGGGTCGATCTGATGATGCTAGTTTTCAGTGGGGACCCAGAAGTACGAGCCCGACAGCTGGAACTGATGGGGTGAAGGCAGAACTTTTGCACGATCTCCAGACATGCCGATGCATATGTGTGGCTTTCGACGTCACACTTTCTTTGGAGCGCAATGTTCTAGCTACCTGGTAACGATGCTCTTCAAGATATCGTTCGTAGTCGTAATAATCTATCGAGTTCATGTGCTACTACATATTGAATCAGCCTGCACAAATCCCATGCTGTTCAAGATATTGAGTAGCCGTCATGATTATTTGTTTGAAGCTTAAGAACATTGTTACATATGTTTACCGCCACTAGGTATGACAAAGGTGGTCAAAGCGTGAGGATAGAAATCGTGAGATTCACTCGAGTATCAAGTTTGATTCTCGCACCCATCTTCAATAGCAAGCAAAAAGTTAAATGACCACGCAAAGCACAAACCTTCCAACTCCTCGTGGACTGAGGCTTCTAGCCCTCGGTAGGCTGACGTAGTTCTTCAGTTTTCCCCTCCGGTCTGAAATACTCAACCCAAGATGATGGGGGTACCCGTGGCCTCTCCGAGCTTCTGATCATACAAGAGCTTATGAATAGGATTCGCTCCATCAACAAAGCTTCGAAAACACCCAAACCCTGCGAATATTTCGATATCATTGGTGGTGTTGGAACGGGAGGGTATGTCCCATATAATAAATAAGATTTACTTGAGTATGGTCACAGATCTCCTTATATTCTAGACTTATTGCATTGATGCTCGGACGACTCGAGATGCCAATCGACCAGGCAATTGAGGAATACGTTCACTTCTCTTCAAGTGTCTTCTCAGATAAGAAGTGGCAGTGCAAAAAAGAGAAGTTCAAAGCCTCAGTCTTTGAAACTGGCATGGAGGCAATAATCAGATCCTCTGGATTGTCACCAAAAGCTTTACTACAAGATGATGATTCACAACAATGTAAAAGGTCTGTGTATTACCTTTATATTAGATAGAGAATAACATGGAACATCTTTAGTTTTGTTGTGGCACTTCCATCTATTAACCTGACACCAAGACTTTTTCGTTCATACCCAGTGCATGCAAATCAGGGTTATAACTGCACTATTGTAGAAGCAGCCCGTGCAACTACTGCCAATCCCAAATTTTTCAAGCCTGTGCTGATTACTGATGGAGGCATTGCAGAATCTTTCATTGGTGGTACTTTGGGATCTAACAATCCAAGCAAATCTGTTATTAAGGAGGCTGGTAATTATGCACAAATGGCCTGCCTTGTTAGTATAGGTGCTGGAAAGCTTGACCCTCCTTCATTGCGAAAATCTGATATGGAATATACACTGAGTGAGATTGCAGTTGACAGTGAAAAAGTTGCTGAAGAGTTGATGAGCCAGTATATACACATTCCTCATGTGTTTTTCAGGCTCAATGTTGAACAAGGGCTGCAGAAATTTGCTTTGGATGATTGGAAAAAACTGCCAGAGATCAAGACCCATACTCAGTCTTACCTATTGTTGAAAAGAAGGTTAATAAAATAGTACAGGCTTTGCTTAACAGTCCTTACAAAATTTCTGTTGGAAGCTTGAACTTGAAAGGCTCCTTGTTGCCTAAAAATTTTGTAGATACTTCTATGAAAGATATCTATCAGATTCCTGTTCCTACTCAGGTTTTTACAGGAAGAAAGGATATTCTGGAAAAATTGAATAGATACTTTGCTGCAGATTCCACCTCTAAAGTACAGAGGAGATATGTTTTGTATGGTCTAGGTGGAACTGGAAAGACACAGATTGTTCTGCAATTTTTGGCAATGTATAAATCAAGGTATGTTGAAGTTAGAAAGCTCATGTTGTTTTATGTTTGATTCTCAATTCAGATTTACATCTATATATTTTATTGATGCAAGCTCAGAAATTTCTATAGGACTATTCTTCAAGTTTATTGCAAGTCAGGCAAAAATACCTCAGCCTAGTTTTGCTGCTGGTCTCCAAGTGCTTTGTTTTGAGCAAAAAGAGTGGCTGTTGATTTTTGACAATGCAGATGATTTGGTGCTCAACCTTCAGCCTTTTTTCCCATCTTGCCAACATGGAAACATTATCATCACAACAAAAAATAAAGAATGCATATCACATGCACCACATCAGATTGACAAAATTGAAAGATTTACTGAAAAAGATTCAATCACTCTGCTTGAAAAAATTTGTGGAAGATCAGAGTTTCCTTATGCAGAAGCTAAAGATCTGGTTGAAGAACTTGGATTTTGCCCTTTGGCTCTTGTACAAGCTGGTCATTATCTAGTGCAAGAAAAATGGTTAGGATTTTCTCAGTATGTTGAAAAGTATAAATTAAACAGAAAAATGTTTCTGGAGCAGGATAAAAAACAACTCATTGATCATTATTTATTGTTACTGTATTCCACATGGAAAATCAGCTATGAAAAGCTTTCCACAACTGCAAAAACATTACTCAACTTTTGGAGCATTTGTCATTATAGCAGGATTCCTATAGACTTGTTGCAGAGATCATGGAACATTATATCTGTTCAAAAAGATAGTCTTGTTTCAGAACTTCAACAATTCTTGACTTTGTTTCTTGATGAACAACACCGATGGAGTGAAAGGCTTATGAATGAAACAATTCAATCACTGATGGCATACTCCTTTGTTGAAAGAATAGCAGAAAACTTTGTAACAATGCATCCTCTAGTTCAACAATGTTGCAATGAGTTTATAACAGAACAGGAGAAAAAGAAGATATATTTCTGGGCAGAACAAATATACTATTGTCTGGGACAGAAAGATTTTGATCACAATGATGCTCAATCATGGTTACCTCATGTGAGGGAATTACAACAAAGAACATCAGTAGGTTTGAAGGTTTCAAAGGTAGTTACAATGTTTTTATACACAGCACAGCTGTGGAGTAAGACAAGTGATGAAATACAACAAGTCAAAAAGATGGTTGAAGAAAGAGAACCTCATATGCTTGATTACTGGAAAAGCATGTTAGGAGATGCATTGCAAAAAGCAGGGAAATTCCAAGAAGCTGAAGAAATACAAAAACAAGTCTTGGCTGCACAGCAGAAAACATTAGGGAACAACCATTTTGATACTCTTCAGAGCATGAATGATCTTGGAATCACTTTACAAAGAGCTGGAAAACTTCAAGAAGCTGAAAAGATACAAAGACAGGCCCTGGATACTCAGAAAATAGTGTTTGGAACCAGTCATCCTAATACATTTGATAGCATGAACAGCCTTGGAAACATTTTACAAAGAGCTGGAAACCTGCAAGAAGCTGAGAAAATACAGAGACAGGTTTTGGCTACTCAGCAAGCAGTGTTAGGAAATAGTCATCCTGATACTTTTGACTACATGAATAATCTTGGAATTACTCTACAAAGTGGTGGAAAGTTTCAAGAAGCAGAAGAAATACAGAGACAGGTCTTGGATGCTCAGCAAGCAACATTGGGAAACAGTCATACTAATACTTTTGACAGCATGAATAATCTTGGAATTACTCTACAAAGGGCTGGAAAGCTTCAAGAAGCTGAAAAAATACAAAGACAGGTTTTGGCTGCTCAGGAAGTAGTGCTAGGAAATAGTCATCCTAACATATTACTCACTATGAAGAATCTTGCAATTACTCTCTATAGTGCTGGAAAGCTTCAGGAAGCTGAAAAAATACAGAGACAGGTCATGGCTGCTCAATTAGCAGTGTTAGGAAACAGTCATCCTGATACTTTTAACAGCATGAATGATCTTGGAATTACTCTACAAAGTGCTGGAAAGCTGAAAAAAGCTGAAAAAATTCAAAGACAGGCCTTGGCTGCTCAGAAAGCAGTGCTAGGAAATAGTCATCCTAATGCATTAAATACCATGAAAAGTCTTGAAGTCACTCTAAGAAGTGCTAAAAAGTTTCAGGAAGCTGAAGAACTACACCAGCAAGCCTTAGCTATTCAGGAATCAGTGTTAGGACACAGTCATTCTGATACTTTGATCAGCATGAATAATTTTCCACTCATTCTACAGGGTGCTGACAAACAAGCTGAGGAAATACAGAGCCAAAGTTTACCTGTTCAGCAAAAAGAAGCACAAAATGATGGAAACCTTCAAGAATCTGAAGAACTACAGAGCCAGAATTTGTCTCTTCAACAAAAAGCACAAAATAATGGAAAATTTCAAAAGTCTGGAGAAATACAGGGTCAGAATTTATCTCTTCAGCAAGAAGTACAAAATGATGGAAAATCTCAAGAATCTGAAGAAATACAGAGCCAGAATTTACCCCTTCAGCAAGAAGCACAAAATGATGGAAACTTTCAAGAATCTGAAGAACTACAGAGCCAGAATTTATCTCTCCAACAAGAAGCACAAAATGATGGAAAATCTCAAGAATCTGAAGAAATACAGAGCCAGAATTTACCTCTTCAGCAAGAAGCACAAAATGAAGGAAATTCCCATGAAGCTGAGGAAATACAGAGGCAGAATTTATTTGTTCAACAAAAAGAAGCACAAAATAATGGAAATCTCCAAGAAGCTGAAGAAATAAAGAGAAAACAAGTCTCAGATACTCAAAAAACAGCATTAGAAAATAGTAATTCTGATACTTTTGACAACTTGAATAATCCTGCAATTGCTGTACAAAGTGCTGGAAAGTTTCAAGATACTAAAGAAATAAAGAGACATGTCATTTCTCCTAAGCAAGCAGTGCTAGAAAATAGTCATCCTGACACATTAATCAGCATGAATAATCCTGGACACACTCTACACAATGCTGGAAAGCTTCATGAAGCTGAAAAAATACAAAGACAGGCCTTGGCTACTCAAAAAGCAGTATTGGGACCTAGTCATCCTGATACATTAATGAGCATGAATAATCTTGGAATGACTCTACAACGTGCTAGAAAGCTTCAAGAAGCTGAAGAAATACAGAGAAAAGTCTTGGCTGCTCAACAAAAAGTCTTAGGAAAGAATCATCCTGATATTTTTAGCAGTATGAATAGTTTAGGAAGCACTTTAAGGAGTGCTGGAAAGCTTCAAGAAGCTGAAGAAATACAGAGACAGGCCTTGGATGCTCAAAAAGCAGCCTTAGGAAATAGCCATCCTGATACTTTTAACAGCATGAATAATCTTGGAATTACTCTACAAAGTGGTGGAATGCTTCAAGAAGCTGAAGAAATACAGAGATGTGTTTTGGCTGCTCAGCAAGTGCTGTTAGGAACTAATCATCCTGATACCTTAAACAGCATGAATAGTCTTGGAAGTACTCTAAGAAGTGCTGGAAAGCTCCAAGAAGCTGAAGGACTACAAAAACAAGTCTTAGCTGCTCAGCAAGCAATATTAGGGCACAGTCATCCTGATACATTAATAAGCATGAATAATCTTGGAATAACTCTACAAAGTGCTAGAAAGCTTCAAGAAGCTGAAGAAATACAGAGAAAAGTCTTGGCTGCCCAACAAAAAGTCTTAGAAAAAAATCATCCTGATATTTTTAACAGTATGAATAGTTTAGGAAGCACTTTAAGAAGTGCTGGAAAGCTTCAAGAAGCTGAAAAAATACAGAGACAGGTCTTGGCTGCTCAGCAAGCAGTGTTAGAACATTGTTGTTCTGATATTTCAATTGGCATAAATAATCTTGGCCAGCAAGCAAGAGTAAAAAATGATCATTCTGATACTCTTAGCATGAATAATCATGGAAACACTCTGCAAAGTGCTGCAAAGCTCCAAGATGCTGAAGAAGGACCAAAACAAAATAGTCATTCTGATACTTCTACCAACATGGATAATCTTAGAATTACCACAGAAAATGCTGAAGAGCTCCAAAATACTCAAGAAATACAAAAACAGACTGTAGCTTCTTAGTGGACTTTTTAAATTTGGTTTTCATGTTGTAAGTCTTCAATACTTTAAAGAGGCCACTGTTTCATTACATACTTTGATTTTATTCAACAAAATTGTTTCAAAATACTGACTAAGCATTTCAGCTTATAATCTGAGTAGAAGCAATCAAATATCAACACTCTAATGGTGGCATTATCACCAATAATATGTTCTTACTGCACTGAGCACTTTGATTTGAAGTAAAATGGCTGGTATAGCAAGCTTGTTCTTATATAAATTTTATCTATTAAAATTGCCTTGTTTTTTACACCAGTTTATTATGTTTTTCTATATTTTTCAAATATAATTATATATTTATGTCTCTGAAAAGCAAAATACACAGAATCTAGCAAGGTACTGTATACATTGCTGTAACAAACTTGGTTAGGCAGGGTAAGTGTAACAGAGTTAAAGTCTTATTGCCTTAATTTGTACAGTAGAGTCTGATCAATCCATAGATTGAATAAGAATGACAAAAAGACTAATACTCAGTAAGTAATCAGTAAGTACAGTATTTATGTTCTTTGGCAAAACAATGTTAAAACACAGTAAGAATAATTCAGTTGATTCTAAAATTTTATTCAATATTTTGGTTAAAAAATATTGTAACTGCTTGTCAGTGGCAGCTACAGATGTGTGACTCTTTGGCAGTGCATTCCACAGAATTCTTGCATTGTATGTGACAAGTAATTACAATATTTTCTCTATAGTTTTGACAAAAATATTCAAGAAATATTTTGAAATTGATTAGATTATTTTCACTGTGTTTTGACATTGTTCTGCAAAAGAACATTGCTCCCTCCACCAGGCAATAAGTACCCAAAAATAGCCTAGACCTTGCCATAGAACATGTTCAAATCAAAATTTAATTACATCAAACATAAAAAAATTCAACTATTATATATATTTTGCTAAACATCATAATTTATTGGTCAGTTAGCACATTTTATAATCAAGAATCCAGTTCTAAACAACAACTCTCAAAATCTTGCATGGACTTGGGGGGGCTTTGTCTTCAAATTCCTTCAAACACAAGGCTTGATCTAGTCTAAACCTCACTTTGTTCAGTTAAGGCAGTAGCATACTGTGCTGCCATTAGGCTTTTAAAAAAGGCCATATCCATGTTGTAAACTGAGATTGAAATGAAGCTAAGCCTTATAATGCAATGTTTGAGGCCTCATATAATTGAGTGCATAGCCTCACTTTGAATATTGTTGTTTTATATTTTTACAGTAATTTTGCCTTTTATTTGCAAACTTTATTCTAAACATTACAAATTATACATTTATAGCTTGAAGAAGAGATGCTATAAGTCTACAGCTATAACTGATTAAATCTTTGTATTTTAATCTGTTTTTAAACAACATAAATTATATAACAGAATAAATAAAACTGACAAAAAGCAAGTCAAAAACTATCAATAAATCAAGCAGAGAAGGTGGGTGTCATAATCTGCACACTCTTTGATAGGCTACCACACATCTCTGACACTTACTCCTGGTCCCCAGGCTCAGAGACAATTCTTGATATCCACCCATCTCTTTAGAATTGCCAGCTTATCTGTGCCAATGCTACTACTGATTCCTATAAGGGCAACCTCTGGAGGTTGTGGCTAATCACACAACTGGCAGAGGGGATTCCAAAGTATATTAATATATGTATAAGTAAATAAGTATTAATAGTTACGCACCTAGCAGAGGGGAATCCAAAGAGAACAAGTCTAAAGATCCACTCTGCCAGGCGTTGAAAAAAATAAAGGTGAGTCACATGATACCTAAGTCACATGTCTGAGTCACATGTTTGGGTCACCTGCTGAGATCACATGCCTAAATCACATGTGCAGCTGAGTCTAAAAAGAGGGGAAAAATGATGGCTAGATAGCAAGAATTTCCCCTTTTTTGAAACCCAGCCCAACTTGACGTTTGAGGGGGTCTGGCACTGGACTGAGTAATTCAAAGAAGAGTGATCTGAGGCAAGAAAATATAAGTGAAAAGAAACGTCCCCTGACAAGGGCCACCTTGTCTAAGCCATAGCTCCAGAACCAGAGCACCTGAGATGCTGAAAGTGGAACCAATGGGTAAGGCTGAAGAAGAAGCATAGATGGAAGCCTTTGAAAGGAGAGAAATAAGAGTAGGAGAAGTGGAAAAGAGGCAAGAAATGTAGAGTCCCCTGACACAAATAAAGCCAAGTTTTAATTCAAATGTAAACTAATGATTTCCCTGAAGTCAATACACAAGCTCCTGAGCCTAAGAGGTCTACTCCCTGGGGACTCTGTGCTATGGCAAGCTGATTGCTTATTCTTGGTCCCCAATTTCTCCACTCTTGTATAGCCCTCACATTGCGCATAGACCAGTTGTTGTTTGCACATAATCTTCTGGTTATGTTGTACCCAGTGTGCTTGTTATATGCTTGTATAGTCTCAACACATTCTGCCTGACAGTTTAGCTGTGTTTCTGGCTAATTCTTTTTCTTGTACTGCTTCCTGGCCTCCTATCTTTCCATTCTGCTTTTCTTCTCATCCATGACTTTCTATAAGTCTTGTGTGTGCTAGCAAGGGGAATAGAGGCTGTGAGCAGGTGCGGATAGCAGTAGTAGTTGAGAATAGAGTTTCTTTGGCTGTAACTGATGCCTCATCTGGGGATCAATGATCCATGATGGCAGACACAGCCACTTGTCCAGACATTGTTGGGACTATGATGGTGTGATAGATCATTGATCTCATCACCTGGCACCTTGCCTTTAATTTTGTTTCCATTGTTGTGTTGATGTGGTGCTTTGTTGTTGGTGTAGGCTTACTGGATCTTTTTACAAGATATGTACACATCTACAGTTTTCAACATTTTTATGGCTTACAGTTTTCAGCCTTTTATAATACAATCTTTTTATTGTATTCAGACTACTGCCATATCACCTCTCCCACACCTACTACTGACCATTCCCAGTCAGTCTCAATGCTTCCATATGTGCTATTGTCCTTAGGCTTAGTTTTTGCCTAACCACCACTTCTTTCTCCAACCACTAGCTTGTCTAACCATTACTTGCCCATGCTTGCATTTTGCTGCCATAACCCCTTTGCCAAGCTGTATCTTGTAGTCAAGTGTGCTTCCTTTCTCAACTCTTGGAAAGACTTTTAAGAATAATCTTCTTTTCAGTTGTATTTTTAGAAAATAAAATTTTCTTCTTGTTGTGCTTCCAAAGATAATGTCCTTTGTTCCAAAATTGCATGATACTAAGTTGTATTCTTTTGATTTTTGAGTCTTACTTTAGTCACTTTCAATTTTTGGTACCATTGGTTGGTAGTTCCAATTCTGAATCTGTTGATTTATGCAACCATATAGACTCAGATGTAATATCCTTTCCAATATTCTCCATTGGTTTCCATAGTTCTTTTCTGAGCTTGTTCAGCTTAGTCGGGGTAATATCTACCCATTGCTCAAGGCTTTCTGACAACTTTAGCTTTTTATAAGCTTTGTAAGGGACTACTTGAAATGCAGCTATCCATATTTGCCAAACCAACCCATCCAGCTCTGCTACAATATAGTTACCTCCTCAAGTCTTAGTAATTATTACCATAGGACCATGGAATCTGGGTAACATTTTTATGCTGAATGAGCTTTCTGTAATCATGTTTTTGATCAAGACTAAGTCCAAAGGCTTAAAATTGTAGTCTTTAATGAAATGTTTATGTTTCCCTGCAAATTTCAAAGCCCATTGGAGTTTGTCTTTTCTAACATGCTCCCTTATCTCTTCTACATGTTAGTAGTGTTTGGCTAATGCCTGAGCACAATACCCAATTAATTCTTCTGTGGTCAATGGACCTTCTGGTAGTTCTACCAACCAAGTAGCTTCTGCCAAGTCTAATGGAATTATTGAGTGAGCACCAGTGACTATAAAGTATGGTGAACAGCCAAATTGTTGCTATATAGTTATCCTATTGCTCCACATTACATGGTAAAAGAACCAGAACCATTTGGTTCTGTCTTCACAAGCTTTGAACAAAGCTTGCCTGACATTCCAGTGAGGCCTCTCTATCCTCCCATTTGCTAGTGAATGTATGGTGAGATGGTAATACCTCTAATACCATACTTCTTCTCTAACCAGGCTGTAACCTGTTTGAACTGTCCAGCATTATCTGTGATGATTTCTGAAATACAGCCCCATTGACATATGACATCTTCAAACAACCATTGACCAATAGTTTTATGGTTTTCTTTCTTCAATGGCCTGCTTTCTATCCAAGACAACAAAGCACACCAGCCATAAACAACATACTTACAGCCATTGGAGGCTGGTATCATGTGCATAGTATCAATGTGGATTGTCTAGAATATAGATGGAGTGTAAGTTACAGTTGGTTCTCTGTTGACTACTGTCTTCTGATGAATCTGACAGTTGTAGCAAGTTCCAACATACCATTGTACATCACCATCAATCCCTGGCCACCAAAACCGCTCTTGTATTAGCAGTTTAGTTGCATAGGCTCCTCTGTGCCCTAAAGCATTATGAGCTGCCTTGAGCATGTACATTCTTCTGTCAATATTAAGAACAAGCTTGTGCCACTCTTTCAAATTTTACTTGTACAGTCTACCTTTCTGATCAAAAAAAAACTGCCTAGCAAACTTCTTGAACTTCTCTATGTTCCATTCCTTCAGGTCTTTGGGCTCAATTCCTGAGTTCTGTAACTATCTTTTGACAAGTGGTAATAGATTATTCCAGTCTACACCTTCACTATCTTTCTGGTGGTCTAAGTAAGTCTAAGTATCCTCCACTCTCTCCTCTTGTGAGTCCTCTGGCAGCAATGATTTAAATAGTGCGAAAACAGCTACTGGATCTATATTGCTTCTAGTGGACTGGCTTATAATGACTGTTCTCAATTCCTGCTCTTGGGTCCTTGCTTGGTTGAGTTCTTTGCCAAAGTCTGATATTTCAGCAGATACTAATTGTAGATAACCTCCTCTTGTATTAATTTCATCAGCAAACTCTTCCAACAGGAGGGGCTCCCACTTCTTCCAACTGTAAGGGCGACCTCTAGAGGTTGTAGCTAATCACACAACTAGCAGAGGGGAATCCAAAGTATATTAATATATGTATAGATAAATAAGTATTAATAGTTATGCACCTGGCAGAGGGGAATCCAAAAAGAACAAGTCTAAAGATCCACTCTGCCAGGCATTGAAGAAAATAAAGGTAAGTCACATGATACCTAAGTCACATGTCCAGGTCACATGTCCAGGTCACATGTCCAGATCACCTGCTGAGATCACATGCCTAAATCACATGTGCAGCTGAGTCTGAAAAGAGAGGAAAAATGATGGCTAAATGGTAGGAATTTCCCCTCTTTTGAAACTCAGCCCAACTTGATGTTTGAGGGGGTCTGGCACTAGACTGAGTAATTCAAAGAAGAGTGATCTGAGGCAAAAAAATATAAGTGAAAAGAAACGTTCCCTGACATTACCCCCCTTTTAGAGTGCAGCACCTTAATGTGCAGGATAAAATAAGTCTTGAACTGCTTGATCAGTTGATGAGATGGGGTAGATACCTTGAATGGCCCAGAGTGCATTGAGATGTGTGCAGTGAAATTCCCTGACTAGAATAGATGCATGGATGCCATCAGCTGATTCCTAGGAGATGTCTACAATGCTATAGCCCTTCCATTTCACCTTATACTGTAGTTTGTGATGGAAAAGGTGGCTGTCCAGGATCTTTTCCACCTTATACTCAGGGCCATCTAGTGCCAGGACTGGAGGTGGAGGTGGCGGAGCTTATTGTCCTAGTATGGGATTATCTGAGGCAGGCAGGAGCTTAACTATGTTGAACATGGAATGGAGCTGTCGCATTCCAGGAGAAAGGTGGAGTCAATATGCTAGAGGGCCTACCTGTTGTTCCACCACATATGGCTCCAATTGACAATGAGACAGTTTCTTAGAAAGTCACGTAGTAGCAATGTCTGAGCCATCTAAGTACACACAGTTGCTGGGCTTGTATGTGGAACTTGGCAGTCATTCATGGTCATAGTATTGGGCCATATCATCCTTAGCCTTGGTCAGAGCTGCCTTGGCCTCCTCCTGGGCTTTGTGCATCTGGTCTACAAAGTTATTGATGGACTTGTTCTCTGATCAACATTCAGGAGGCTCAAAGCCCATGCAAAGGTGACAACCTGTGTCCAGAAGGAATGGGGAGATCTTGGTAGCAGAGTGAGCATGGTTGTTGTACTGGAACTCTTCTGTGAGTAGGAACTCATTCCAGTCATCCTGTCATTCATTGCAGAATAAGTGGAGGTACTGTTCAAGCTCCTGACTAACACATTTAGTCTGGCTGTTAGATTGCAGATGATAGGTGGTAGAAGTGTAGAGCTTGACATGGAGCAGACAGTACAGCTCTTAAGTGAACTCCGCTACAAACTGTGGACCCCAGTAGGAGACGTAGGCATCAAAGAGGCTGTGGAGCTTCCAGACATTTTTCTAGTAGAGGTTAGCGGTGTCCAGAGCAGAACAAGTGGTATGTGTAGGAATGAAGTGAGCCCGCTTATTACACAGGTCTATGACAACCATGACTGCATCATAACTATGGGAATCTGAAGGTTCTACAATGAAGTCCACAAAGGCCACACTCTAGCATGCTGCTAGTACTAGAAGAGGATGTAGCTGTTCAACCAAGAGGTGACATTGGGGCTTAGTCTGAAGGCAGAGGTCACAAGTATTGGTGTAGGAGCCAATGTACCTCAACATCTGGGGCCACCAGTAGTTTTGGGATACCAGCTCCAATGTCTTTCAATGCCCTGGGTATTTGATGTTCCGGAGGATACTAACTTCTTCTCCTTGGACAGACACGCCCTCCAAGGCTTAAATGGCAAACAGCTCAGGGCAGAGAAGCACAATGTTGATATTGTCTTCAGCTCTGGATCTGTGGTCTGCACATCATGACAGCGGATCCAGCTTCTCTATAGTTTGTCCAGGCTTGTAGTGAAGAGAGAAGTCAAAGTTGGCAAGATACAAGGACCACCAAGCTTGACAACGGTTAAGTTTTTTGGCTGTCCAAAAGTACTCTAGGTTCTTGTGATCCATCCAAACTTCAAACTTATGTCAGGCTCCCTCTAGCAAGTGGCGCTACTCCTCCAGAGACTAAATAATTGCTAGCATCTCCTTGTTGTGGATTTTGTAGTTGCATTTCACAGCATTGAGGCTCCTGGAGTAGAAGGCAACTGGATACCACTTGCCATCCTCTGGGGACTCCTGGGACAGGACCGCGCCTGTTGCAAAGTTGGAGCTGTCAGCCTACTCAAAAAGGATGGTTGTTGTTGGAGAAGATGAGAACTGGCTTGTAGGTGACAGCAGCCTTGAGGGCTCCAAAAGCCCCCTGCTCTGCATCACCCCACTTCCAGGCTGCGTCCTTTCTGGTAAGATCAAACAGCAGGCATGCATGATGGGAGAAGTTCTGAATGAAACGCTGGTAGAAATTAGTGAACTTAAAAAAGGCTTGTACCTTCTTCTTGTTGTGGGGCACTGGCCACTGCGTAATGCCAGCCACCTTTACTAGATCCATCTCTGCCATTCTGTGCAAGATGATCAGCCCCAAGTACTCAAGTCTGTTCAAACTCAGACTTCTCTGATTTGAGGTAAAGCTGGTGTTGGCAGAGACAGTCCAGGACAATATGTGTAATGCAACAATGTTCCTCTAGAGTTTTAGTATGAATAAGGATGTCATCAAGGTATATGCACACTACTCCATCTGCAATCAGGTCCCAGAAGATGTTGTTCATCATTGTCTGGAAGGTGGCCAGACTGTTTGTGAGCCAAAAAAACATGACAAGGGGCTCAAACAGCCCACAATTGGTCTGGAATGCTGCCTTCCACTTGTCTCCCTCCTGGATGTGCACATTATTGTAGCCCCATTGTACATCTAACTTGGTGAAGTATTGTGCACCCTGGAGGTTGTTGATGAACTTGGAAATGAGGGGAAGGGGGTAGCAGTTCTTGATGGTCATTGTGTTGAGCACATGGTAGTCTTGAACTAACCAAAGGGAATCATCTTTCTTTTTGATGAAGAACACAGGTGAAGCTATTGGGGATTTTGAGGGATGGATGCATCTGGACTCAAAGTTCTCCTAGAGGAATGCATCAAGCTCATTCTGCTCTTTAGGAGCAAGCAGGTAGATCTTGCAGCTAGATGGAGTAGCATTGAGCATCAGCTCAATAGCATGGTCCCACTGCTTGCACTCTGGAAGTGAGTCAAACAAAGCCTTAGAAAAGATGTCCTTAAAATCATGTAGGTAGTGGAGAACTGCATCTCAGAAAGCCTGTGGAGTGTTGTTTGCTACAAAGGCCTGGGCCAGCCACTGAAAAGTGGTTTGACTGGCCCAGATCTCTTCAGCAGTAGGTAGTATCCATAGAGTAGCATAAATGCAGTCTCCTACTTCAATGGCATTGTCTGGTTGCTCCAGATTCCAGGCAAGTCAGAACTCCTCTCTGCTATCCTCTTCCTATCTAAGATGCCCTCCACAGTGCCTGTCATCCTTGTAGAGGGCCTCTCTATGAGGGAACACTAGGAGTGGGGGGTCTCAGAAGTCAAGGTCTACAAAGGGGAGGTGTCCTACCCAACAAGCCCAGATAGCTGTGCATTTCTACATAGCAGTGCGCTGCTCCTTTCTAACCTCTTCTGCACAGATGGTGCAGCGCCTGGGGCAACAGCTCATACTCACCTCTTCCTTGACCCAGTCAATCTCCAGATTGTGCTCCCAGAACCAGGTGTAGCCAATGATTGTGTCTTGCTTTTTCAGGCTAGTGACTGCAAATGTAGCCTGCTCAGCATGAGAGTTGTAGTGGAGGATTAAATCCACTACTGCACAAATGGATCCAGCTTCATTTGGGGTCCCATCAATGTTATATATGGGGATTGAGGAGAGGAGAGGTTGAGTGGTGAGCTTGTGACACTCCACATAGTCAGCATCCACAAAGAGCCCTGTTGCTCTGGAATCAAGGAGGACTACAATGCTACAGACCTGTTGGGTGTCAGTAGTCTTTACCTCTGCATTGAGTCAGAAATTACATAGCGTTGGGAAAGGCAGTGCTCCCAAGCAGGAATACAAGAGCACAGCAATGGGAGTAATGAAGGGAATGGAGAAGGTATCGGAAGTTCAGTTTCATTTTGAGGGGGTACATCAAAGGGGGTGCTTACAGTTGCAGATGCAGAAGTGTCAGCAGAGACTGTATTCACTGCATCTACTGACAAACAGGCAAACCAATTAGCACTAGGCAATGGAGGCATACTATTCACTTGTTGCTTCTTTGAAAATCCTCCTCTAGTACCTCCATGGAAACTTCATCATTGGATGCTTTTCTAGAGGACTCCTCCATGGGGGCCATGTCAAGAGAGAAGACTCCAGCTACATCACAGGCAGCCAGGAGCTGCAGAAGTAGCTTCTCCTGTTCTTTGGGGGCCAAGTAACGCACCTCAAGTCCTAGAGGGCACTTTCAAGCAAAGTGTCCAAGTGTGCTGCAATATTGGCATAGAAGCAGGAGGCCAGAATGCTGCCAGGATGCATTTACATCTATTGGGGCTCCTGGGAGTAGGACTGGGCATGCAGAAGGTGTTGAAAGAGGCAGAGCAGAAACTGGGAATGTTTGGTCATGAGAAAGAGGGGCCAAGGGTTGCACATAGGAGGCAGAAGCCACTGCCCAATGAATATTGCACTTGAGTTCCATGAGCTGCCACTGGTCTCATGTTACCTGGTACCATGATGCTACCTGGCTGTCTGAGGGGCATCCTTCTGTGAGGTTATCCATGCATTCCATGAGAGTGGAGTGTAGGCCTTTCCAAAACATGAGGCAAAGTTGAAGGCCATCAGAGTACTCAGCTTGCTCAATCAGGGCTCTAAACAAGTCAATATACTCATCCAGAGATTGCTTACTCTGTCTGTACTGATTTTTGTTGCAGAGGATTAGCACTGCAGCTTTGTTTGAGTTCTGAGAAAAGAACTCATCTCAGAACTCCTGTTCAAACTTGGCCTAGCCCACAAACCCTGCAACACCATCCAAGCATTGGAACACCCTCATTGCATAGGTGGCTGCCCATCCAGACTTCATATAGGACAAGACCCATGCAATCTTCAGCTTGTCAGAAAGAAAGTCATCTCTGCAGAACTGGATATAGATGATGCATAATTGGAGGAAATGCTCTCCAGATGCATGGTCACTATTGTATGCATTAGAGAGTGCTGAGCAGGAAATATTGGCATGTCCCTGCACCAAAGAGGCTGGTCTCAAAGCAGAAAGGCAAGGGACTGGCAGTGGAGAAGCAGGAGATGCAGCCTGGGCTGCAGGGAGGTGCTCAAGAAGTACTCAGAGGGAGTCAGAAATTGTTTTGGTGGTTTGGCAAAGGGAGGAGAGTTCTGATGTATGTAAGGATAAGGAGATTTGAGTGCACCTGGGCTTTTAATTGGAGCAGGCAAGTCCAAGCATTATCCTGTAATGCTGGAGCCTCTGAGGACAGATCTGGAGAGGCAAGCTAAGGCATAGAAATGCAAGGTTTAAATCTGGTGGAGAGGCAACAAATAGGAGCCTAGATATTTGACGAGCTATAAGGGGCCTTCAAATCAGAGATAGGAGACTTGTTCTGCTGTAAGAGCAACTTCTGGAGGTTGTGGCAATTCACACAACTGGCAGAGGGGAATTCAAAGTATATTAATATATGTATAGGTAAATAAGTATTAATAGTTATGCACCTGGCAGAGGGGAATTCAAAGAAAACAAGTCTGAAGATCTACCCTGCCAGGCGTTGAAGAAAATAAAGGTAAGTCACATGATACCTAAGTCACATGTTGGGGTCACATGTCCAGGTCACATGTCCAGATTACCTGCTGAGATCACATGCCTAGATCATGCAGCTGAGTTTGAAAAGAGGGGAAAAATGATGGCTAGATAGTAGGAATTTCCCCTCTTTTGAAACCTAGCCTAACTTGCTGTTTGAGGAAGTCTGGCACTGGACTGAGTAATTCAAAGAAGAGTGATTTGAAGCAAGAAAATATAAGTGAAAAGGAACATCTCCTAACACCAACCCAATACCTTATTGTCCTTGTCTGGATATTCAAAGCACATTGACTTTGGTTCATCCATTAACTCTGGATCAACAGGAGGGTACTCTGCACATGTTGCAAAGTGAAATGATAGAGGAGTACATCTTCTATCCATCTCATAATTGTAGCATTGGGCCCTACTCCTAGATTACTTAACATCCCTTTCAGGTATTTGGCATCTGTTTCTATCACTAGTTTTCTACAACCAACTAACCAATATTTATTGGCTTGTAGAGCTCTTTTTTTGGTTGAGAAAACCTAGCTTCTCTTTTATTCAAAGTGATGGATTCTAGCTTAGCACATGTGCATTGCTTAGGATTGCTTGGGTCCTCTTGGAAGATTCCAAAGCCTACTGCTATCTAAGAAGTATCTAGTGATAGCACTACTGCTCCACCTGACTCATAGTCAATCAGTTTCAATGGAGTGCTCTCAGCTAACAACTTCTTTAACTCTGCCATTGCTTTCTTTTGCTCTTCTCCCCATACAAAAGGTACCTTAGCTTGAGTTAACCTATTGATGGGTGCAGCAACTCTAGCATAGTCTTTGATGAACATTCTAAAAGTACCACAGGTTTCTAAGAATGAGCATACTTCTGATTGGTCCCAGCAGTCACCCCAACCCATAACAGTAGCAAACCATTTGGTTTCTGGTTTCTGCCCTTTATAGGAGCATTGATGTCCAACTACTACAATCTCATCTGCACACACCACAGACTTCTTTCCAGAGAAGGTTCCTCCAGCATACTTGATTCTTTGTAACACTCTATTCACATTGTGCAAGTGTTCTCATACAAATCTTTTAATGCCTGGATTTTCTAGTATAACTTCCTATCCCCCATTTGGTAGCTCATACCTGTGAGGTGGTCCTCTTACTGGCACATCATCTATGTATGGCCAAGTAACATGTGGTATCTCATCTTTCAAGATGAAGGTAATATCATCATAAAAGATTAGTACTGAGTTTGTCCAACCCATTGGGAGTGTGACCAATCTTAGAGCACTAAAAAGTGTCTGAAAGGTGGTATAATCCCTTGAGCATATATCCAGCACCCTCTCATCATATCCAACATACAAGTCAAAGATTCCTCCACAAGCCCTTCCAGCAAAGTGTCCAGCCAATTCCTCAGTTGCTGGAGGCAAACCTGAGTGGGCAATTGTTACTTTGTTCAAAGGTTCTAAACTGTGGACAATCCTCAAACTTTCTCCATCCTTCTTTAATACTGTAAACCACTGGGATCAGTAAAAAGAGTTGGAGGGCTCATAGACTCCTGCTTCAATCTTCTGCTTTATTATTTTGCAAATTTTGTTATGTAGTCCTGGAGCAATGGGAATGTTCTTTAATACCCAGGGAGTATGAGGTATTACAGGCATGATTACTGGAGGGAAGAATTCCTCCTTAAGCCTTCCTCTTTGAGAGTCTTCCCATGCAAAGGCCTCATTCTGTAGCATCATTAATTGATGTACTACTGCCTTCATCTCCTCTGGCCATAAGAAACCATCACCATGGGCTTGGTCAATAATTTCTTTACACTCAGCAGTATATCTCCCTGTTAGTTTTAAATCTGGTGGATTTGGGTCCAGTTTAGGTATATTTGCCAGTAGATCTCCTGTAATGCACCGTTCAATTCTGAACTCTTTTAGAGAAGTCCCTAGTATAGGCTTCACCTTTCTAGCCACAGGTTTGTATTTCTTTGAAAATACTTGTGCAGTCTCCCCTACACCTGCTTTTGACTCTAGGCTTTCTCCTTGTACTAGTATCTCTTGCAGATTGTCAGGTATTTGAGCTATCTGCCCATTCAGATATGCTGACAATGTCTTCTTTTCCTTCTCTTCACAACCTTTATTTGCTGCAAAAGCATGCAAGTATACATCTCTCAAGTCTTCTTGGCTGAATTTCTCATGTTCCATAGAATATCCAGTCACCACTATTTCTCCATCTTGAGTCTCAGCAAGACTCACTGCAATCTCTCCCTGGTTGGTAACCAGTTCATTGTGACTCAAAATTTTTGTTCTACCTCAACACCCCATCACCTTTAGGCATCTTCTCTCTTTCAATAGTGGGTAGAGCCATCTGACAACCTGTGTTTGAGTCTCTAATGGTGATGATGGCACTTCCATCTGGCAAGTTCTGAATAGTACTCTCAGTCAAAGTGTCAAATGATTGCCCCAACAAGACAGTGTATGCTGGTTTGTCAAAGATATGCACTTGCAAATAGACAGTAAAGCCTTCAGCAAAGATGAACAGTACATTCCTTGCTAAACCAACAGACTCATTCACTTGTTGGTTAGCACTCTCCATGTGTAAGCATATGTTTGGGTTCCAAGTCAATCCTAGCTTCAATGCTTCCCTCAATGCCATGCAGACTATTTGAGATCCACTGTCCAAGATTGTTTCTACCCTATCTTTCCTATTGATTATAGGGTTCAACAAGCATAGAACTTGTAGTTTCCTAGCCACATACACCACTACTGGCTTTTCTCCTGGAGGAATCTTTTCTAAGTAGGTGGCAACACAATCTTGGTGCACAACTGCTCCAGTAGGCAAACCTGCTTGTGTCCCATCTGCAATGAA